>JAHLJS010000003.1:16817540-17309824 GCA_038502445.1 Eremochloa ophiuroides | reverse complement strand
ACCATCCAGCCTAGTCACTACCTCGTCCCGATCCTCGCACACACGATCTCACTGGGCCGGCCCAACGAAACACGCGCGCGCTGCCTTTTCCCCACTGTAATACCCCTGGTATTACTGTTAACTAAAATGACATGTCATCATATCATCATGTGCATTTGCTTGTCATTAGGGCTAATAGTGTGATTAGCTTGTTTAACTCTTGTGTGTGCTTGAAGGAACCCTAATTGAGTTGTTATTTCTTGTTGTTTTTTTTTATTTTCCTAAAACCCTAATTAAAGGCTTCAAAGTGCACTTTCTAAATTTGATCAAATCTGAGGTAGGTCCCTTAATAAAAGTTGTATAGTTTTTAATGTAGAACAACTTCTATTTTGGGTGATTTTGAAGTTATGTTGAAAATTTTTGAATTAAGCTCAAAACAGTGTTTCAAAATTTGAATTTAAAACTGCCTTTCAAAAACTAATAAGAATTAGACAAAACTTCCTTAATAGGAGTTGTAGATCTCTCTGAGATGCACAACTTATATTTTGGCCAAATTTCAAGTTCTTTAGAAAAATAAAAAGTAATTTTAAATATTCAGTTTGAAATTCAAAACCCTAGTTTACCCCCCTTTTGAATATTTTCAAATCTAGGCCGAATTTAAAAATGGTGCAAAACAAAAGTTGTCCAGCACAAAAATATCTACAACTTTGCTTTTGGGCGTGGCCTCGGATTCGGTCGTTTGGCAAGTCAATTTGAGCGATTTTTCCTGAGCAAGTACTGTACCGGCGACACTGTTCACGCGTCACGCGCGCGTCCGGCCGCGGCGTGCACGTCGCCGGCGTGCGTGACAGCGCCGCGCGTCCTCTGACGCCGGAGCTCCGTCCGTGGTACGCGCAGCATGGAGCCGAGTACCTCCCACGTTCTTCCCCACTGTCTCCTCGCCTATTTAAACCCCAGGTGCTCCCTCCCGACCGAAATCGCCACCGCCGCCATCCTCGAGCTCCGCTCGGTCGCCGGCGAAATTCACCGTCCACCGGCTATCTCCACCCTCTCCATCCTCTCAGTAAGTGTGCAGCTCCAAGGCGCTCCGGTTGGTGCCTTTTGTGCCCCCTCTAACGCCTTGCGTGCCCTGCTCCAGGTGTCGTCGTCTTCGGGTCCGGCAGAGCGCCGCCGCGAGCTCGGTTTCTCGGCCACAGCTCGTCGTGGTGAGCTACTACCCTTCCTAAGCCTCGTTTCCTACTCTCTGACCTTCCCTTGAACTCATGCGCTCGGCGGTTGCGTGTTTCGTCCCCTAGGTCCAGCGGAACGGGTGCTCGCCGGAGTATTCAAGCCGCCGCATCCGCCGCCGTCGTCAATCTCTTATCACCGGTCCGTTTCAGCCCCATCCTTCTCCCTCACTAGACTCGTGGTGAGCTCTAGATCCTTCCCAACCCTTTTGTTTATCGCGTTTTGGTCTCGGGAGGCCGGCGCATGCTCGCCGAGCCGTGGCGTCCGCCATGGTCGCGGAGAGCCTCGTCGGAGGCGGCTAAGGTCGAAGCTAGGTGCTCTAGGTTGTCCGTTAGGGTGTGTAGTAGCCGTAGGTCGCATCCGAGTGGCCGTCGGTTCGCCGGCGGCGAGGGCCGCGCCGGTGCGCGCGTGCTCGCTCGCGCCGCGCGAGGAAGAAGACGGAGCTGACAGGCCGGCCCCGCCTGTCAGCGTCCGGCGCGTGTGGGAAAAGGGGAGCGGGCCGTGTGGGCTGATTGCCCCGAGTTGGGCCGGCTTCGGGCCGTTTCGGTTTTCTCTTTTTCCTGGATTTTTCAATGTCTTTTCCATTTTATTTTCAAATGAATAGTGCTGCAGTTTCATAATTTTGTTAGAATATTTTGGCTAATCCAAAATTCATGAGAATTTTTGTATGTGCTCTCTGAGTAGTGTAGAATTTTATAAAAATATTGTTTGTCATGTTTAAGTACTTTCTGCAGTAGGTAAAAATCCCTAAAATAAATGGAAAATGGATTTTTGCACATTTTTAATTAAATCTAGGTAACTCCAAAAATCACCAAAATTTATGTGTCTCTGTTTGACATGAGAGGCTATCTGTTGGTGAAGTTTGGTCCCAATTAGAATTAGTTTGCTCTTGTATTAAATAGATATGGGTTTATTAAATAGTAAAAAGAAGTGTAGAAAATAAATTTAGGATTTGTGTGACTTTGGAATTGATTGTGGTTCTAGGTCAAACCCATTTAAGACCTAGAACACCCTAGTGATGCCATCTTATGCTTGTCATATGTTTAGTTCCTTACTTCTGGCTTATGCTCTTTTCTGCATCGCATTCATACATGCATTGTTGCACACGTGTAGCGCCGGTAAACGAGGAAGTCAAAGTCGAGGTGCCTGGAGGAGAAGGTTCCGAGGTGGTTCTTGAACCTGAAAGCTGTGGTGCTCCTGCCCCGACTGTTTTTGCGCTGCAAGGCAAGCCCCGGTGCATTTAACCCTCTATTTATAAATGCTTTTATCACTTGAGTTAATCAACTGCATTAAGTTGTTAGGAGTTGCGTGATGAAACAATTGGTGCATTTACCATCCTTGACTACTTGTTACCCAAGGAACCTAATGCTTTGAAATGAGTTAAAAAAAAAGCTTAGTCATGCTTAAATATTAGAATTTCAAAAATGCTATTTTAAACTTGATTTTTGGAATGAAGAATTATCAAGGGATGGTTATGAGTCCATGTATGATGGCAGGGTCCTTTGGCCGGGACACTGTTATTGTAATGGATGGGTTTCCCGAGTGACCGGCCATCTGTTTGGGTTGGAGTCCCAGCTGATCGTCATCATCGGGAAAGGGATTTGAAAACCGGGCAGAATCCAGGGTATTTGGGTTAGAGTCCCAATGCATGGTTTCTGACGGAAAGCAGTAGGGACCGTTCGTTGTAAGACCTGTTGTGATCATGATGAACAGCCTAGCCACATACCAATTTGGAAAGCCTAGGGTCAGGTCGCTCTATTGCTGGAACCGACAACCGCGCACTGGGAGTGGAGAGATGGCGAGAGTAGCGTGTACCCACGTGGCCGGCGTGCCTGGAGACTAGTGGAGTACTGTGCTCTCGGGTGGCGTAGGACCGGGTCCGGAATGGAAAAGCCGTGACAATAGGTTGGTATATGTAAGCTTAAGTGCTACATATGCAGTGTGGATAGAATCCCCAGCTGGGTATACTTACTTGATTCGAATCGACGTGCTCCTCGGTTATGGAGACTTGATCCTCACGTCTACCTCGAAAAGTGGTTCGAAGAATAGGATGTTTTGAGAATAATGAAAAGAATGAAATAGATGGAAGTGATGAATGATGATTTATGATATTAATAAGGTTATTCAATGAGCAAAAATACTGAGACAGGATAGTAATGCTTTTCCGCTAAACCCTTACCTCTTGCTAAGCCTTACCCCTAACCTTGCATTCCAAGAGTCAAATATTTTTCTTAGTCGGGTAAGTCTTGCGGAGTACCCAGTACTCAGGGTTTGTTAACCCCGTTGCAGGAGGGCCACAGCCGGAGATTTGTCTCGACCCCTGTTGTGCTACAGTGATCGAAGAGGATAGTGGTGAGGAGTGAAGGACCCGTGGGCTGGGTTCGATTATCTTCTATCTATTTATGTTGTATCGTTGTTCCAATGCCACTGCTACTGTTTTAAGTTGGTTTGTAATAACTACACCTATTTACTATTTGGACTCGGTTTGTAACTCAAGTACTAATTAATCTTCCGCATTTACTCTGATGTATTTTAATTATGAAATGTTGTAACTCTGTAATGGCTTCGCAATGGAGATCCTGTCGGCATACGGGCACTGATGTAGCCCGGCAGGGCTGCCTCGATCATTTGGGACACGGGTACGACTGTCAGAGGTCATTAGTGACGATGACAGGTGCTTGTGGGCCATGTGATTAAGGTGGTTCTGTTACACCCACCGAGCCGCTGCCATCCCGGTCCCGCCAGTCAGCCACTCCGCCCGATCCCTGTTCTTCTTCCTCACAAAGGCGACAGGGAGCAGGGTCACGCAAATCGCATGACCCCGGTCCCGCACTGCTCCCCGCGTGTCGCCGAGCCTTGGCGGCCAAGTCCACGTCTGAACCACGCCAACCCTAGCCTAGCGCTCACCACAGCCCTTGGATGTCGCACGGCGGATCCCGACCGCTCGCCATGGACCAGACCGAGCTTGGCGATATATAAGGACCCTTCTCGGTGCCCTAGCGTCATTCCGTTCGCCGCCGCCGCTGGTGGCACAACACCACACCACACCGCGAAGACCGAGAGTGAGGGAGAAGAGGAAGAAGGGAAGGAAGGAAGGAGGCCGCCGGAGCACTGCCGCCGCGGAGCTCACCGGAGATGGAGCCGGAGCCGCCGACGAGGAGCTGCACGGCACTGCGAAAAAACTGCACGGCATCAAATCGTCACTGCGCCAATAGCCTTTCTTCATCGCCACCGGGGTGAGCCGCCTGTGCCCCTTTTCCAACCTCGCCCGTGTACTCTGCCATGGCGTTCCACCTCTGGGACACGCAGGCACGAGCCTCCACCGGCTCAGGGGAAACACTTGCACAACGCATGCACACGACTGGCCAAGCCACTGGACTGCGAGCCCTTGCTAGCCGGGAACGCAGCACTACGCGTTCTCGGTGAAACGCGCTCACCACTGACACGTTCCGTCGTGACCTCACCGTTCCGAACGCCTCCGGTTACCCCGCACGGCGGGGAAGAGCCGTTGAGATCACGCTATGACCCGGTGAGACTGGCCGAGGGGTCGGGGTAAGCTTTAGTGACCCTGAACCACCTGAACGTGCTCTGTTTGTGAGCTTGCCGGAGCGCTGCGGCATGAGCTTCGCCGTAGCCCTTAGACATCACTACGAAAGCCAACGCGCTCCACCACTTGGGCCTTACCCTGAACACGCGGACAGAAGCTCTCTGGACGCCTCAATGTGACTTCGCCATTGCGGGCACCGATTGCGTCGCGCCGCTATCGCAGCCACGTCTCCGATGTGTATCGTCCACCAAAAGCACGTCTGACAGCCTGGTGAACGTCTCGCAACCTATATCGGCTTAGACACAAGGTAGAGAAGAACCAAAGCCGTCGCACGCGCACTGACCGCAGGCTCCGTGCCTCGCCGGAGATCCGCCGCTTGACCTTGCCATGTGGAGGACACCACCGTGACTCTCGACCGAAGCCGTAGGGTTGTAGACCCCCCTGACGAAGCCAATCGGGGAATTTCGCACTCAATTGCACGGAAACACGGCCGCTACCACCTCATCGACGACCGCCGCCGTTAGTCCGAGCCATCATCGGGGCGACCCCATCTGACTTCTCTACTGACAGAAGTTGTGACCTAGCCGGAGTTTAGTTCACCTGCCGGAGGCTACCGACCCCTTGGGAGAGCCCGTAGACAGCCACCATACCAATTCCGCGCAAGCTCGCCGGCGATGAAGAGCTCCGCCGTGCCGGGTTCGAAAAGAGAAGAGGGAAAAGGAGGGAAGAAGGCGAGATAGACCTGGCTCTTGTGGACCGTGTCCCTGAGCGAAGCTCTGTAGGCTATTCAGTCACGCAGCAGAAGGAGGATAGGCTCGGACCACCGTAAGCCAGTGAGATGAGGAAGAATTGTGCACCCGGTTCACTGGAAACCAAGCCTGCGTGTATGGACCCACATCTGCGCAGTCCACCGTGCACTGACTCTGTAGACCGAGCACCAAAGCACCTCCTGTGCCGCCACATGGCATGACTTGGAGCCGACACGTGTCGGACGAGTGACGTCATGATGACGTCATGGTGACGTCACCCGACCCCACCGAAGAGCCAATGTTGACCCAGTCAACGCTGATGTCAGCATGATGTCAAGCTAACATCAGCAGACCTGTTGCCAGCCGAGCCATTGACTTAGTCAACAAGAACAGTAACCCGACCAATCATAAGCTGCCACGTGTCATCCTCTGGTTAAATAACCCTTTTTAATTTTCAGAAAATAGGAGAAACTTCGGAAATTCATAACTTATTCATACGATGTCCAAAAATTGCGCGCCACATATCAAAATTCTTAGAAAAATGAGCTCTACAATCTGGACTTACGTTTGAGTGCATTTGGATCTTCTATTTTCACTGGATTTTTCTGAATAATCTATAGGAATCGCTAACGTGACTATTTCGATTCTGTTTTCAGAACCGGAGGAGAATCGGTCTGACGAGGGAGATCACGAGTACCTCCAGGAGCTGGGAGACGACTATGAAGGTGCCACGTCCCACCAAATCCTTAGCTCATATTACGCATTGCTAATGTCATTTCTTGCTATTGCTATATGATCATATGATATAGCTGCCTAGATTGCATGTTAGAATTATTGTTTACTCTGCCTTGTCAAAACAGTCACCCTACTATCCGCTGATAGGATAGATGCTACTGTTTAATAATTGCTCTTCCACTATTTTTGCAACTTGTTATGATTATAAAGTGGAAATGGAAACGGTCTATATGAACCTGAGTATAACCACCAGGAGAGCGTGCTGCGTGCGTCTCGGGTGAGTGGTGAGGGTCGAGTTGACCAAGTGGGACTTAAGACGAGCTGTATGGGCAAGTCGTGCCGGGGAGTGCAACCTGGGCATTCCCACGAGGGATACCTGTGGCGGGTAATGGCATATGAGGAGGTTCCGGGGTGGACAACCTGTGTGGTTCGAAAGCCTGCGAATGGAGGTGCTGTGATGACATGGGGAAGAGTATTCCCTATGACGAGATGCCTGCTTGGTCAAACCTAGGATAGACTAGTGTTTGATCCCGCCAGTGTGGCGATAAAATAATTTATGTAAAACTCCATTATGTAATCGTGGTATGTGGTATCAACAGAAAACTTGGATAATTTTATGGATTGTCGATATAATCTATTTAATTACAATTCGAGCCTAGAGATTTCCCTTCGAGGAAATCAAGGTCGTTTCACCCGCCCCCGAGCCGGCCCTCGCCGCAGCAGCAGCTCGCCTCGCCAGCGGCCTCCCCGTTCTCAAACCATTGCGACGTTCGCGCTGCCCCGTCCCCGTGCTGGCCTCGCCGTTCGCCGTCTGCACTGCTCTGCCCCCTCGCCGGCCCCGCATCCGCCGTCCGCGCTGCCCTGCCCCCTCGCCAGCCCTCGACGCAGCAGCAGCTCGCCTCGCCGGCAGCCGCGCGCGCCCACTGATAACGGCAGCAGCCGCCGCCGCCCACCACTTGCTCGTTATTCCGCACCGCCTGGCCCCAATGCGGCACATCAGCAGCATGCCAGCATCCCGCCGCCATCGCATCCGGCCTCCCACTGCTCCAAGCGTCCTCTGGAGTTTTGATGGAAGGGGCACAACAGACCATCACCTTGAAGTCTTCCACAAGTAGAGCTAGAGCAGAGCTATCAACCAAGCAGGTCTATCTGCTCTAGCAACTTTAGAGTGGAGCTGCTCTATGGTAGAGTTGGTGGAGTAGAGCTGTAAAATATGGAGCAAAGCAGAACAGTTCCAAACAGGTCCTTAGACATGGTTAACACGGCTATATGTGGCGATGATGTCCTTATCACGATTCGTCTAAAGAAACCAGTTTTTAAAAATAAACTCTCTAGTGAAACCTGTCACTCAAACCCCTTAACCGTTGGTGCCAAGCAGAGCAGCGGCTGGAGCGTGTCCGGCGCAAACAAGTAGCAGACGCCGCTGGCTCCGTCACTGTATCCGGAGCAGTTTTTGCCTCCGCCGCCGGCGCTGCCCGCTCTGATCTCCCTGATCAGCGCCTCCGTCGCGTCCCCTGCGCCGTGCGTGAACGGGTGGGCGCCGCCTCGCCTCCAGTCCGCGTACGTGAGCGTCCGGTTGGCGTTGCGCGTCCACCCGAGCACGCTCAGCAGCGTCGGCAGGTAGTGCTCTTCCGCGAAGCAGTAGCTGTGGCGCGCGCAGTACTCGCGGAACGCCGGGAGGTAGGTGTCGTCCGAGACGAGCTCGACGGCGAGCGCCCGGTCCATCTCGAACCACTGCGCGCCCTTGCGCCACTGCGCGAGCGTGATGTTGCCGCTGCCGGCGCTGACGCGGTGGCCGAAGAAAGGGTTGTACCGCACCTCGCTGTCGTAGTTGGCGAAGCTTGTCCACGAAGCTGGTGTTGGAGCCGGTGAGCAGGGCGTGCACGGTGGTGAAGTTGTAGACGGGGATGCACGACTCCGTGAGCAGCGCGAAGCGCTGGTTGCCGACGTCCAACAGAGCATTCGCCACCAGCCGGCGCGCGGCGTCCACCAGTGTCACGTCTCCCCAGGACGTTTTCTGGCAAGGGCATGCAGGATGGCCATGCTCATTGCTTCTTTTGGCTTTGCCAGTGCAGCAACAGTTCAACTCCTTCCGTCCCAATGAATATGCAATTCTCACATCCCGAGAAGTCAACATTTGCAAATTTTGACTAAAGTTATATGAAAAAATACTAACTCTTCTGAGACAAAATAAGTACCGTTAGATCGGTTATGAAATATATTTTCATAATAAATTTATTTCGAGACATAAATCCTAATATTTTTTGCTATAAACTTGGTCAAAGTTGACACAGCTTGACCGCCGCGTTTTCCACAATTACATAATCAATGGAACAGAGGGAGTATATATATAGAACGGTTATTATCCATCTTTTGCCAATGTTTTTGTCGAAAGGACTGCAAAAGCTTTACCACGATTTCTATTAGATGAAGAAAGAAAAAAATGCAAGTGCCAGTCCAGTTTTCTGAATGGAAACTGAGCCAAAAACCATAGAAATGAGGAGAGTGCCCCACTCATCCTACAAATTACAACTCACAACTCAAGCCACCACTTGCAACTGGTCAAACCCACCCAACTGACAACAACTATCAACTAATAACTTGGTTGAGGAAACAAAAAACAACTAAGACACCTCAGCTGGAAGAGGTAACTTCGAGGACCGAGCACCATCATCCATGGAGCACTGAGTACTAGCAACTTTGGGGAAGTGCCATGACAGACGGCAAGAGGTCCACAGCAAAAACTGGATCGCCTAGCAAAGCCTTCAAGAAAGAAAACAACGCTAAGAGCGTCGACAAATGTAAGTGCATCTATCCCTTTAGTGGGTTTTGGTGAATTGAATGAAAACACAATTAAAGGTCTAACGAGTTTGCTAAGTATGTTAAAGGTTTAACAAAAAGACAAACTTGATGATTTTTCACAAAGTATTCAAATGAAGGCCAATATTATGTATTATTGTATTGGAAGATCATGAAGCAATCTAGTTCAAGAAAAAGACAATAATGTAAATGGAATTGATAAAATGGGTTATATGGTGGGGATATCATAGCAGCATGAGAAAGCAAGCATGTTTGGCAAATCGGGAAATGAGACATGAGTTGATGATCTTGGATGGTCTCAATAGTGGCTTACTTTCATGAACAATATAATAAGAGTTATAATGGATTAGCTTTGATCAAGTGAGGTAATGCCAAGCAAAAGTCAAATGACAAACACAACAATGCACATTGGAAACAAGTTGGTTTCTAGATTGGTTTGCTTGTATGGATAAAGATTTGGAAAATCACTTTGCATTGATTTGATCAAAGCAACAAATATGAAGATAGAAGTACGTGTTTGGAGAGTCAAAGTCAAAATGAAGAGAATATAAGGAATCGTGAATTGGTTTAAATATATTGATGTTGATTTACATTTGTAACAATATGGGAAGCTTCATTGATCTCAACATTGCTATCTATATGAGAGTAATAGTTGTATCTACTTACTGCAAACTAGGTGTTAAGGAACGATCAACAGTCGGTGAATGAATGATGGGACGAACAGCCATGAGTAGGAGGAGGAGGAGGTGATTCAATCTGCATAAGGGTTAAGTCCACATTATGACCTCTAATTATCGCAAAAGTCTGGATTTCAACCTTCAACTTCAAACCGGATAACATTGGCCCTCCAACTTTTGAAAAAGTTCACTTTAGGACCCTGGCCGGTTTTCCAGGCGGTTTTGCATGGCAGTGTTGCGATGCTGACATCAGCGATGATGTCAGCACTCCTTTTTTAATTTGCGAAATTGGTATCTTTTTATTCAAAGCTCCAAATATATTAAATAATATATCAATTTTGATCGTCTCGATGAGCTTTTTGCAATGGCATACTTTGTTTTGTTGTTTGAGATAGTTTTATTTTGTGAAAAAATAAATATTTCTACAAAACAAGTGAGAATAACAAAACTCGTGGAATTTGTTAGATAAATGATATTTTTATTATTACTAGGTTTGTGCCCGTACGTTGTTACGGGACAACTAAAATTTTCTAGTAAAATTACACTGATCGTATAGTAATTTTCTTTGTTCCAAATTATAAGTCGTTTGAATAAGATGAGTGATTAGACTTAGGATAAAAAGAATCAAACGACGAAACGGAGGAATTAATTCAAGCTCGCTGGACCTGTAGGATTCTTTCAGTGAAGTCCTTCTGAGACACCAGCTGTTTTTCCAAGTTCTCGCTGAAGCCTACTCCTACCTCACAACTATACTCCAATATATATTTTATTTATTTCGATATACTAATGCAGAAATACTCAGATTAGCAACAAATTCATCACGACTATAGGTTCCTGACAAACTGGACTGGTGTATTCATCTTTGTTGTAAAGACGTCAAACTGATGACTGGAATATAAAAAATTAGCTGAAACATTTGAAGTAGCCATCGCATAAATAAGTCGTAGGAAACTTTCAGGTATACCATATTTATCTAACGTAATTACTTTGATGTAAGATATGCGAGGCATGTGTCTACTATAATCTGCATCGTATAACGCTATTGCAGTAGGCAACATTTCTTAAGGACAAACTTAGTAGTATAATACTGGTCAGACAGAGCACTTATCGTAGACGAAGAAATAAACGATACTACGATTTAATATTCGCTTTTCATAGTATAAGAGATGTGTACACTGAGCAAAATAAAACAATCAAATGGAATAAACAAATTATAATGAGCTGTCTGCAGTTTACTATCTGCCTCGTCTTGGTCACCTGGTTGGGCATTGTCCGGCAACACGAATAGGCTTCAAAGGCACCACCGTACCTGCACATCGTGAGGAACCTGTACACCATGAAAAAAGAGGATATGAGAAAGCAAAGCAGCAGCACACAGAAGAAGAAAGAACACGACGCACCCAAAAGGCCAAAACGCATATATATTATAGAAAACAAAGAAAGATAGGGAGAAGGGAGACTGCAGTTTGCGGCAGTCAAGCCAAGGCAGGTGATACGGAAGAGCGGCAGCCGGCGAGAACACATCGGTGGCGGTCAAATCGGGTCTTCAATGTAAGTCTAACAGGGATGCAGACCAACAAAGGCACAGTACTGAAGTCAATACACTTATTGTTTCTTCTAAATCAAAATCGAATTGCGTATTATCATTAACATGAAACAAAATTATGTCGGTAACAAATCAATTATATTGATTGCATCTGGGAGAAGCTGTGCCCCGTCGCCTCCCCTTGGTGCCGCCGCCGCCTTGGGCCATGGGCCCTCCACCTCGCCTGTGCCCCGGGAGGCCGGGACCCTGCCTGCCCCTGCGTGCGGCATCGATGCAGAGGGAAGCCATCGCTGCCACCTGCTTCGCAGCGCGGCCACCCTGCCCAACCCGCATCCCCGCATCAGCAGGGCCACGCCTTCCGCACCGCCTCGCGGATTGAGATCACCTGACGTCGCCTTCCATGACTGTACCCGGCAGTCGCTCCATCTGAGCCGTCCCCGCATCATCGAGCGCCCAGGAAATCAGACTTTCGCACCAGGTGCTACAAACACCAGCCCAACGGCCCATCTTAGCAAGTACACCGCGCTGGAGCATGCCAATACACCGCGCTAGAACAACGCGCCGCCGCTGCCCAGCTCGTTCCGCTCGCACGAGTTACCGCGCCGCCGCCGCTCCCTGCCGACCTGCGCGGGTAGTTCCCAACCTGTTGAACTATGCGAGCAAGGACTGCACAACAAGGTCACCAAGGGGCGTCGCGAGGTGCTGCATCTGGTTCGTGTGTGGCTGTGTCGCCGTCACCGCCGTCGTCGTCGCTCCCTGCGCCGCCGGTTGCCAATACGCGAGCGAGAGAAGCACGACAAGGTCGGCAAGGGGTGGTCGCAAGGCGCTGCCTGATCTCTCCTTAGGGGCGGTGCTGCTATGGACTACTACAAGCCAAGGGCAATATACAAGTACAGGCTTCCAAAAAAAAAATTCAGGCTTTAGAAGAGTACACAATCTAAGTTGAATTAGTCCGTAAATTGTGGTTCAACCCAATAATGTGAGGATTGAATACCTTTCAACTTAAGAGTCTGGTTATTATATGCATCCAACAATCAAATGCATTCTCTGAAATTGTTCCTATGCAGCGCATTAAAAGGATGATTTAGGAGTACAGAGTATTCTACCAAATTCGCGTATCAATGGCAACCGAGCACGAGATGATCGCCACCTCACCCTCACGGCACCAACCCCACGCCAAAACAAGCAGTGGCCGCGCCAAAACAGCCAAGGGTCGTGCATGTGCTAAAAAAAGAAAAACGACGCTGCTTTTACCCCTTAACAGGCCGTATTGTTGGGCCGACACAACGTGCGGAGGAGATGGACAGCCTGGGTTCAGCTGCTCCGTTAGATTGTAAGGAACGGCACGGATGCAGCGACTGCTGGGTGCAGTCACGAAGAGCGACGTCAGGCGATCTCACTCCCCGGCAACCCACCGTGGCAAGCCGGCAACCCGTGAATTATTGCATTTCGAAAATGGTCAAACTTATATATTCTATGGCCAAATGAACCTAAAAAGACAACAGTCTATGTCACATAATAATAAGAATATTATTTATCTAACGAATTTCACGAGTTTTGTTATTTTTACTTGTTTTGTAAAAATATTTATTTTTTTCACAAAATAAAATTATCTCAAACAACAAAACAGAGTGCACCATTGCAAAGAGCTTGTCGAGACGATCAAGATTGATATATTATTTTCTATATTTAGAGCTTCGAATAAAAAGATACTAATTTCATAAATTAAAAAGGTGCTGACATAATTTCATATCATTCCGGCGGGTCCAGGCCCGGGCAGGCGTTGACCGCGACAGCGGCGGCGGAGCGCGGGAGACGCTGCCCCATGCGGTGGAGGAGGTGGCTGATGACGTAGCTGAAGTCGCCCGAGACGACACCGTCGGGGAGGTCACGGACGCGGTAGCTGGCGAGGGCCGGGTGGGAGATCAGTAGCTCCTCTGCCCTGTTCGCGGCTGTGAAATTGTGATTGATGGAATGCAACAGCAAGCCAAGAATCAAGATCAGATTTTTTTTCCTTTTTATTTTTTTTAAAAATGAAGATCAGACCGCTAGAGATGGGACAAACAAGCTAGAGGACAGGATACTAGTAGAATCCAACACACCCTGGTCGCCGATGTCCTCCCAGAGCGCGTCGGTGCGGAGGTGCGCGGACGACGAGGCATTCCACACCGGCACCCACGGCGCGCCGGCCGCGGCGGCCGCGTCCGCCGCGGGCCACACGAACGCGTCGCCCACCACGCAGGTCACCCTGGCGCCGCCCGCCGCGGCGCAGGCCGCTTCCAGCGCGGCTTTCACCCCGCCGGCCTCGGCGGCCACCATGAACAGCTGCATCTGCCGCGGCACAGGCACGGTTTTCTCCTGGGCCGCGGGCGCGGCACCGTCAGGGACCTCGACGAAGCGCAGGTTCCCCGGGAGCCCCCCGTGCCCGGCGGAGCCGGCCTTGCGGAGCTGCGCAAGGGAGGACGCGGTGGAGAGGAACGAGAGCGTGGCCCCGAAGGGCGCCGCGGCGGCGGCCAGGGCGCGCGCGACGGAGAGCAGCGCCGCCGCGTGGGAGCTGAACGGGAAGGCGACCACGGCCACATGCGGTGGCGGGGAGGACGCGACGGGCGCCATCGTCGTGCCTCGGCAAAGGCTGCCGTAGGCTGCGCACGCAATGCGATGAGATGCGGCTTCAGTCACTAGTTGAGAACATATCTTTCGTCGATGAGTGGGATCGGCCTTTAGGCCCGGTATTTTTTTTTGTTCGGGATTAAAGCCACCTTTAGTCACCAACCGGGACTAAAGGTCCCTGCCCAACGGACAGTGGAAAGTGACGTTATGTCAGGGGACCTTTAGTCCCGATTCGTGGGACTAAAGGTGAGACTTTAGTCCCAGTGCTTGATACCGACCGGGACTGAATGTTTTAATCCCGGCTCTGGATACCAGCCGGGACTAAAAGCTTACTTTTAATCACGGTACGTAAGTCTAACCGGGACTAAAACTCCATGCGTATAAAAGCCAGAAACTCTGTTCTTCCCCATCTAGCTCGAGAGCTAACTGTTCTTCGTCTCCACTGTGTTCTTGCTCTGTTGTTCGGCCTCTCAGCCCATTTCTTGCTGAACTCCATCGATTTTTGGGTTTTAAAGGTAACTAACTATATTTTCACATCTACATCACTATTATATATTATTTCATGGTTTACAAATAACCAAGGATGTACCATATTAAGTTTTGTATTGTATTTTTTGATTTGTGCCATTTAAGCTTATATTTACATAATAGTTTTGTATTTATGCATGGAGGTAGCTTACAGTTGTTTATTTTAACTAGTATGCACCTTTTATTAGTTTATATTTATAGCTTATTTCATGGTTTTGAGAAATAGAGAAATTTAGTGGTTTTTTTGAAAATATCTTAGTTTAGAAAATGAGAAAATTATACCAATTTACATAAATTTATATTTTTTGATCTGTGGAAATTTAAGCTTAGATTTATAGTATTTTTAAAAAATGACTATAGCGAGTACATGGCGACTCCTTCGGGGTCCTTGACTTCTCATCGGGTTTCGAAGCGACTTAGGCTGCACCTCCCTCTCGTTGCGTGCGGTGAGTGTAAGCAGAAGGTTGTCATGGAGTTCCGAGTGAGGAAGGACTGTCCCAACAAAGGTCGTATCTTCTAGAAGTGTCCGGACCGTAATGTGAGTTATTGTGTCCCATTTTCTAAAAGATTTGTCCCATTTTTTAGCTGGTTTTGATGAAAGTTCTTAATTTGTTGTGTTAATTTTAGTGGGATGGCACTGGAGGTAAGGGATGGTACTGGGAGGAAGAGTATATTGAACACGTGCAAAACAACCTTGCAGTGTCCGGTGATTTAGTGAGCCAGCACAAGCAGCCCGTGGATGAAGCGGAAACGAATGATCCGTCTGTTCTAGTTGGGATTGGTCGCCAGATCCTTATGCTGCTGAAATGTATTTTAGTTTTAGTTTATTTAGTGTTAGTTACGAATGTCTATATTGTAGCGAGGCTAACATAAACTAGTTACTTTGTATCTGTGTGCTGGTGTTTTAATTGAACATGGTGACTAGTACGGTGTTGTGCAATTAAGTAATTCTCTTCAAATTTTTGATACAGTCGTATGTTATGCAATGCAGATGAACAACCTACATTGGATGTACAACGCTGATCGCCGCTTCAGAGAATTCATTATGGGAGTGTATTATTTCTTAAGTGTGGCTGAGGCAAACAAGCGCGATGGTCTCATGTATTGCCCATGTGTTGTATGTAAGAATTTGAAGGATTATGCTTGCTCAAGGATTCTTTTGTCACACTTGTTTAAATCGGGTTTTATGCCAAACTATAATTGCTGGACCAAGCATGGAGAAAGCGGGATTCTAATGGAAGAAGACGAAGATGTGGATGAAGGGGATGATGATATTGTTGCTGCATATGGTGCTTTCAATGACATTCCAATGGATGGGGCCGAAGAAGAGGAAGCAGGAGAAGAAGAGCCCGTTGATGATCTTGGTCAGGCCATCTGTGATGCACTGAGAGAATGCGATAGTGAAAAAGAGAAACTCAAGTTCGATCGCATGCTACAGGATCACAAGAAACTGCTATACCCCACTTGCGATGCAGGGCAGAAAAAGCTGGGTACCGTACTGGAGCTGTTGCAATGGAAGACAAAGAATGGTTTATCCGACAAGGGATTTGAGGACTTATTGAACATCAATAAGAAGATGCTTTCGAAGGATAACGAATTGCCCTCCACTACATATAAAGCAAAACAGGTTGTCTATCCTTTGGGTTTAGAAATTCAGAAGATACATGCATGTCCCAATGACTGCATCCTTTACCGTGGCGAGGAGTATGAGAATTTAGAAGCATGCCCGGTATGTCACGCATCACGTTATAAGATAAGGCGAGATGACCCTGGTGATGCCGAGGGCAACGGAGAACGTCCCAGAAAGAAAATCCCTGCCAAAATTATGTGGTATGCTCCTATAATACCACGCTTGAAGCATTTGTTCAGAAACAAAGACCATACAAAGCTGCTGCGATGGCATAAAGAAGACCGTAAGGTAGATGATATGTTAAGACACCCGGCTGATGGGTCTCAGTGGAGAGCAATTCACAGAGAATTCCCCGACTTTGCAAACGACGCAAGAAACTTAACGTTTGCTTTAAGCACAGATGGCATGAATCCTTTTGGGGGAGCAGAGCAGCAGTCATAGCACCTGGCCTGTTACGCTCTGTATCTACAATCTTCCTCCATAGCTGTGCATGAAGCGAAAATTCATTATGATGCCGGTGCTCATCCAAGGCCTGAAGCAACCTGGCAACGATATTGATGTCTACCTAAGGCCCTTAGTTGAGGAACTTCTTATTCTGTGGAGTAAACCTGGTGTACGTGTATTGGATGAGTACAGACAGGAACACTTTGACCTACGAGCATTATTATTCGTAACAATTAATGATTAGCCTGCTCTAAGTAATCTTTCAGGATAGACGAACAAGGGATATAATGCTTGCACACACTGTTTTGATGACATCAATAGCATATATCTGAAAAATATCGAAAGGTCGTGTACCTTGGCCACCGTCGATTCCTTCCTGCGAGTCATCCCCTAAGAAAGAAAGGCAAGCATTTTAAAGGTAAGGTAGACCACCGAACCAAGCCTCGCAATAGAACTGGAGAGGATATACTGAATATGGTCAAGGATGTGAAAGTAGTCTTCGGGAAGAGACCTGGCAGTCAACCTGTTCCGAACGATGCTGCCGGACGGGCACCCATGTGGAAGAAGAAATCTATTTTTTGGGAGCTACCTTATTAGCAAGTCCTTGAGGTCCGCAGTTCGATCGATGTCATGCACCTCACGAAGAATCTTTGCGTAAACCTACTAGGCTTTATGCATGTGTATGGAAAGTCCAAGGACACAATTGAAGCACGGCAAGACCTGCGTCGTTTGAAAGAACGAGACGGCCTGCATCCAGAGAAGACAGATGATGGACGTCATTACTTAATTCCCGCTAGCTACACTCTTAGCAAAGAAGAGAAGGAGGTGATGTTCGATTGTCTAGATAGCATCAAGGTCCCATCTAGATTCTCCTCAAATATAAAGGGTATAATAAATGTGACAGCAAAGAAATTTCTAACCTTAAAGTCCCATGAGCCACGTGCTTATGACACAATTGCTTCAAGTTGTATTAAGAGGCATTCTACCTCCAAATGTACGTTTATCCATCGTGAAGTTATGTGCATTCCTAAATGCGGTATCTCAGAAGGCAATCAATCCAATGGACCTAACAAAGTTACAGAATGACGTGATTCAGTGTCTTGTCAGCTTTGAGTTGGTGTTCCCCCCATCTTTCTTTAATATCATGACTCACCTCCTTGTTCACCTGGTCAAGGAGATCAGTATTTTGGGTCCTGTGTTTCTACACAACATGTTTCCATTTGAAAGGTTCATGAGAGTGCTAAAGAAATATGTACACAATCGTGCTCGGCCAGAAGGAAGCATCGTAGAGGGTTACGGAACAGAGGAGGTCATTGAGTTCTGTGTTGACTTCACTTCTGACCTTGACCCGATCGGTGTTCCTGAATCGCGATACGAGGGGAGACTAAGTGGAAAGGGGACACTGGGGAAAAAACATATGTCGGTGCGGAGGATGGTTATTTCAATATAGCACACTACACAGTTCTGTAAAACTCTTCCTTGGTGGCTCCATACATCGAGGCACACAAAGAAATCCTACGAAAGGAGTTCGTAGGGAAAACAGAAGCTTGGATTACACATCACCATATGGAAACTTTCAGTGGTCGGTTGCGAAAAACATGTAAAGGTGATGAGAGTGTAGATGAGCAACTGTATTTATTGGCTAGAGAACCATCGTGGTATATTATCACTTACAAAGAGTACGAGATAAATGGGAATACATTTTACACGGTGGCCCAAGACAAAAGGAGCACCAACTAAAACAGTGGTGTCCGCATAGATGCCACAGACCCGAGTGGAAATAAGCAAACATATTATGGCCGCATAAAGGAAATATGGGAATTGGAGTATGGACCTACTTTTAAGTTCCCTTTATTTCGTTGTCAGTCGGTGAAAGGGACCAGCGGCGGGGTAACAGTAGACAATGAGTATGGAATGACGACAGTTGATCTCAACAATATTGGGTATAAAGATGAACCATTTGTTCTTGTCAAAGATGTGAATTAGGTGTTTTATGTTAAGGATATGTCTACGAAACCGAAGAGAGGAAGAAATGATGACTCAATTAATTAGCCAAAGCGACACATAGGTCTTTCAGGAAAAAAATATTGTAGGAATCGAGGACAAGTCAGACCTGTCAGAGGATTATGAAAAAAATGACCGAATTTCGCCGTTCAATGCGAATAAGGATCTAAGCATCGCGCACAATAATGAAGACACTCCATGGTTACGGCGTGATCATAATTAAGGGACGTACCTTAAGAAGGTCTTTACTGTTGTTGCCACTTAATATAATGATGTTTAACAATGTATTATGTATTAATCATGACTTTATGAATTTATCTCTTATTTTCATGTTATATATAATATATATATATATATGCACAAATTTACATTATGTTTGGTGCGTGTAGATTTAGACAATAAGCAATGAAAAACCAAATTAACAACGTTCAAATAATGCGAAAACGAATTTCCCGTCGAAAACCAATAGTCCAAACAATTTAAAATAACTAATACATTTTTGCATTAACCAAATAGTGATTATTTTATATTAACACTTGGCATGTATAAGGAAAAAGCAAAATACTATTACCTTCAAAATTCATCATGTGTACAGTAAACCAAAATAAGCATGAAGATTATTTTTTTGAAAAATAATGCATAGTATTTAATTTATTATCTAATTAACAAGCATGTGCACATTAGAAATAAAGATAAAGGGAAAACCAAAACAGAAAAGGAAAGAAGGCGGGAAGGCAAAATTACGAGACTAAAGGCAATGAAACAGTGAAATAATACGCGGGAAGGGACCTTTAGTCCCGGTTGTAGCTCTCTCTCGTCTTCGTCATCAGTTTCACACTTCGCCCGCGATCTCGCTCGTCTTCCTCCTCAGTTTCACAGTCCCGCCGCCACCTCTGCCTTGGACGCCGGCGGCCCGACGCCTCTCTGCGCGCCTCCAACGTCGCCGGCCCCGACGACGCCCTCGGCCCCCCTGCGCCGCCATCGACGCCGCCCCGACGCCCCTCTCGTCCCCGGCCCACCACCGACGCCGCCCCTCTCGTCCCCAGCCCACCCCGATGCTGCCCCCCGACGCCCCTAGCTCGTCCCCGGCCGGCCGCCACCGTGCGCCGCCCCGACGCCCCGGGCACCGACGCCGGCCTCGTCCCCGCCGGGCCGCGCGTGCGCCGAGCATTGCTAACCCGACGCCGGCGCGCCCCTCGTCCCCGGCCACCACACCGTACCCCGACCCGTGTGCGTGGTGGTTTAATTAAATTTTCAAAGAATTATATATATGATTAATGGATATATATATATATATATATATATATATATATATATATATATATATATATATATATATATATATATAGTGTTGTCAATGAGTTTCGTATATATATTATTTCATGTTTCATATATGTAATTAAAGATTTCCATATATCTATAGTATTATTAATGAGTTTCGTGTATATAGTATTTCATGTTTCAGATTTGTAATTAATGATTTTCAGATATGTATAGTGTGTGTGTGTGTGTGTGTGTGTGTGTGTGTATATATATATATATATATATATATATATATAGTATTAATGAGTTTCGTTCGTGTATATAGTATTTCATGTATTCATCTATGTAATTAATGATATATGGTTTAAGCACTTGACTCGATCCATTTTATTATATATAGTCTCGCCCGATGGCCGATCCTAATCAGAACATGGACGATGCCATGATGGATATTATCGCCGGTGGTGCTCAATTCGAGCACGATAATAACCCGTAGGCAGATGATGGCTCTCAATACTGAAACCTTCACGATGACGAAGAAGTTGCCGGCGAGGTATAAATGGATGAAAAAATGATAAGTACATATTCCACTCGTATACATAGAGACACAAACACTTAATATTTTTTATTTGTGTATGCGTAGCCCTCTGGAACGACAACGACAACGACGAAGAGTCGAAATGTACGAGGCCCGGCAAAACCGTTGGAGGGCCGCTACGTAATCTCGGACTTCAACACGGATACAGGCGAACCATTTGGAGAGAACGCAAAGAAGTTTGTTTATCATTGTGGGTACCTTGTAAGGGATAGACTTCCCATCAGTGTTCATGAATAGAAACAGAAGAAAGATGCTCCCCATATTACTTTTGTCTCCGATCTTGACAAGAATCTGCTTTGGAATGATCTTCTCTCACATTTCACGCTCGAAGCAGATGATGACTTGAAAGAGCTAGTGAGGAAGTGGTCTATGAAGAAGATGGTCACACAATTTCAGGCTTGGAAGAAAAGGTTGTATAATGACTTTATTAAGAAGAATGAGACGCCGAATTTCAGCCAAGGCATGTATGCAAAGTTGAGGCCGTATTGGACAGAGTTTGTGCAATACAAGACGTTAGAAGAAGGTGAAGAACGGGTGCGCAAGAACCAGGTCAATGCCCGGCGAAAGGAATACCACCATCGCATGGGATCGGGTGGCTACAAGAGTGAAATTCTCAAGTGGGAGAAGCTGGAATCAGATGTGATTGCCAAGGGGCTCGTGCCAGGTTCGCAAAATTGGCCTGAACGAGCAAAGAATTGGTTTTTTGCTCATGGTGGAACACTGGATCTCCAGACAGGGGAAGTAGTATACAGCGACAGAATCCAAAGAGCAGCAGAAAGGCTTGTGTTTTCTGTAGAGGCGTCCAGTTGCGGTGCATTTAGGCCGAACAGAGATAAGGACGAATTGACATATGCCCTCAAAACGGCAGAGCACGGTGGGCGAACAAGAGGCAAAGGTGCTGTCTCGTGGGAGCATGGCTTTCCCCAGGACAGAGGAACCTACAGAAGCCACCAAAGAAGAAAGGATGAGGAGAACGAGAGACTCCGCTTGATGGTGGAGTATGTCAGGGAGTCACGAGAGCGAGAAAAGAAACTTGAAGAATCTATGGATGCCAAAATCAAACAGGCCGTGCAAGAAACACTGAGTGCCCAAAGGGGGTCTACATCAGTGGGGGCCCCGATGGTCAACATTAGCCCCCCCCCCCCCCCCGATCAGATGAAAAGCTGTTGTGCATCCACTGACATGCCAATTCAGGGAGATATCAGGCTTCACTTCCCCGTGGATGACGTGACTGAACCTAGGACGACATGTGAGCTGCACAATCCGAAGGGCAATGTCACGGTCATGGTGGCTACAGGTGTTGTGAACCCCATCGACACTACAGCGACACCAAAAATCCATGAGCAACCAATACCACTGGATATTGATGGAGATCGATGTGTCCAAGAGTTCAGTATTCATCTTCGACTCTATGAGAAAGATGTGTGTTTACAGATATACCTGATCTCTCTTTTAACTCCGGAATAATTGTTTTGTGTATTGGTCAGTGCTTAGGAACAATTTTTTTGAGATCACCGGAAAGATTGTAAAGCGCCACTGCAAGTTGTCCCAATCAAATTTAGTAACTTGCTACGTATATGTAGTTTCAGCATTTTATGTATCATGATTGAAATCACTGGATGATGAGAGGATTCTTTTCTCGTAAAGTGGTTATTGCAGCAGGAACCCGGGAACAATCTATGTGGATACTACGTTTGTGAGTTTCTCAACCTATTTTTGAGCAAAACTCATTTATAGAAAGCAAAAGTAAGAGTCACATACATTTGAATCAGATGTTACTATACATGATCAAACATATGTATACTAATGCACTCTCTTTTTTCAATCCCAATTGAAGGCCGACTGGTACAAGCAAAGGGTTCTACTCTCGGACCAGATCAAAGCCATTCAAAAAACAATAGCAGGATTTCTTAATGATCAAGTTTTAAATCCCAATAGAGAGCACTACTTCGACGGCAAATAAGTTCGTCTCCGACCTGCTATCATGCGAAACAATTTGACTCGTGTAATCCAAATTAATAACACTAGGACGATTTTGTATACGTGTCTATATTGTGTATAATATATACATATATCCATGCATGTAATATATTAATATATAGATTTATACTATGCTTGTATACGCGTATTGTTTATATATTGTGTATACGCGCGTATTTTAAAACCTAGTTACTACTACCACCAGCAAAATGGAATATGAATTAATACGCGTATTTGAAAAGCTAGTTACTATTAATACTACCACCACCAAAATAGATATGAATTAATAAGCAGAAAATATAAAATCTACAAATACCTTTAGTCTCGGTCCTTAATACGAACCCGGACTAAAAGTTTCCGCCGGTGGGCTGTCGCGTGGCAAGGCGGGCGAGGCTTTTAGTTCTGGTTCTTATTAAGAACCGGGACTAAAGGTCCCCTTTTAATTCCAGTTATAGAAAATAAGAACCGAGACTAAAGGTTCTCTTTTAATTCCGGTTATAGAACCGGTGCTAAAGAGTGGATTTTTAGTCTCGATTCCGTAGTTCCAGTTGGAAAACCAGGGCTAAAGAGCCTTCCTAACCGGAACTACAGCCCTGTTCTCTGCTAGTGAGTTGAGGCGTAGCGCGGCCTGAGCTCGTACGGAAGTTTAGGTGGGATCGCGACGCACATGCACATGCAGCGCTCCTGTAGGGTTAGGACGTGCTCCGTAGAGTTTTGTTGGAGAGGAAAATGCAGCTCCGATTCGTCAACTTGACCTCAAGGTGGCCAGACGATATTTATTGGTTCTTAAACGGCAGAAGGTGTCATATATGTTTTAAACTTTAATAGCATCTTCGAGAGTTTACCAAATAAGGTTGTCATCCTTAAAATTTTGATAAAACATAAAAATTTACTTTCCAACAGATTAGCAAACGAACTTAGTATTTTTAGTAACTTGCCATCCAACCCCTCCGCGCACGTATCTTTACGCGCACGCATACCACTTCGCATCGCAGCCTGCGCGTCATCGCCCGGTGTCCCGCGCGAGGAAAATTCCGCGACCCGTTTCCGCACGAGTGTCGCCGGCGATCATGTGTCCGCGAGCATCCGCTTGTCCGCCTGGTAGTTATCCGATCATATCCCCGCGTGACCACGTACGTAGTCCGGTACGAAACGAAGAAGGGCTAGGCCCCAACGGCGTCGCTGGCCGGAAATCAGCCGCAGCCGCGCCACGAGCCGCGACTCCAGGTGTACACGGCCGAGACCATGAACACCGCTGCCGATAGAGCCGTCGGAGCCGCTGCCGGCGGCGCCAAAATCCTGTCGTTTCGAGGAGAAAGGATTAAATCGCGAAGCAGAAATTACCTAGAGATAAAGTATTTATAAATAAAGACTTATGTGATTTGTGAAAAGTTTTGTGTTCACTTTATATAACTTTACTAAGTTAAAATAGCAAACTCTTGAAGAGAATCTATTTTTTACTTGGCATATATTTTAGAGAGTTACCAAATCTTAAGATTTGTCAAGAAAATTTTCCTAAACTCTTAGAGATGCTCTAAGGTGATCATCACATGTTCTAAACTTAGCACAGACACTGTTATCATGGGCGGACCCCCCCCCCCCCCCCCCCCCCTCTTGTTGCGTCTGTGAGGCGCGAGCGGGGAGCGGTGAGCCACGGAGTCCGCGACCGCGTGGGTGAGGCGCAAGCGGCAAGTCACGGAGGTGCGAGGCAGGCAACCGGCGGCGGCGTGGGCACGTCCGCACATGGCGGCGATCGACGGAGCCTGGACTGGACAGCGCTTCTCTCTCCTCTGCACTCCTGCATCCTGTTGGTCTGCGTATTGCAAACGGGCTGCATATGCCTATGACTGCCATACAGTTAGTAACTTTTGATTTCTTATTGATTCTTCTTCTTCTTTTTTTGCTTCTAGACTAAAATCGATAGGCATAAGTGGCTGATTGAGGTTACTTTCCATTAAAGAATTTTAGATGTTTAGCTAATTGATTTGCCCTAAATCAGTAATCCCCAAATTGCATGGTGCATACCATCTGCAGATGTGCTAGTTTCGTAGATTTACACTTAAGAACTCTTTTGCAATTTTGCAGGTACAAATCGGCAAACAAAGTCCCATTCATACCTTTTTTAAAAGGAGAATTGATGTAACCTATTGTGGAGCAACCTTTGGCACCAACCCCCTTAGTTGAATTAGTATGATAATGTGATGGTCCTAATGGACAAAATGGACCATACAGATTGTATTTTGTTTAGCCTGATTACATAAGTAGTTTCTATGAACTAATTTCTCCACTACACTTATGGATTTAATCGGCAAATTGCCAAACCACCCCCCCCACATCCTTTATTCCTGGCTCCGCCATTGATTGTTATCCAGGTCCCAGATATAACTAATTTCAGCACAGAATAAAAAAAGAAAAAAATCCAATTATGACGTACTGTAACTACGATCTACAGGATATTCTAAAGATTGTATCTTCTTCATACGATATCAGATGAAGATAATTTTTGTACAAAAGTTATAGCTTTCGACGAGATCTACAACTTTCTAGTTTTGAGTTTTAAATTTGAGGTCATTAGATGTTCAAAAAAATTAAATAAAGTTTCAACAGTATATTAATCGAGTACAAGCGCTTGTCGCCTTGAAAAAAAATTATATCTTTCTCATATGCTATTAAATAGAGATACTTTCTATATAAAACCTGTATCGTTTGATGAGATCTACAATGTTCTAGTTTTGAGTTTTTTTAATTTGAGGTCATTAAGATGCTAAAAAAATTTAAAACGCTGATTTCGGTTCTTGCATAATGGTTTTGTATTTTTATTTTTTTGAGCATCTTAACGATATCAAATTGGAAAACTCAAAACTAGAAAGTTGTAGATCTCGTCGAAAGCTACAGCTTTTGTATGAAAATTATCTTCATCTGAAATCGTATGAAAAAGATATAATTTTTGGAATATCTTACCTACCGTAGCTACAATATCCAAAATTATATATTTTTTAATTCTGTGCTGAAATTAGCTACCATATTTAGAACCCGAATGACATCCTCTGTCAAGTTTAGATACTTGCTTGATCATCTTGAAAGTTTAAAACTTAAATAATACCTTCTGTTAAATTTAAGGACTCATAGATATTATATTAAAACTTTAGTGATCTATATGAGACGTGTTGAGCCAAGTCGAGGGCTCAGCTGTGCATTTTTCTCTTGGTGAGATCAATGGCGAGTGGCTTGCCACGTCACGCGTTCACGAGAGTCCAGAGCGCTCGAGTAGGACATGCGTTGTATTGGGCGCAATCCCGGGCACGATATCGATATGGCACGGCCGGGTCAGAGCTGTGAAGGCCAGTGTGAGCGAGGGCCCGAAACCCGGATTGTCAACTGTACTCACAAAAAGGACTTATGGTGTTTTCTTGAGCTTAGTGTGTGTAGTTTTCAGTGATAGGCTAGGGGAGGAGCATCGAATTTCACTGGTTTTAAACCACTCTATCCGGCTGACCTAAAATTTAGGTAGACTAAATTCTAAGGATAAATTATTGTGAGAGAAAAATACTATGTGTTGCTAAAAATAAGGTAAATCTAACTCAAATGAACAAAACGTTATTTTCAGAAAACATATTTCTAACCTCTATATTTTTCTAACTTCTAGAAGTCAAATTTCACTAGTGTTACTGTAGCAAAACCGCTTAGGGGGTTCGTTGATCGGTTTTAGAAAGTTCAGGTTTGGGAGGGTAAAGTAGAGCACCCTTCAAAGGTTCGGGGGTTAAGTATAAACTTTTTCCAATTTCGTCAGGGACTTCCCAGACAATGGTTAGTTTTTGAAAAGTTTATTTCACTAGGAGTTTTGCTAATTTTGATTCCCGTTTTGCATGCACAACCTATTTGTTAGCCTAACTGATAAGAGCTTGACAAAGTAGCTAGGATTAGCTCAAGTAAGGAGCTCCACAAAGGAAGAGCTAATTACCTAAAGAAGAGAGAACCTTTAACATGATAAAAGTATAATATAATTGCGCTTGCTATAGATGACCAACGGTCGTGCCTACCGGGCCATGCCGAAGAAGAAGAGCGGCGGCGCGCCGGCGCCCAAGGGGCTAGGACCTGGTCCACGTGCGCTCGGCCAGTCGGCCTTAGGGTTAGCCCCTAGTGGGATTGGGCCAAGCAGGAGGGGAAGTGAATAAGGTTATAGATGGACATTGGGCTGCTGAAAGGTCCTAGTATGGCTAGAGGGAGGTAAATAGCCTAAATAAAAATTCTACAAACCATTAGAACATGTGATTAGTATAACAAAAGGCTATAATTGCAATGCCAAGGCAACCACTAGACAAAGCAAGCCACCTACTCAAATCTAGTTATATCTAAGCCCTAAGCCATACAAGCTAGTTAGCACAAGCAAGACAACCGAGACAACTACACAAGGCAAGCAAACTAACTACTTTACTCAAGGTAAAGAGAAGTGCTTCGAATGTTATACCTTTGCCTTGATATGAAACCAATCATCGGGATAAACACAATCACTCACTCGAATGTGAGGAAATCAATATAAACATCAAGATTTATCCCCGGGGTTCACGTGCTTGCCGGCACGCTACATCCCCGTTGTGTCGACTTCAACCGGTGGTCCGGTGGCTAATCGGTATCACATATCGAGCCTACACAAGGCGCCACAAGAACCTACCATGGAGGAAGTAACTCAATGACACGAGCAATCCACTAGAGTTACCTTTGAGCTCTCCGCTCGGGGTAAGCACGAACCCCTCACAATCCACCGGTGTGAGCAAGCACAATCACCAAGCTTCTCCACACCTTCTCCACCTCCAAACCGGCTAGGTGACGGCAATCACCAAAAGTAACAAGAATTACTCCGCCACCAAGCCACCAAGTGCACTAGGATGCAATGAGATGATCACTACACTTGATTCACACTCTCTCAATCAAAATCTTGAGTTGAATCAAAGGGAGAGAGTTGGAGGGAGTGTGTTGAGCTCTCAAGGGGTTTAGGAACTTCAAAATGCGCAAGAGAAATGCCCCAAACCAGCCACACTCCTATTTATAGGCGTGCTTAAAGATCTAGCCGTTTTACTCTGAAATCGTGCACACCGGATGCTTATTATCGCACCGGACGCGTCCGGTGGTTGTCCGGTGTATCGCCCGCTGACACGTGTACTAGCCGTTTAAATTTGATCACTGCGCGCGCTAGCACCGGACGCGGAGCAGTCACACCGGACGCTCCGACTCCCGTGTCCGGTGCAACAACAGAGAGCTTCCAGAGAGCTCAAACTGGCACCAGACGCGTCCGCCGTTAGGTCACCGGACGCTCCCAGCGTCCGGTGCTCTCACCGAGTCAGATGAACCTTTCACCGGAAGCGCTGGAGTTACTGTTCCAGCGTTAGGTGCTCCAACAGAGAGGTTCCAGAGAGGTCAAATGCACACCGGACGCGTCCGGTGAGCACCCATCGGACGCAGCCAGCGTCCGGTGCTCCTCTGAGAGCTGCTTTCACCCTCTCTTCAACTACCTTGCTTTTAGATGCTAACAACTAAGTGTTTCACACTTTTAAACACGTATGTTAGCAAGTTTTATGCGCTTTGCAAGGCGATGTTAGTCACTCTAGGTTAGATCAAGTGAATGCAACTAATATGCAACCTAGAGCACTTGCCGACCGGGTTCACGAAATAATTCTCCTCTTAATAGTCCGGCCAAGTATCCTAAATGTGATCGCACTCACTAAGTGCCTTGATAACTAAACCAAGGAGCCCTAACTTATACCTTTGCCTCTAACTATTTGATCCTTTGTCTTCTCCTTTCCAAGACTTGATCTTCTCTTTAGCTCATGTCATCTTCCTCCACATTTCTAACCTCTTTAGGCAACACACATTTTAGCTCATAGGTTAATTACTAGGTTTCATCAATTTCCAAAACCAAACTAGTGACTTTCAATCTCTCCCTTTTGGTAATTGATGACAACCCTTGCAAAAGAAATATGCATTAAGATTTTGAACTTATCATGCTTGTCCATAAGTAGATCATGAAAGGATTTGGACAACCATCACAAGTTCAATTTTGGTAGCATTAGCTCCCCCTACATATGTGCATTGAGTTTGGATTGAAAGCTAGCACATATGCATTTGAATAGAGAGTAATTCTACCAAAAATGTGCTAAGGTGTATAGAGTGGACCTTTGAAGCGTGATACCATCGGAGTTGCCATGTACACCATCCTTAGCACTTTAGTAACTAGAAGGTCACAAACACTAGAGCATACCGTGAGATCACATTATAAACAATGCTCTAGTTACCACTTATAAACATAAGACCAACTAGATACCTTCTACATATGCTAGTTGTTCAAATCATCATCATTCAAGACCTATTACTAACATTACACCACACAAGCATGTATATGAAAGTAAATACAAATGCAATGAGCAGTCATATGATTAATGCACATCCAAATGCAACAACTTGCATATGTGATTGCTCCCCCTACTTGTGTGCTTCAAAATTTTAATTACCCCTTTCCTTTGGCCTATTGCTCTCCCATCATCGGCCTAATGATGGTTCATCGCGCTTTCTCTTTCTTTTGTAACTCTCTCCCTCTTTGTCAACAATTGCACAAAAAAGGTTAAGTGTAGTGGAGAGAATTAGTCAAGTTCATTTGATTTGGAAAGAGAGTTTATGTTTCACTTTGGCTCAATCTAGCATACTTGCCTATGATATATAACTATGTTTGATCCAAGGACAAGTTTCTTCACGCCACTAGGGGTTATCTTTGCCCATGTTAAGTTATACACCTATAGCTCATGAACTAGATTAAACACTAGGGGATCAAGCACATATATATGTCATATGTTACCACTAGTCCATTCAAGCAAGAAAAACAATAGTGGTAGCATATATCCATCAAAATCATTTTATTTCCATGAACGATCCTAAGTTCAGTATGTCTATATGCTCTAAATATATCCTAACAAGTATGAATGCCATATCAAACAATTTTACCTTATTTTGTCAGAGTAGAGGCATGTTATATATGTGTGGGGTGGTCTCAACTCATATTGGAGAAGTTAAGAATATTCAACTCATTTCTCAACTTGCAAAACCTCTTCTCATTTAATGGCTTGGTGAGTATGTCGGCCAATTGATCATCGGTTACAATGCTTTGAATGTCAATGTCACCCTTTTGTTGATGATCCCGAATAAAGTGGTGCCTCACATCAATATGCTTGGTTCTTTGATGTTAAACCGGATTGTTAGTTAGCTTGACGGCACACTCATTGTCACATAGTAATGGCACTTTCTTGAAATTGATTCCATAGTCTCTCAACGTTGCCGTCATCCATAGGATTAGAGCATAACAACTCCCCGCACTAATGTATTCGGCTTCGGCGGTAGAGAGTGCTATGCTATTTTGCTTTTTTGATGACCATGAGACAAGGGATCTTCCCAAGATTTGACATGTCCCCGATGTACTCTTTCTATTGATTTTGCAATCAGCATAATCCGCATCGGAATAGCCAATCAACTCAAACTTTGCACCTTTGGGATACCACAATCCAACATCTTGAGTGTGCTTCAAATATCTCAATATTCTCTTTACGGCCTTCATATGACTATCTCTAGGAGATGCTTGATATCTAGCACACATGCACACAATAAACATGACATCCGGCCTTGATGCGGTGACATAGAGTAACCTTCCTATTAGAGACCGATATGCCTTTTGATCAATCATATTGCCACATTTGTCCTCATCCAAGTTTCCACTAGTGCCCATAGGAGTGCTAATTGATTTTGCATCTTGCATTCCAAACTTCTTGATCATGTACCTTGTGTACTTTCCTTGACTAATAAATGTGCCATTCTTCATTTGTTTAATTTGCAATCCAAGGAAGTATGTGAGCTCACCCATCATAGACATCTCAAATTCTTTAGCCATCATTTTCTCAAATTCCACACATAAGACTTGACTTGTTGATCCAAAGATAATGTCATCCACATAGATTTGCATGATCATCAAGTCACCATCAACTATCTTGGTGAATAGGGTGGTGTCAACCTTGCCCATCTTGAATCGTTTAGAGAGGAGAAAATACCTTAGCCTCTCATACCATGCTCTTGGTGCTTGTTTCAAACCATAGAGTGTCTTCCTTAACTTGTACACATGGTTGGATTTCTTCATCTCCAAAATCAGGTGGTTATTCAACATATACTAGCTCATTAATTAAGCCATTGAGAAATGCACTTTTGACATCCATTTGGTAGAGCTTGATGTTGTGTGCACAAGCATAAGAAAGGAGAATCCTTATTGGCTCCAATCTTGCAACCGGAGCATAAGTTTCACCAAAATCCAATACTTCCACTTAAGTGTACCCTTGTACCACCAATCTTACCTTGTTCCTTACTACAACACTATCTTGATCTTGTTTATTTCTAAACACCCATTTGGTTCCAATGACATTGTAGTTTCTTGGCCTTTCTACCAACTCCCAAACTTCATTTCTTTGAAAGTTGTTGAGCTCTTCATGCATAGCATTCACCCAATCACTATCTTGCAAAGCTTTCTCAATGTTTTCTGGCTCTTCAAATAACACAAATAAATAGTGAGCACAAAATGATGGTAGTCTTGATCTTGTTTGCACATCCTTTTGAATATCACCAACAATTTGATCTAAAGGATGATCTCTTGCAACATTTGATGGTTGGAGCACTTGAGGTTGATTGCTTGAGCTTGGTTGAGCATTAGATTGATTTGCTTGAGATGAATTAGCTTGATCTTGATGTTGCACTTGAGAACCACTAACTTGATCATGGGATGGAACTTGCACTTGATCTTTGTCATCTTCAATGTCAACCACTTGAGTTGGCCTAATGTCACCAATATCCATCTCTTGCATAGCTTTTGCTAATTAAGGTCCACTCACATCATCTAGATTCTTATCTTGATCTTGTGACCAATTGGTTTCATTAAATTCAACATCATGGACGTCCTCAAGTTGACCACTTCCCAAATTCCAAACTCTATAAGCTTTGCTAATGGTGGAATATCTAAGCAAGAATCCTTCATCACATTTCTTCTCAAATTTACTCAATCTAGCACCCTTCTTTAATATGTAGCCCTTACACCCAAAGACCCGAAAGTATGCACTATTTAGCTTTCTTCCATTCAAGATCTCATATGAAGTCATCTCCAACATAGGATGGCAATAGAGTCTATTTGAGTAGTAGCATGTCATGTTGATTGCTTCGGCCCAAAAAAATTGACTCACATTATACTCACTAAACATTGATCTTACCATGTCAATAAGAGTTCTATTCTTCCTCTCAACTAGGCCATTTGATTGAGGTGTGTACTTAGTCGAGAATTGATGTTTGATTCCAATTTCATCACAAAGCTCATCAACTCTTGTGTTCTTGAATTCACTACCATTGTCACTTCTCACTCTTTTGATGGTGGTTTCAAATTCGTTGCAACTTCTCTTGACAAAAGATTTGAAGATAGCATACACATCACTCTGGTCAATCATAAAGAAAACACATGTGTATCTTGAGAAGTCATCCACAATTACTAAACCATATTTGTTGCCTACAATGCTTGTATATGTTGTTGGCCCAAATAAATTCATGTGTAATAACTCAAAAGGTTTGCATGTGCTCATCATGCTCTTTGTAGGATGAGTATTGCCAACTTGTTTTCCGGCTTGACATACACTACATAACTTGTCATTTTCAAACTCAACATCTTTAAGGCCTCTAACCAAGTTATGCTTCACAAGTTTGTTCAATTGCTTCATTCCAACATGACCAAGCCTTCTATGCCATAACCAACCCATACTTGACTTAGAGAGTAAGCATGTTGACAATTGTGACTCTCTATCACCAAAGTCCACTAAGTAGAGGTTCTCATATCTAAATCCTTTGAATATCAAATTTGAACCATCCACACTTATGATTTCCACATCATCAACACCAAATAAGCATTTGAAACCGAGATCACATAATTGACCAACCGACAATATATTGAAGTTCAAGCTCTCTACCAATAGCACATTGGATATGCTCAAATCATTGGATATTGCAATCTTGCCAAGCCCTTTGACCTTACCTTTGCTATTATCCCCAAATGTGATACTATCATACTCATTGCCATTAGAATTTATTTGGTTGAACATTCTTGAATCATCGGTCATGTGTTGAGAGCACCCACTATCAAGAACCCAATGGCTTCCTCCGGCTTTGTAATTCATCTATAAAATAAATCAATGCTTTTTAGGTACCCATGCTTGTTTGGGTCCTTGGAGGTTAGCAACAAAGCTTTTGGTACCCAAATAGCCTTCAACCTTGGGCTCTCTATAGGTGTACCAATGTATTTAGCTTTGACACCTTTCTCACCCTTGGTAAGCATGTAACAAGAATCAAGCCTAATAAATTTAGCAATTGCAAATTTTATTTGCATGTTCTTGTTGTTAGTGATGCAATTTTTCATAACATGCCGTACTTGCTTGCACTTGTAGCAAAACCGGCCATTGCTCCTCACAAAGCTAGGCTTTGGAGTTACAAAAGCCGCCTTACCTTTCTTGGGAGTGTAACCAAGTCTCTCCTTAGAGTTACTATACGTTTGGCTACCCAAGCATTGTAGCAAGCGGACATCTTCACCATAAGCTTATCCACCTCCTTCTTCAATTTCTCATTTCCAACCTTTAGTGTTGGGTCAACACTAGTGGTGAAGATAGAAGTAGAGGTGGATGATGATGAGGAGATAGTGTTGTTTGGTGTGGTTGCAACAAGCGGTTCATTAGTTGGTTTATTCATTAGATCACAAGTTACACCCACATCACATGTTATAGCAACATCCTCAACCTTACTTAGCTCTAAGAGTGAGGAGTGTGCTTCCTCAAGCTTGGTGTGAGCTAGTTTGAAATCCTCATGGTCTTCCTTTAGACACTCATGAGAAGCATGTAGCTCATCAAGGGATTTCTTAATATCTTTTACCTTCTTGATCAATTCCTTGCACTTCTTAGACTTAGAGCTAATCAAGTATTCGGCTTGCTCTAACATGTCCATGAGTTGTACTACACTATGCTTATCATCATCACTATCACTATTATTATCATTTTTATCATCATCATCACTTGAGTCATCATATTTTACCTTGGTGGACTTATCCATGAAGCATGATGAATCAAATGATGAAGGCCTCTTGTTGATAGCAATAGAAACCATAGCCTTCTTCTTGGATGTCTTCCTTTCATCATCATCACTAGAGTCATCATCATCGGAAAAAGCGTCACTGTCCCATGTTACAACATAGGATCCACCCTTCTTCTTAGAGAAGTTAAAACTTCTTTTTGTCTTTCTTTTCCACCTTGTCCTTCTTGCTTCTCTTTTTTGATCATCTTCATCATCACTAGCATTTGGACAATCCGTCACAAGATGATCCGTGCTCTTACAATTATAGCACTTCCTCACTACATCTTTGCCCTTGAAGTTGTCTCTTCTCTTTCTTGCACCATAGCCCTTCTTCTTCATGAATCTTCCAAACTTGCACACAAAGAGAGTTAGTGCCTCATCATCACTACCAAAGGTAGATGCATCATCATCACTAGATTGCACTTTCTTGGCCTTGCCCTTGTACTTCGAAGAAGAGGTGGTGGATTTGAATGCCACGGTCTTCTTGCTCTTGTCATCCTCCTTCTTCACTTTTTCACTATCACTCTTCTCATTATATTGGTTCTCGGTCATCACATCACCAAGAACCTCATTTAGAGTGAAACCCTTCAAGCCACCCCAGAAGATGATAGTTCTCAAGGTCTTGAACCTCTTGGGCAAGCACATGAGAAACTTATGAGGAAAATCCTCATCACTTGTCTTCGCTCCCAAAGCCTTGCGATCATTGGTGATCACTTGAAGCCTATAGAATATCTCCAGAATGCTCTCTCCATCATCCATCTTAAAGTTTGAGAGCTTGTCCTTGAGCATGTACAACTTAGCACTCTTTACCGTTGAAGTGCCCTCATAGGTTTGCTCTAGTCTTATCCACACTTCACTTGCTCTATCCAAATCCTTAATTTACTCAAACACCTTTGAGTCAATACCATTGTGTTACATTGGTTGTTCTCTTGCTCTCTAGGTGTGGGGCTTGCGGGATCAAGCACAATATATTCCTTCTCGGTGACCTCCCACACCTTCTCATGGATTGAGCCGAGGTACATCCTCATCTTTCTCTTCCAATAATCAAATGAGCTTGTGCCATCAAAATGAGGTGGTTTACCTCCAACATGATTGAACATGATATGAGTCATTTCAATACACCAAAAGATGTTAAGCCTTGATTAAACGGTGACCACGGCTCCGATACTACTTGAAAGGTCCTAATATGTCTAGAGGCGGGGTGAATAGCCTAAATAAAAATTCTACAAACCACTAGAACAAGTGATTAGTATAACAAAAGGCTATAATTGCAATGCCAAGACAACCACTAAGACTAAGCAAGTCACCTATTCAAATCTAGTTATATCTAAGCTCTAAGCCATACAAGCTAGCTAGCACAAGCAAGACAACCGAGACAACTACACAAGGCAAGCAAACTAACTACTTTGCTCAAGGTAAAGAGAAGTGCTTCGGATGTTATACCTTTGCCTTGATATAAAGCCAATCACCGGGATAAACATAATCACTCACTCGAAGGTGAGGAAATCAATATGAACACCAAGATTTATCCCCGGGATTCATGTGCTTACCGGCACGCTACGTCCCCGTTGTGTCGACTTCAACCGGTGGTCCGGTGGCTTATCGGTATCACACACCGAACCTACACAAGGCGCCACAAGGTACTACCACGGAGGAAGTAACTCAATGACACGAGCAATTCACTAGAGTTACCTTTGAGCTCTCCGCTCGGGGTAGGCACGAATCTCTCACAATCCACCGGTGTGAGCAAGCACAATCACCAAGCTTCTCCACACCTTCTCCACCTCCAAACCGGTTAGGTGACGGCAATCACCAAGAGTAACAAGAATTACTCCGCCACCAAGCCACCAAGTGCACTAGGATGCAATGAGATGATCACTACACTTGATTCACTCTCTCTCAATCAAAATCTTGAGTTGAATCAAAGAGAGAGAGTTTGAGGGAGTGTGCTGAGCTCTCAAAGGGCTTAGGAAGTTCAAACTACGCAAGAGAACCCCAAGCCAGCCACACTCCTATTTATAGGCGTGCTCAAAGATCTAGCTGTTTTACACTGAAATCGTGCACACCGGACGCTCTTTTAGTTCGCACCGGACGCATCCGGCGGTTGCCCGGTGTATCGTCCGCTGACAGTGTACTAGCCGTTTAAATTTGATCACTGCGCACGCTAGCACCGGACGCGGAGCAGTCACACCGGACGCTCCGACGCCCGTGTCCGGTGCAACAATAGAAAAGCTTCCAGAGAGCTCAAACTGGCACCGGACGCGTCCGCTGTTAGGTCACCGAATGCTCTCAGCATCCGGTGCTCTCACCGAGTCAGATTCTCAAACCTTTCACCGGACGCACGAAACAAGGCACTGGACGCGCTGGAGTTACTGTTCTAGCGTCCGGTTCTCCAACAGAGGTTCAAGAGAGGCCAGATGCACACCGGACAAGCGCCCACCGGACGCAGCCAGCGTCCGGTGCTCCTCTAAGAGATGCTTTCACCCTCTCTTCAGCTACCTTACTTTTAAATGCTAACAACTAAGTGTTTCACACTTTTAGACGCGTATGTTAGCAAGTTTTAAGCGCATTTGTAAGGCGATGTTAGTCACTCTAGATTAGATCAAGTGAATGCAACTAATATGCAACCTAGAGCACTTGCCGACTGGATTCACGAAATAATTCTCCTCTTAATAGTCCGGCCAACTATCCTAAATGTGATCGCACTCACTAAGTGCCTTGATCACTAAACCAAAGAGCCCTAACTTATACCTTTACCTCTAGCTCTTTAATCCTTTGTCTTCTCCTTTCCAAGACTTGATCTTCTCTTTAGCTCATGTCATTTTCCTCCACATTTCTAACCTCTTTAGGCTACACACACTTTAGCTCATAGGTTACTTATTAGGTTTCATCAATTTCCAAAACCAAAGTAGGGACTTTCAGCTGCATGAAGGGTGCTGGAGGCTGGGTTGCCTTTGTGCTGACCGGGGGAAGCTCGTGCCGCTCACGGGCCATCCCTAAATTGCCAGGCCATGTTGCACGGGCCTGCAGGCTCAGGGGACGGCCCAAGCACGGCCTGCTGTACCAGGCCATGCTAGCTCGGGCACGCTCCGCCTCGGGCTGGGCCATGCTCGTGTCTGGCTAAAATAGCGTGGTTCGGGCTGGGCTAGCGTGCCTCGGCTGCATTGCTTTCTATAGTGTTTGCTGATCGATCCTACTTTCCAAAGTGGATTACCATCTCTTTTCTAAATTATATGTCATTTAGACTTTTTCTATAGTTTTTACTATGTGATGAAAAAAATATGTGATGAAATCTTCAACGGATAGCCAAAGCTATGCCTTATTTTTATCAGTGGTGCTGGCATCTAGGCCAGTTTTTTACTATGTGACGGCCCTGTTTAAATACCCTACAACTTCTAATTATAACTAGTCACATCAATATTTTGCATATGCATGAAACATTAAACGTAGACGAAATATTTATATGTTTGCACAGTTAGTATATACATCACGAGATGAATCTTTTAAACCTACTTAGACCATAATTGGACAAAAGATTCCCTGCTGCTACAGTGTCAAAATTTCAAATGGATCTAAACGCAGCCTAGCATACAGGTATAACTAAAGCTATGTCATCAAAATACCTATAACTAGCAGGAACCCCCGCGCAGGTGCGCGGGGTAGGAACATATAAATATTAACTGGATCCAGAACCAAAAGTTTGTTGTACTGAATACCCCAAAAATTATTTGCTGGTGAAAGTTTACACTGGAGATGAGAAACAACAAAACAACAGGTAACATGAATCTCCAAAAGCAATATATGTGGACCTTTCGTTCGTAGTACACCCAGACCAAAAGATTATACTGCCTTGAGGTTGGATATAGGATGTAGAGGCACTGATATTGCCCTATTGGCACTCTTCTTGTCAACGATCTGTCAATGGTGAAGTCTGTCAATCGTCGGGGCACGTTTAAGTTTAGTTTAGCACTGATATGAGATGTAGTTACTGAAAAAACAAATTGGGCATATCCATGAAATTGAAAGTGCATCATGTACAGCAAGATGCACCCTAGGAACTCCAATTGAAGCTGCACATTCAGTTTTGAAATGATCATTTCGTTGAGCTATATAATAACTATAACGCACACAACATGTCGACACTGATAAGCTATATAATAACTGTAATGCACGCAACATGTCGACACTGATAAGCTATACAATCAGCCCAAATCTGGGTTTTGTGGAGTAGTCAAAAGGAAATTTGATATCCGGTGAGGCTAACATTCAGGACGACCTGTTTTTCTCAAAGGAGAGGAACAATTTTAGTATACTATATGCATCCTGTGAAGGTGTGCAGGGATTTTTAATCGTGGTTTGAACATTCTGTAAGCAAGTGTAGATTTATATAGATAGCCTGGGCAGAACAAATCACGTTCCAAAAAGATCAGGCTTTCCTATGAAGCATGATGCCATCAGCAGGTAGCATGGTACATGTACATATGTGTCATCTGTTCTAGTTTGATTTAAAATTAAATATATAGACTGCGAAACAGTGACCCGATGGAAATCTTGAGCAAGAAAGTTAGGTTGTACACATTAGATGTAGACTAAAGATGGATTTGTCAGTATCAGTTAACCATAAACATGATAGAGATGAACTCAAAAATTGGCCTATAAAAGAAATATTATAGTTGTATTTGCATCATATAACTAACTCTCAGTAAAGCACCATAAATTAAATCATGTGGAACGCAAATGCGCTTGGAGATGGGTAAATTGCTTTTCTGTTACAGGCTGGAATCTACCAGTAGAAAAGTACGATACACATATGTGGCATGTATAACAAATATTTTGACCATGAATTGGACAACTAATGAATGGCAATAGTGGTAGTATAGGATAGTACTGAAAATACTGTGAGGGTGAGAAAGTAACTCTAGATGCAAAACATTGTCTGATTGGGCAGTAAACTGAAAATGCCACATGTGTAGTTCTTAGGCTTTGTCCAGTATTTGAATAGGCTTCATGGAACATAAAGGAGCAATATTTTTTGAATGCAAATAATTGGAGGCAATAGTTGCTGCTGGAAAATGGGTACGGGAAAATGTTACCTTATAATCTGGGAGCCTTTTGTCAGTAAGGGTCATAGCAAAAGGGTTGGTACGGAGATGGCCCAGGGGTTGTGCAATTCTTACATCAGTGTAGGTAATTTAGTAGGCTAAACCTGAAACAATAAAGTAGGTAATGAGCTGACACTCAAATGTACAAAGTCAACACCTGGGGAAAAAGGAATCATTTTTTAGAAAGCATGAAACCCAATTGTAATGAGGGACAACAGGTTACTGTTGTGATCTCATGCCCAGCATGACTTGTACGGTCATATTGTCTGGAGAACAGCACCATGTAGCAAAGAAGAAAAGGTATGCATTGTATGGGAAGGATGGTGGCACCTTCTTTGTGTAGAGAAAATAGAATTTTCAAAGAAAGTTCAGCAACTGAACAAAACGTGTTTTTTCGTTCGGTGAAGAAAGCTTGCCTTACAGATTATCCTGCAGCAATGAACAAAACCAATGGATATGACAGGTAACTGAAAAGAAAACGTAAGTTATTGGTAATGGATAGCTAACATCTATATTTTCAGTGATATACACTAATATTATTTTTTTCAGTTCTAGAAGCCTGGATGACACATCAAATTGCTGGAACCAAGAATATAGGGGAGCAGATAATTTTGGGACTAAATGTTGCAGGAAAGTAAGGACACTAATTCTTGTCTTTGTTGAACAAATCTTGGATGAAACCAACAACAAAGAGATTGACTTACACCTGTAAGCACCACCTCAGACCGTTGTAAAGCACGGGATGGCTGGCAATGGCAGGCAACATGGTGATAGGGGTTGGCAATCAGAATGATAACCCTAGCAGAGGCAGGCATATAATCTCTTCGAGATGGAGGAACACGCCTCAGTACCACATGAGGTACCTGTAGAATAAATCGGTGACGAAGTAGGTAAATCCCACCTGAACAATGGGTACTGAAGATGAATCTTGAATGAAAACCAAATCAGTGAAAAGAGACTTGGAGAGGACAGACCTAGATAGGGAGAGCGCGGCACACCTGCCATAGGCAGCGACGTGCGCGGCCGTCGCCTGGAGGGCCGCCACCCCGTGTCGGCCCCAGACCGTGATTGTGGTGCTTGTCGTTGTGAGGCGCGCAACCGAGACGAATCCCATCCATAGGAGCAGAGGGGAGGGGAAAGCAGCGCTGAGAGCTACCATGGAAGAGGAGCCAAGGAGGAGAGGCGTCGCAGCAGGGTCCGGAGCCGGTGTGGCACCCCTCGGCGGCGTCAGCGCGGCTCGGCCTCGCCGGAGGCGGGGTTCCAGGGCGGCGCTCGGTGGCTACGTTGCCCCACGGCGACGTGGATCGGGAGGGGAAGCCGGAGGCGGGGTCGGGGTCGGGGCTGCGATCAGTGGTGGCGATGTGGCGGGGGGACGTGGAAACGGAGGTGAGGCTGCGCTCCCCTGCTTCCGGGCTGCGCTCCCCTGCCTCCGGGCTGCGGCAGGGCGAGGTGCCGGGGGAGGGGGAGACGGCCGCAGCCGGGGTCGAAGATGTCGTGCCGGGCCCATGCGGCGACGGTGAGCAGGGCCGATTCGGCGGGGCAGGCGAGGTGGAGATTTTTTTTTCCGCCTTTCGATTCTGCTGTACTGTTGCAGGGGGAGAGGCGGATGGATAATGACCCTGTCTAGATCCAGTGCAAATTACAACTGCAACTAGTCACATTAATGTTGTGCCACATGCATGGAGCATTAAATATAGACGAAATGTTTTCATGTTTGTACTTTTTGCATGTACATTACGAGACGAATCTTTTAAGCCTACTTAGACCATGATTGGACAAAAGTTGTCAAATACAAACAAACATACTACAGTACAGACTTGCAACTGCAACTGGGATCTGCCAATGACGACGCCGCGATGCAGCCTGGGTGCTTCGAGAAAACTACGGCGTGGCTGGCATCGGATGAATCTGTGCCTAGAGAGAAGGGCTGAACGGCCAGGATTGGGTCACTGTAGATCTACAGTGATCTAAGTCTTAGGCCCTGTTTAGTTCCCAGTTGCAGTTGCAATTCTGCACTATAGCATGTTCGTTTGTATTTGACAACTTTTGTCCAATCATGACCCAAGTAGACTTAAAAGATTCGTCTCGTGATGTACATAAAAAAGTACAAACATGCAAACATTTCGTCTACATTTAATGCTCCATGCATGTGCCGCAACATTGATGTGACTAGTTACAGTTGTAATTTATACTGGATCTAAACAGGACCTTACATGATGGTGAATACTGTAGGTCAACAGTGATCTTACCCAAAAATAAAGGTCTTTATAGATTTGGGATGGAGTACTGCTCATGGCAAGCATTTTAAGGAGCAGTTTTGCTTGCCTCCAGGCTCGTCTGACAAATAATGATGTTATATCCTGTTGGCTAGTAGTAGTTACGGACTTATGGTCATCAATTGACTAAAAGAACAGCTTAATTCTTGACATGGATAACAAAAAAACAACATATTTGACATTTGATTCGTAAAACCACTGTAATTTTTTTTAAAAGGGTGGCAAAAGCGCTGCATTTAATTCTCAAACCTACTCTGCCTCCATCGCCTGTTTACAATTTTTTCTATTTTTGCTATTATACAAAGTACACAATCTGTTGTTTTTTTACCTGTATCTACTTACTGTCTTTTAGTGAGAGTAATAGTTGTACCTACTTACTGCAAACCAGGTGCCAAGGAACGAGCAATCCTCGGAGAATGAATGATGTGGGAACCGCCGTGATGACGACGACGAGGTGATTCGCATGATCATCATTTCATAAGGAGAAACAAATATCATCGCATTCAGATAACGAGAACGAAGTATAGTACAGTACGTAGTAGCATCCATCCAACTCAACAGCAAGTCGACTTTCACACGCGACAAACTATATCGACGAACTTGTCGAAGTTCTTCCTGCACGCCCCGCCGGGCCCGAACGCCTCGCCCACCGCGGCCTGCAGCTCCTGCGCCCTGGCCCTCATCCGCGCGCCTTCCTCCCCGCGCAGCAGCTCCTCCACGGCGGCGGCCACGCCGGCGCGCGTCATGCCGCCCTCGAACGTGGTGCCGAACCTCAACACGTGCGCCACGGACCGCGCGTTCATCCGCTGGTCACCGAAGAAGGGGCGGCACGCCAGCGGCACGCCGCTCGACACTGCCTCCAGCACCGACGCCCACCCGGCGTGCGTCAGGAACGCGCCGACGGAGGCGTGGCGCAGCACGGCCACCTGCGGCGCCCATGGCACCACGAGCCCGGACCCGGCACCGGCGGCGCGGTCCAGGAACCCCGGCGGGAGGAGCGGCCACGAGTCCTCGCGCAGCGACCACAGGAACGGCGCGCCCGAGGCCTCCAGCCCGGTCGCCAGCTCGCGGAGCTCGTCGGGCCGCGGCGACGCGACCGTGCCGAAGCTCACGTACGCGACGCCGCGCGCCGGGTGGCGGTCCAGCCAGGCGAGGCAGCTGTGCGGGTCGTCGGCGGTGTCGGCGTCGGCGTCCTTGGGGAGGAGCAGGTGGTAGGGGCCGAACTGGAGGCGGTACGGCAGGAACTCCGCGAACGCCGCGGTGACCTCGGGCGGGTCCAGCCCCGGGAAGGTGTTGAGCGCGATGGCGGCGGCGGAACGCGGGAGCTGCTGCCCCATGCGGTGGAGGAGGTGGTTGATGACGTAGTCGAAGTCGCCCGAGACGACGCCGTCGGGGAGGTCACGGACGCGGTAGCTGGCCAGGCCCCAGTACTTCAGTAGCTCGTCCGCCCTGCTTGCGGCTGTGAATGGTGGAATGCAACAGCAAGCCAAACATCAGGATCAGTTTTTTTTTTTCCTTTCTTTATTTTTTTTAATGATGAAGATCAGGCTTTCTGAATATGACAACGAACTGGCACTGCATATACTACTAGCTGAAGAAGGTAGAGAAAGCTTAATCCAACGCACCATCGTCGCCGACGTCCTTCCGGAGCGCGTCGGTGCGGATGTGCGCCAGGAGCGCAGACGTCGCGGCCGTCCACACCGGCACCCACGGCGCGGCGAAAGCTCTGGCCGCGTCCGCCGCGGGCCACACGAACGCGTCGCCCACCACGCAGGTCACCTTGGCGCCGCCGGCCGCGGCGCGGGCCGCCTCCAGCCCGGGCTTCAGCCCGCCGGCCTCGGCGGCCGCCATGAACAGCTGCATCTGCCGCGGCACCGGCACCGGCACGGTTTCCTCCTGGGCCGCGGGCGCGGCGCCGTCGGGGACCTCGACGAACCGTAGGTTCCCCGGGAGCCCGCCGCCGCTGGCCTTGCGGAGCTGCGCGAGGGAGGACGCGGTGGAGAGGAACGAGAACGTGGCCCCGGACGGCGCGGCGGCGGCGGCCAGCGCGCGCGCGAGGGAGAGCAGCACCGCCGCATGGGAGCTGAATGGGAAGGCGACCACGGCCACGTGCGGCGGCCGGGAGGACGCGGCGGGCGCCATCGTCGTGTGTGTGCTTCGGCGAGGGCTGGCTGGCGTCGGCTGCGCGCGATATGATGTGAATATATGTGGTGCCAATGCGCTGGATGCCTGGATGTGCGGGGGTTCAGTTGCGGCGCGGCGCGGCCGTTTTGATGGGTCTGCTTGATTAGGATCAAAATTTGTCTTCTCAAGATTTGACAAGTCAAAGTTAGATAAAAAAATTTATCATGGATTTAGCAAACCAAATGGAAGGAGTTGATAAGATTTACTAACAAACTAAATAAGAGACAAAATCATAACTCGTTAAATCTTTGATAGGATAAATTTTGGTGGGCTCGATATATCCACGAGACCACGCGTGCGCAGCTACCGGTCGCAGTTTGGTCGCGCACCACGCGGTGAGCCGGCGGTTGGATCGGATCCAAACGCATGCGGCGCTCCGGTTAGCTGTGGCGCGGCCACGTGCGGAGGTCGAGTCGTTGGTGCTCCATAGAGTTTGTTGGGATCGACGGGGAGTGGCCCGCCACGTCACGCGCTGACCAGTACGACACGAGTTGTACGATGTACACTACTGAACACCCCCTCCCGGGGAAAAAAAAGGTACGGCCGGGACCGTACACGGCCCGGTGCAGTGGACCAACAGGACGTGACGAGTGTATATAAGTCGAATTTTGCTAGTTTTAAACAGTTTTTTTAGCAACACCAATTTTATTGTACACATTGATGTACTCCCTCAGTCTCAGAAAATATGGAATCCTAAGGTTCAAAATTTGTCTTATAAAGCATGTAAACCTACTCACTCCTACTGCAGACATTAGCTTTTGATGAGTACGGTGCCATTTTTGCTTCCATATTTTAAAGTAGCTCTATTTTATTGTGTGGTTGTGGTTACGCCAAAGTCAGTCGATGGAATAAAATATTACTCATTTCTGAATGTGTGTGGAGGTGTCTGGATGCTTCTTTGAAGCAGTGCATGGAAAACAAGGTACGAAGAGCACATCAACGTTGTACTAGTAGAAGGGCACATGCCTAATTTTGCCTCTATGCTAATCTGGCCTTAAAAACCGAGATTCACATGATTTTGGGGACGGAGGGAGTATTATTTATCTACAAAATTGGTTAAAGTTAACAACAATAACTCAGAATAAATATAACATAACCTATAATTTTGAACAGCAGATGGCAACAGAGAGGATGGTCGAATTCAAACTCAATGGCACTTTTTATAAGAAACTCAAGGGTTGAAAGGTGTTTCCCTCCTCACGTGTCCTCTTCCTATCCAAATCCAAATACAAAAAGTTCAGGACTAGTGGGAGAAAGGGATTACAACACTTAGTAGAACAACAAACACAACATGATCGATCTCCCTGCTTACAAAGCTCACGTCATGTCTATTTTGTTGGTGTCACGTCCATAGGTAATGTGGGATGGATCCTCTATTATTTGAGGCAGAGTCGTGCATCTGAGACATACAACTTGTAATTAATGCAGGTGTAAAATTTGATATAATTTAAATACATTTTCATGTGAAAATTATAAAAGTTATAGAATTTTGTAAATATATACCATAGTTGTGTCTTCATTTGTCAAAAAACTAGATTTCATCACGTCCACATAGAGGTAGTTGTGGCTTCAAAAAGATAGCGAGATAAATCTAGCTATGTTTAAACTTCAAAATAAAGAGGCAACTATGAACTACGAATTACAATCGAATGTATATATGGTTGACCAAATTTGAAGTTTATAAGAGGGGCAGAGGGCCAACAAATTGAATGATTTCTACGTGATTTGGATTGTAGTTATTTTAGTTTTGGAGCTCATGAAAACAGAATGGGACGTGTGTCCGCCCGGACGTCCGGATAGAGGTGCTGGTCCAGACGCCCGCGCACCACCCACCTACCGCTCTACTGTACGCATGCATGTTTTTGTTGCTGCCGTTAAAAAGTTGTAGCTCTTAAAATAAATATCCAAATTAAAATCCGATTATACCATAATGTTTCTTATAATAAACTCTTAAAAACAAGATCTCACATGAATATATTTTAATAACTTTTATTTTTTACATCCAATATATTTTTGCAACATCCATAGAAAACATCTGCAACATAATTGTAGAACTACTGAAACACTGGATATGTACTTATGTAACATACATCAAGCATTGATGCATGTTTCACCCTTTCTTCTAGACAACGCAGAGCAAAGAAGAGCAATGATCGGTTCTGGCCAATAGGCGATGGAGGAAGTAGACGACGAATGATGGGAGGTTACGCCGGTCAAGCCAAATCGAGTACTGAAACTGTCAGGATGGAGGGTGGCCGCTATGAAGCACGAAACGAGCCAGAAAAGATGAGCGTGTAGGCAGAGGAATGATGATAGTTGCTAGGAAGATGCGAGGCTGCGGGAGTTGGTGCAGAGGAGGATTGTTGCCGGTGTTGGACCTCTCGATCGGACCAATGAGCATGAAACTTACGTCCAAAACACTAGCTGCAACACCAGATATATTTTTAAAACATATAAATGAAACACTTGTAACATATGTATCAAACTACTGAAACACTCGAAATATACGTATAAAACATTTAAAAAACACCTAAAAACCTTAGAAACCATTTACAAACATACGCAACATTCAGATAAAATAATCAGCAATACATATGACAACATATGAAATATCTGCAAATATTTATTTAGAAAACAAGATGAAACATTAGAAATATACACTTAAAACATATGTCCGAAAAAAGATGAAACATATTGAATAACACTTGCAACGTGCATCTGAAAAATATTTGTAACATAAAAAATGGAAAAAAAGAAAAAAAAGAAAAAAGGAAACAGGAAAAAATAAAAAATGAAAAAATGAAAAAAAAATAAAAAATGAAAGGAAAAAAAAGCACACACCGAGAGCCCGAGCGGGTGGCACGTGGCGCGGGGGGTCGCGCGCGCAGCGTTCGGTCAGCCGGACACCCAAAGGGGATCATTTCCGAAACGGAATTAGGGAGTAACTTAATTTGGTGTCCACAGAACTTTTGCACATCCATAATATGGTACACCTACTCCTAGAAGGATCACTCAACTTACAACATCAAAGACCATGTCAATATCCAGCTTGGGGGAGGGCATCCTCCACTTAAACCAGCTAAGTATAAGTTTTCCGACCTTATTACTGTACCATATTGCTTTTCGTATGTGTTAGCTAGTAAAATAAAATTTGAAAACCAAATAAAGAATTGCTTAGATTAGTTAGTGGGTTCTTAGGCTTAAATAAAATAAAGAGAGAGTGTTTACAATAATTTTGCTCAGACTAGATGAAAACCATGCATAGGAATTGATAAGTAGCACCCCACCATGATTCCTCATAACACTTAGTTTTCAATCTTGAATCATCCCAAGTTTTAGACACAACCATTTTAATTTTAAGATTTACTTTGAACCTGAAACTTGTGGGTAGCAAATGCTTGATCTGTGTCTAAGTAATTGAGGAATATGATATGCAAAGTTTGAGCTGCTATTTATCTTGTTTCTAGTGATAGTTGAGTTCTGGAGATTTATTTTGAAAATCCATAAAACCACATGATGAGTTCCTGTATGCAAGAGTTTTACATTCCGACCATAGCCATACATGCTAGATTTGGAAAACATACACATTATATGCTACTTGCTTTATTTTGAGTTTTGTCAAGCTTTGTTGATACTTTAGAAACTTGTCATGCTTTTACAATCAAGATCATATGCACTTCACCCATAATGCACTACTCATATCCGAGTGGGCGCATCCACATTTCACATATTCCATCTAAATCCACCTAAAAATGTTCTATTCCTACACTAGGAGTGATACTAAAAATATCCCATTGGTTACCTCAGATCAATGCTGCAAAGTTCTTGTTGCTATCTCTCAAAAGAAAAGAAAAAAAAGAAGTATTGTTGCAGAGAAGAGGCATGTGGCTATGTAGAAGAGTGAGATGAAAGAAAACAATGGGTACAAAGATGCCCGCCTGAGAGATAAAAATGGATAAGTGTTTGAATTTATCAAAAAAATGGGTACTCTGATGCCCGCCTAAAAAAAAGAAAAATAAAAGAAAGATAGCCCATGTTGTCCTGCAGCACATTTCCCTAGTGTTTGAAAAAGGGAGAGAAATGTCTTCAAGGAGCAAACGAGTAGAATTAGGATTAGCCACCATATATATATCCACCTACCACCTCACATCCACACACATGCACATGTTGATTTGATTGTATGACTTGTTCCTCTGAATCCATTGTTTGACTTTACAATACATTCACTGCAAGTTTGTATGAGCTGACTCCTTACCCATGAGCTCCACATAAGCCATTAGTTACAGGGTGATAGAAAGAGAAGGCATACATCACTATTGCCTTGGTGAGGATTCACAAATACCACATACTGAGAGACTTGAGAGAGTCATACAAAGGAATCTCTGAGCTTTATTTTGAAAACTTGCAAAAGCTCCAGGATAAGAGTTGAACGATAGAGTTTGAGACATAGTGCTTAACTTAGATATTCTATCCTTTAATTACCCAAGACCCAAGAGAAAGCTACAAGCTCCATGGTTACAGGTAATAAAGGTAAATCTGAAGGTTAGCTTAGTCTACTCTAATCCTTGAGTACTTCTTGGTTTAAAACTGAACACATATGAGGGGTAGCTATAACTTTTGATATATGCTAAGTTTGGCTTTACTAAGGGACTAGCAAAGGATAAGCTTGGAGGAACTTGTTGATGGTAGTTATCGATCATTTTTACCCACCAAATAAACATGAATCAAGGGCATAAAACAATCCACAACATAGTTATAGGGTTTGATTCTAACAAGTTCCACGAGTTTTTATGTTCTCACTTGTTTTGCAGCGTATGAAGGGATATTCAATTTTTCACCGATTAAAAATATCTCAAATGAGGAATTGGAGTTCACCATTGCATAGAGCTCGTCGAGATGATCGAAACGGACCTATGGTTTGCTATTTTTGGAGTCCGAAATAAAGAGATATGGATTTTACAAACACTGGAAGATTCTAGAACCTCAGCTGCGGGATTAATTAAAGGCTGCGCGATTAATTGTGCCTAAATCAGAATTTGGCCCATTAAGGCCTATGTGCACTTGGTGGAAAGGTTTAGTACCACATCCCTTGCCCAAGGTAGAGGGGAGGCCTGGCGCCCCCATATAAGGAACACAAGACCCCTCGAGTCAAGGGCACCATTATGGAGTTGTAGAGGCGTCCGTCGAATGGATAATCTCTCAACTCCAGAGAATTAGGGCTAAACTTTCCAATGTAGTAGACTAGTTCTAGTTGAGAGTTAGGGAGAGTGGAGCTGCGCTTCGGTTCTGGAGAAGTCTTCAGGGGTCTGGTATATCTTTGTATCTCATTTTTGTAAGACTTATGATTTAATATATTTATCTTCTCTATTTACTTTATGCCTTGAATTTGATTGGTTAGTATAGTTGTTATATTTTAGCATAGGATCTCCGCCCGCATCGGGTGCTCTAGTTATCACGCATGATTAAACTAGTAATCGTTAGACTAGACATGGTGTTTAGCCTATAGGTTACCTGAGATTGCACCCAGCCCTTCGGATAGTTGTGGTAGCCCTAGGTGGTGACAGCCCGGATGGCTGACGTAGTCCACCACGTTCGGGTTGGTGTTTGTAGGACCGTAGTCAGAATTTCCTAATCCCATTCTCATCTCATTCCGTGGCTAGTGTTCTGATTTCCCAAAGTGTTATTGTGTGATTGCTTTATCTACCATGAATCAATTAATATAGAACCCCAGTAATAGAGAAGTATTTAGGAACATTGAACGCTCCCGTTGTGGGGTATAAACCCATATACCCGCACGACTATACATGGGCCAAGTCATCTGATCAGGCCCGGACTGCTAAGGACGCATCATCTACAAGTTCTCCAGAAGATCACGTATGTCCGCCGGTGTTGAAGCTTTGGCGGTCAAGGAAATTTCTTTCCTAGTATCTAGCCGATTAGTTTCCTTGTTTGGTTATGATTGTAATCTGATGTACATGGTAAACCGACTTGTAACCCTGTCCCCCCAGACTATATAAGGCGGGCAGGGGATCCCCTCGAGACATCTCATCTACTAGCAATACAACACGGCAACATACAGGACGTAGGGTATTACGTCTCACGGCGGCCTGAACCTGTCTAAACCCTTGTCTCGTGCTTGCTGCGCTCTCTTGTTCGTCTCAGGCGCACCTTCACCGTCTAATCTACTACCTTGGGCATACCCCTCGGTAAACTATCGCCAGTATTCCGTCGACAGTTGGCGCGCCAGGTAGGGGGTGTGCTTCCTGATCCATGGCGAACAAGGTGATTTTTTTAAGCTCCATCGAGCTCCCAGCGCCAGGCCAGGACTTCACGGTGGGATCCATCACCTGGATCATCGGCCTCGACGGTGAAGGGAAGATCCTATATGCGGCCAGATCGCATCCTCCTCTTCGGCAACCTCCACTCCGGCGAAGAAGCTGCCACGCTACGTCCGAAAAAATATCAACAACGACGACCTGATCGGATCTATAGATCGGGTCACCCAAAGATTGTCTAAGAGTCTCCAGATCCTGGAGTCAGCGGCAGATCGTTTTTAGCGCCCATCGGCGGCGCGACCTCCTTCCTCATCACAGCGGGACACGACTTTGGTCATCTCCGTCACCCTGCAAGGGCACGTTGTCAAGCTTCAGCCCCGAGCAGTCACGGCTCCACGGAATCCCGACCACCGCCTCCCGACCGGCTACATGCCGTTCGGCCTGCGGAATTCGGCCTCCAGCTTCACCAACCTACCGCGCCACCTCGACCATGCCGACCCTGATCACATCGGCACCAGTTCCGCCTTCATCGTCGCCGACAATGACCACTCCGACCACGATGACGCAGAGGGCGGCGACCTCGTTGATCTGCCCCCTCCGGCCGGACGACACGTCGGTGGTCCCATCCTCGCCATCAGCGAAGACAGTGCTCCGGCTCCGAATGAGAATGAAGAAGCCCGAGCAGCTCGTGAGGGGAGGAACGCTGACCAAAGACGGCGCCGCGAAGCAATGCGCCGAGGCAAGGAAGGACACCGTGCGGAACCTGGAACCAGAATTTGACATGGTCAGAAAACACGAGGTCTACAGGACTCGAAGTGTGAACGTCGTCGTTGCAATAGCAGAGGCCAAGAGATTGGCTCCAACCCCAGAAGTCGAACGCCTCACAGCTTACCTTCAGGCAGCCCAAGTTCAGATCAACGAAGCACGACTGCCACTGCCGCCATCGCTCTCCACTGCATCGGCCACCGAGATCATCCACGAAGATGGCGGCGACTCCCGCGACGGACGGAGACGAGACCAGGAGGTGAACCAATCCGACCTCCGTGAAAAGCTGAAGGGCAACGACCTTCGTGGTCGCATCGAGAACTGAAGAGAGGCCAGGCACTCAGCAGAAAATGAGCGTTGTAAGGAGTACGACGAAGCACACGGTCCTCCGATCAACGACAAGAAGGCTCCCGAACTACCATTCACAAAGGAACTCCAGGCGGTCCGCTGGCCGTCGAACTTCAAGGTCGTCAGCGTCGAGACTTATGACGACATGGTCGATCCCGCCAAGTGGCTCACTGTTTATGAGATCGCGGTCAAAGCTGCAGGAAGCAACAAGGACGTCATGGCGAACTATCTGCCTGTCCTCCTCAACACCTACGCGAACAATTGGCTGCTTAGCCTGAAGCCAAATTCCATCGATACCTGGGATGAGCTGAGGGAGCAGTTCATCAACAACTATTGCGCTACCCACAAGCAGCCCGGCACGAAGTTTGACGTCGAGAGGCTTCAACAAGCCTCATGAGAATCCCTGCGGGACTACATTCGGCACTTCACAGAGACCAGGAACAACATCCCAAACGTCACTGATGCTGAAGCCATCTCCGCCTTCATACGCGGCCTCTGACCTGACGAAGAACTCCAGAGAAAGCTATACCACAGTAGACCAAGCTCCATTGCTGAGATGCTGCGTATCGCCAACAAGTACGCCGATGGAAACAAAACCGCTCGTCACCCCGTCCACAATCGCCTCCACTTCCCCAACCGTACACGCCGCGAAGACGGAGATCGCCGAAGTGATCGGCGCCACGACGACAGAGGAGCTCGGCGGGATTACCGCCGCGATAACCGCGACCACCGCGATGAGCGCCGTTTTCATCGGCGTCGTCACGACGAGCTAGAAGACTCCAGGGCTAGAGAAAGGCATCGCCACTACCAATTCTACAACACTCGACCAGCCCCGAAGCGTAATTATGAAGAGGCCTACGACAAGCTCCTCGACGCCCAATGACCCATTCACAAGTTCCACAAGCACACCATGAGAGAGTGCTACGGTTTCTCCAGGACATTCCAAGAGGAAGAGAAGAAGCGGGCCCGCACCGAGTTCGACAAGGACAAGCGGGACGGCAATGACAAGGCTCCACCCGGTTTTACCGAACACGACAGAACGATCTCCACGATCATTAGGGGTCGCATCGTGACGGAGTCGAAAAGGGAGCAGAAGCTCGTGGCCCGACGCGTTAATTCAATCGCCAACTACGACACCTCCGTCGCTGAGCCAAAGTTCCCTCCCTGGTCGCACAAACCCATCACCTTCAGCAGAGACGACTAGTGGACGGAGATCCCGTACCTGGGTCGCTTCCCACTAATTCTCGATCCGGTGATACGCAAGACCCGCTTTCGCAAGGTCCTGATCGACGGCGGCAGCGGCCTCAATATCCTCTTCTCTGGAGCCGCCAAAGAGCGCGGACTCCGAGCAAAAGACCTAGAGCCGACCACAGCTCCGTTCTGGGGGATCGTTCTGGGGCAGTCATCCTACCCCCTGGGACAGATCAACCTGCCGGTCCAGTTCAGGACCCCGCAGTGCTTCCGCATTGAGTACATCGACTTCATGGTGGCCAACTTCGACGCCGCATACCACGCCATCCTCGGCCGTCCAGCTTTGGCCAAGTTTGGGGCCATCCCCAACTACGCCTATCTCGTCATGAAGATGCCGACGGAGACCGGCATCCTCACCGTACGCTCCAACTTCCAGACCGCATACGACTGCGAGAAGGAGGCCATCGCCATGGCTGAAGCCACCGACATCTCCATCCTGATGAATACGTGCGCAGTGGACGCATAGAAGCTGGCGCCCGAAGAGCAAATCATCCCCGAGAAGAACCCGACCAGAGCTGCTACCAAGAATAGGGAGACAAAGGAGGTCGTCCTCGTCCCCGGCGAGCCAAGTAAAATTACTCGCATTGGGGTAGGTCTCGACCCCAAATAGGAAGACGCGCTCGTCAGTTTCCTTAGAAAGTACGTCGGCGTTTTCGCATGAAACCTGCGGACATGCCCGGCGTGCCCAGGGAGCTGATCGAGCACTCCTTGAACATCTCAGAGAAGGCCAAGCCCGTCAAGCAGAAGCTTCGGCGATTCTCTCCAGACAATAAGGAGGCTATTAGGGTAGAAATAGCTCGGCTCCTAGCTGCTGGCTTTATCAAAGAGGTGTATCATCCCGATTGGTTAGCCAATCCAGTCCTTATATGAAAAAAGAATGATGAATAGAGAATGTGCGTTGATTACACTGATCTCAACAAACACTACCCTAAAGACCCCTTCGGTCTCCCCCGCATCGATGAAGTCGTCGACTCCACAGCCGGCTGCGAGCTACTCAGTTTCCTCGACTGCTACTCCGGCTATCATCAGATAGCCCTAAAGGAAGAAGACCAGGAGAAAACCTCCTTCATCACCGCCTTCGGGGCCTACTGCTATAAGACCAAGTCCTTTGGCCTGAAGAACGCCGGTACAACATACCAGCGAGCCATCCAGGCATGCCTCAAGGACCTCATTTCCCAACATCGCCGTAGCTTGTGTCAACAACGTCGTCATAAAAACCCAAAAGGCTGAAGACCTCATCTCCAATCTCGAAGCAGTCTTCGAAAAGCTGGATGCTTTTCAATGGAAATTAAATCCCTCCATGTGCATCTTTGGCGTCCCGTCGGGCGACCTGCTCGGCAACATCGTCAATAAATTAGGCATCCTACCCAATCCAAAAAAGATCGAGGCCGTCATGAGAATGAAGCCCCCGACCAACGTCAAGGATGTTCAGAAGCTCACTGGGTGCATGGCGGCCCTGAGTCGATTCATCTCCAGACTAGGCGAGAAAGGCCTCCCCTTCTTCAAGCTGCTCAAGGCCGGCGAAAAATTCATCTGGTCGGAAGAAGCCGATCAGGCTTTCAAAGAACTGAAGTAGTTCCTGATGCATCTTCCGCTCCTCACAGCACCGATAAAAGATGAAACTCTACTGCTCTACATCGTCGTGACCAGCAATGTCGTCAGCACTGCCATAGTCAGTGAGCAGGATGAAGACGGTCATGCATATCCAGTCCAATGGCCAGTTTATTTCATCAGCAAAGTCCTGAACGAGTCCAAAACTCGCTATCCAACGGTGCAAAAGCTGATCTACGCAATCCTCGGCACGTCACGCAAGCTTCGCCTCTACTTCGAAGGACACCCAATAGCCGTTGTTTCCCAGTACGCCCTTGGCAACATCCTCCACAACAAAGACGCCAACGGCAGGATCATGAAGTGGGTGGTCGAATTGGGAACCTATTCCCTTAACTTCCGCAGCCGAACAACGATCAAGTCGCAAGTACTGGCTGATTTCATCACCGAGTGGACAGAGATGCAGGAGTCGGCACCTCCCGAGCAGCAGGAGCACTGGACGATGTATTTTGATGGATCCCATAGCGGAGCAGGCGCCGGCGTACTCCCCATATCGCCACCCGGCGAGCATCTCCGCTATGTGATAAGGATACATTTCAAAGCGTCCAACAATGCCGCCGAGTACGAAGCCACCTTGCACGGTCTACAAATTGCCTCCAAGCTCGGCATCCGCTGGCTCATGGTGTATGGGGACTCTGGCCTAGTCATCAACCAGGTGAACAAGGATTGGGACTGCAACAGCGAGAAGATGGATGCCTATGTCGCCGCAATTAGAAAGCTTGAAGGAAAGTTCTTGGGCATAGAGTTTCATCATATCGTCCGAGCTGAAAACTAGGTAGCCGACGAATTATCAAAGCTCGGCTCATCTCGGGCTGATATCCCTACAGGCGTTTTCGTCCACGACTTGTTCGACCCCTCCATTCAGATCGAAGAAGAGACCAGAGCGTCCCCCTCCGATCAGATGGTAGCGTGCATCTCCAACTCAGAAGAAGATTGGAGAGCACCCTTCATTGCTTATCTACTCGAAGCAAAGATCCCTGAAAACAAAATAGAAGCAGAGCGTCTCGTGAGAAGGTCCAAGAACTACGTCCTGGTCGACAACAAGCTTATGCACAAAAACGCCAAGAGAGAAGTTCTCCAAAAGTGCGTCACACGCGAGGAGGGCATCAAGATACTCCAAAAAGTCCATGGAGGCATGTGCGGCAACCACGCAGCCTCGCGGACCCTGGTCGGCAAGGCTTTCCGAGCAGGATTTTACTGGCTTACCGCTGTCCAGGACGCCGAGAAGATCGTGTGGCACTGCGAGGCGTGCCAATTCTTTGCCAAGCAGATACACGTCCTGGCTCAAGAGCTACAGACCAGCCCTGCATCCTGGCCCTTCGCCACTTGGGGACTTGACATGATAGGTCCTTTCAAGGCGGCCAAAGGAGGATACCGCTACGTCTATGTCGCCATCGATAAATTTTCCAAGTGGATCGAGTACAAGCCATTGGTGAAGGCAACGGCCGCCAAAGCTGCGGAGTTCTTTAATGAAATCTGTCACCGTTTCGGTATTCCGAACAGCATCATCACAGACCTCGGCACCACCTTCACCGGAAGCGACTTTTGGGACTTCTGCGATGAGAGGAGCATCGTGGTGAAGTACGTCTCAGTGGCTCATCCTCGAGCCAATGGCCAGGTGGAGAGAGCGAACGGAATGTTGCTCGACGCCCTTAAAAAGCGCTTATATGGAGTCATCGAAAGGAGCCTAGGGAATTGGATCTTCGAATTGCCAGCAGTAATCTGGGGACTACGAACTCAGCCCAGCCGAAACGCCGGTGTTTCTCCCGACCTCATGGTCTACGGATCGGAAGCAGTGCTCCCGGCCGATGTCATCTTCCGAGCTCCCAGGGTCGAGACCTACAACGAAGGAATTTTGAATGCCGCGCGAGCAGATGAAGTCGACAGACTCGAGGAAGAACGACTGATCTCCTGTGTGCGCACGGCTAAGTACCTGGAAGGATTACGGCGATATTACGACCACAACGTCAATGGCAGATTCTTCCTGATCGGGGACTTCGTCGTCTCGTCAAGCGTTTCCGAGCACCAAATGTGCTCGGGGACTTCGTCGCCTCGTCAAGTGTTTCCAAGCACCAAATGTGCTCGAGGACTTCGTCGCCTCGTCAAGCGTTTCCGAGCACCAAATGTGCTCAGGGACTTCGTCGCCTCGTCCAGCGTTTCCGAGCACCAAATGTGTGTTGGCGGTCCTTACCAACATAAATATAACATCATTTTAATACTAAAATAAATAGAGAATAGGGCTTTATCTAATCTTTCCACTAGTTTTGTTGTGCACCTAACTCTCAGGAATAGCATGTGGAAATGCATGGAAATCTCAAGGAAAGCGCACTTCCAGGAAGCGTATTCAAAGAAGGCGCAAACTAAGAAAATGATAAAGCCCAAATTATACAATAAACCAAATCCATTCGTAACCACGGGGAAGGCCTAGGCCCACAGGGGAGCCGACCACCCGAAGGCGGTGGCCAGATGGCATTCCCCAGGGACCGACCGCCCCCAGGGGCGGCCGCCCCCCTGGTAGGGCCTCCCGGGCCCATCCTCCTCAGGCGGTGCTCATGGCGGTTTGCCAAAGGCGGTTTCACCTCCTACCATACTTAGAACACCCAAACCGCCCTTGATCAACTATAAATAGATGTGCTTCACACCCTCCAACACACACCAACATTTGGAGCACTACACCTCACATTTCTTACTTGTTCTCTCTAGTTTAATAGTAGTAGTAGAGCAAGGCAAAACTATCAAGGAGAGCTTGTCTCCTTGGAGGAATCAAGAACATCTTGGTATGAATACACATCGGTTCTCCTCTATGAGCAAGCTCTTATCTTATTTATATAGCAATGCATTTGAATTAGAGTATAGTCTTGTCCATATTATGATCATAACATGTAAACTAGTTCATATTCTATGTGTTATGTTCTTGATATGTTCATCAAAGTTCTTCATCGTTCATAAAATTAGTATGAATAGAGGAAGAACTAAGGATGGGATAATAGTTCGTTATGCTGTCATGGTTGCTCCTAGTCGAGCCTGTCAATCCGTAGGGTTGGGGTCCCGGGGGGTTACGAATTGTTTCCAATTACACGGGCGTGGTGCTCGGGTATGCGGGAATCAGCGGATATGTCGGTACCCCACGGGCAGAGGGGTAGGTGAGCAGGTGGTGACAGTCCTGTCTATCCCTAGCATTTCCCCACGTTCGGGTATTGAGTAGGAGTTCGTAAAGTCTCTATCGGCTGGCAGACCAGCTGCGGGGATCTCCCTATCATCCCAGACTTAGTCCTGATCCTAGTCTTATTAATTCGATGTAATTACTATTTGTTGCATAGCTGTATATGACCAATGCCTGCTCACGTAGTTATTCTTTACTCTTTATTTTATCTTTTATCCTTGAGGTTGCTCCGATGTGTGTGTCCACTATCTTATAAACCTGTTTTAACCCCTGCCTATGCTATGCCTACCTATGCATTCAATAAGTGATCATGTTTATACCAAAAGCTAGATGAATTCACCATGCCCTCCTACGGGAAATTATAAATACGACACCCTTGAATACTCACGGGTTGAAATGCTACAATGATAGTTCTGTGCGCTTGCAGAGTAATCTTATTCCTTACTGAGCTATCGATTGGGGTACCTAAGTACCGTTACTTAAGAATTGTAATTCTTGTTGCACCCCACGGTGTCGTGTCACAGTTTTGCATATCGTAAGTAATGACGGTTAGGAAGGCCAATCCGGCACTTCTAACTGCTATTATCAGACTGTATTACCTAGCCCGGCGCCACTAAGGGCCAAGGATTACCTTTCTGAAGTAATGGTGGTTGGGAATGTCAACTTATGTTTCTAGTATTATTATTAAGGACGGACCTTTAATCTATCTTTAGTAGTAATGGTAAAAAACGCCAACAAGCATTTCTGGCGCCGTTACTGGGGATGGACTTTTAGTCTATCTTTTGTAACGACGTTAAGAAATGGCAACAAGCATTTCTGGCGCCGTTGCCGGGGAGGGTAAAAAGAAAATATAAACATCTAGCTTTGGCATAAACTTTGATTACAAAATAAGCATTGGTAGCCATAGCTTATGCAGGCTGACTTTGTTGTTTTCTTCTTTTTTTTTGAATGAAACAGGATAGTGTATGAGCGGTTTCAATCTGCCGGAAAACTTCGTTAAAAATTCAGAGGCACTCCTAAGGAAGAGAAGGCCTCGTACCATCTCTTCTTCTGCTACTCAGCCAGCAAACGAACCGGTCACTTCCGCACCATCCGTTACTACCACCATGGCCAAGTCACTCCGCGAGTATTCCACCCCCGCTATTGCCAACGTGCCCGTTGGGCCCGCTGTCAATGTCGGGAACGAAAACTTTGAACTCCGCACTGGCCTACTCACGATGGTGCAGGCGAACCAGTTCAGCGGTTTGCCAAGTGAGGACGCAAATGCGCACGTGCAAAACTTCCTTGAGTTGTGCGAGACCATCATCATCAAAGATGTCGCACAGGACACCATCAAACTCCAGTTGTTTCCCTTCTCCCTTTCGGGGAAGGCAAAGCAATGGTTTTATCAAAGTAAGGAAGCAGTCAACACGTGGGACAAAGATAAGGCACTTTCAAAAGTGAAGGTATTGGCCCTGAAGAACCAAAAGTGGATACACTTCACCAAAGCGAAGGCGTTTCCACATTTTTTCTGAGCTCCTCACATCCGTCTGGTCAAGCGATTCTGAGGATCTGCACCTCCTGACGAATGCAAGGTGCTCGGGGACTAGCTGTGGGGGTATAAACCCATATACCCGCACGACTATACATGGGCCAAGTCATCCGATTAGGCCTGATCTGCTAAGGACGCGTCGTCTACACGTTCTCCAGAAGATCACGTATGTCCGCCGGTGTTGAAGCCTTGGCGGTCAAGGAAATATCTTTTCTAGTATCTAGCCGATTAGTTTCCTTGTTCGGTTAGGATTGTAATCTGATGTACACGGTAAACCGACTTGTAACCCTGCCCCCCAGACTATATTAGGCGGCAGTGGATCCCCTCGAGACATCTCATCTAGTAGCAATACAACACGGCAACATACAGGACGTAGGGTATTACGCCTCATGGTGGCCTGAACCTGTCTAAACCCTTATCTCGCGCTTGCTGCGCTCCCTTGTTCGTCTCAGGCGCACCTTCACCGTCTAATCTACTACCATAGGCATACCCCTCAGTAGACTATCACCGGTATTCCATCGACACCCGCTGTCCTCTCACTTTAGCTCTCTACTCTTTTATCATAGAATTCTCCTGTGTGTCTATGTCATTTAAGCATAACTCCTATCATTTATTACTTACCCTACTTTAGTCTAGTTGGTGTATTAATTAGTAGACACATGATGGTCAACTATCAAACTTCTTTAACCATTGTTTCCTTGTGGTAAAATATAAATAACGATACCTGGAATACTCCCGGTAAAATACTATAATGGTATTCTGTGCGCTTGCGGAATCTTTCATATTCTATTTGCACTTAATAAATACCAACAAACATCAGGGTGACCTTGAGGTTGAGCATAGAGATAGTAACACCAAACTGTCATAACAAAATTGTTCATTACACCACCGGGTTTCAGTGACTCCCCAAGAGACCAGAAAGTGCAGCGGACTCCTCTAGACAGAACAACATCCTCGCTACATAAATATTTGAGCACAAAAAATAAAAAATCAACAACAGAATAAAAAATACAAAAATAAAATCAAAAATAAATGATCACAACAAGAACAAATTCATGAAAAACATAATAAACACATACCCACTCTGACATGACGAAGCTAGATTACATATAGCTCTGTAATTCAATATCTGTAACTTGCTAACCTTGAATTTAACCCTTTCAAACTCAAATTCATCACCACTCATAACACGACTCGGTTTTACAACTCTACGAGGACCATGAATCGGAACTTTACCGCCAGTAGAAGATTCAGAAAGCTTGAAGTCAGATTTTCCAGAAGTCTCAGCAAATTGATTTGGAGTCAGACTTGGATAACCACGAGTCTTAGATAAAGATTTACGGCTAGAGACAGAAACAGAAGATGATTTCTGCAAATTCGAATTATAAACTCTTTCTGATTTCCTGCCCATTGACTTCAACTTCTGAGATAAAGTCACAGAACTAATAACAGCAACTTTAGGAGAAGGCACCTGCAGTTACAATTAAATAAAATACAAACAAGCAAAAAAATAGATTATAAATTAAAAAAAGAAGTAAGAAACAACTAACATTCAATGGAACAGAAGGAGAGGATCCAGCCATTCTGCAAGATTTCAAATGAGAATAATTGAACTTCTTAGACAGATCCAGAGTTATACGAACAGAATCATCATCAGAAGAAGGAAGTGTCTGTATAACAATAGTATCCTAGAAAAAATATCAAAAAATGAATATAAGCACATAATAAAAAAAAGAAACAAAATGAACAAAATAAGCAAAAATTAAAACCATACATCAGATTGACCATTAGGAGACCCAAATGCATCAGCTCCTGAATCACCATCTTGATCTTTCACAACTGGGATCATGTTAACATTGACATCAACAGGAACTGAACGAGAAGAACTGCCAACACAATCACCTCGACGAGATGATTTATGAGAAACATCATATGGTTGAGAGACAAATTTTGGAGAAGCATCCAAATCAAAAGTAACATGATCACCTAAAAAATAATACAAGGAAATAAAAACATTTGAAACAGTAAACAGACTTAAAAAAAAGAATAACAAACAAAATAAACTTATGCTTCAAACATGACACATCAGGAAGATTAACAGGACCCTCAACCCTAAGTTTATCTACAAATCAAAGATAAAGTAAATAAATAAATAATTTAACTACTAACATTACAAAACATTTATTAGTTCATTTAAAAAATATTTTAAAAAAGGTAACAAATTCAAATAAATTATAATGAACTCATACTTAGATGATAATCCACCTGCAACACCACCTGCACCTTCATTTCCAACTGCAGCATCAACTAAATAACAAAAAGAATATTAAAAATTACAATACCAATAAAAAATAATGAATTGACCACTTAAGGGAAAAATAATAACCTTCAACATTGACATTAGCTGATTTATTGGGCACCTCAGCAGGAATGACATTGCCATAAGAACAATTGTCATAGTCAGCAAATTCCTTCAAAAGTTTAAGAAACAAATTCTGTGAATTTTGTTTAAATAAATAGACATGATTCATCAACTTGTTAACAGCTTCTTGAAGTCACCAGAAAGAGCATTAAGAGACACCAAGTCAATAGGCATAGGAGAAACACAACTCTTACAGTGGTCTTCAATCAAATTAATCGCAGTAGATTTCAAACAGTCAGGCACTTCGCAACCACATGCTTCTTCAAGTTTCTTCAAGAAATCAATATCATCAGACTCAGCACGACCTGACTCTAAGACAACAGTCATAGCCTATAAATCATGATAAAATAAATTATGTTATAAAGCCCAACCAAAAAAAAGCAGATAAAAAATACAAGAAAATGACTAAAAAAACTAGCTGCATACCTTATAATAGCAAGCACTTTCGAAAGAAAGAAGAGGCCTCTTTCCATAAACAGAATCAGATTTCAAATCAAGATCAGAGTAATCTCTTATCATATTTTGCTTCTAAACTTGAATCCGTGGAAATGAATGAAGTAAACAACGGTGAGAGAAATCAACATGATCAAGACAAATAACCTAACATAACCAATAAAGAAAAAAAATTAACTCACAGAAATTAATCACACACAAATAAAAATGTAAAAAATTAAGATGCATAAATAAAAAAATAGCACATACTTACAGCGAGATAAAACATGCATCCACCAAAAGTTTCACAAGCTTTGTCGACCTTTTTCTTCCCTTTGTTAAAACACTTGACACATCGAAACAACCACATCAATACAAAGCCAGACCAATCATAAGATTTCAGATTTTCAATGTTACCAAAAACACCAAGATACCGAGGACTTGGAACAATATTAGAGTTGGGACACAGAAAACAATGCAAAGCAATGACCAAAAAGTAGATCAAAACTGTCTCATCAGTCAAATCATCACATTTCAGCATCTGACAAAAAATGATATCTGAGATAACCTTATCTTCCCAATCTTTGATAGAACATAATCTCTACTAGCAGAGTAATCGGAAGGGAATACAGCACCACCAACAGGTATACTAAGAACATGATTAACAGACTCAGCAGACAAAGAGATGACTTTCCCTTTAACAATAAGATCACAAGACTTCCACTCACAAGAGAAGCCAACCACTTAGTTTCTTGACCCTGTTTTTATCGAAATTTGTTATTTAACCCTAAAACAAAATTTTCTTACCTTTTTGGCCCTTCTATCCACTTTGAAAAATCATAACTCTTCAATACAACATTAAATAAAGATGATTTCTATATAAAATCGTAGATCTCGACGAGATGTACAACTTTATAATTTCGAATTTTTCCATTTAAAAAAGTTTAGATGCCCAAAAACATTAATATAAATATATTGATCTTTTTGGGTATCTGAACTTTCTCAAATAAAAAAACTCAAAACTATAAAGTTGTACATCTCGTCGAGATCTACGATTTTATATAAAAAATATCTTCATTCAATGTCGTATCAAAGAGTTATGATTTTTCGAAATGGACGGAAGGGCCGAAAAACTAAGAAAATTTTGGTTTAGAGCCAAATAACAAAGTTCGATAAAAACAGTGCCAAAAAACTAAGCCGAACTTTTTTTAGGGACTAGAAACTAATTTTCTCAAAAATAAAAAGATAGACAAATATTTAACACAAAGCTTATCTAAAAAGTCATCATCAGAACTAGATTTATCAACAGAAGCACCACCATCAAAAAACCGACCACACATGACATCTTCACTATCACTGTCAGCTTCCTCGTCTACCTCATCTTTATGAGACAAATCAGAAACACGATGGCTCTTTCTACTCCTAGTTTCCATCTAAAAAAACAAATAACCACTCTAAAAAGCATGAAAAAATAAATGGAACATTAAAAAGAGCCGACATAGTCAGTTGAACCACACATAATTTATATAAACACACATAACTACCTAAAAATACTAAAAATACAACAACATTAAAAGCATATTAACAGTATACAGTTATAGTTAACTTCAAAATTTAAACAAAGAAAGGCTAACCTTCTTAAACAGCTATATTCTCAAAATCAACAAAAAGTATCTAAAACACATAAAAATATATATAAACACAAAATAACAAACACAACTAAAACTGCATAATACTCATACTAGATACTGTACAAACAACAAAAAAATAAAAACAAATCACTCAACCAATAACCAGCTAATACAATTAGATAATTACAGCAACACCACATGTACATTCAATCAGTTAGACAAAAACTTAGAATTTTTTTTGGCATGACAGAAACTTAGAATTTATCAGTTATATCTAGTATGAATCAATTATAGACACATATGAATTAAACAAAAATAGATACATAGAATGCCTAAAAATGAAGGACAAGCACAGATAAATTAAGCTGAAATGTGACATATATAACTGAACTGACAAAACCTAATAGATCTAAAATAGAGAAAAAAACACATGAACTAAATCTGAGCATCAAACCCTAAACCATAAACAGATCATTAAAATCCGCGACTACAATAACGAAAATAACTCTTCCTCACATGTGCAATCGAACCACAGAACCAAACAAGGGCATAAACATAATAAGGAGCAACAACATACCTCAGCTAAGCAGAAGAGACCATCGCACATCAACAGAACGAATCACATATCCGAAAGGAAAACCCATCAGATAAGTAAGGAACGGGACCTCACAATAGAAACACCAACCAAATCAAAGTACCAAACAAGGGGATAAACACCAGGAACAACAACATACCTCAGCTAAGGAGCAAATCAAAGACGATACCATAGCACATTGACAGAACGAATCACACATGCAAAGAGGGAAGCGCATCAGATAAGCAAGGGACGGGACATCTCCATAGAAAGGGCAACCAAATCAGAGTAACAAACAAACTGAAACTACCAGGAGCAACAACATACCTCACACAAGGAAGAGAATTGAATATCCATAGATCCGTCACGAACAACCATCACAGATACCCTCCAAATCGAACGCCAGACGGATCGCAACAAAAGCAAACCAAGCACCAGGGTTAGATCACGCAGGCATACATAGTCCTTGAACGCACAAAATGAAAAAAACATGAAGATCAAGAGGGAAAAAACGAACCCTAGATCGTCGCCTCTGAATCGCTGTCGTGTCGCCTGGAGTCGCCTCTAGAGAAGGGACGAGAAAGTGAATAGTACAAAATGAGAGCGGCGGACGCGAGAGCGGAACTGAAACAAAAAACAAGGCGCGATTCCCCAAATCAAACAGTGCCGGCGGGACCCACATGTCAGAGAAATAAACAGGCCAACCCAAATCAGCCGCACAGATCACATCCGACGGCCAAAAAACGGGTGACACCGGCCAAAGGAATGCCCGGGCGACATTTAGCTTCTTCCTAAAGAAAACGAATAACAACACGTGTTCCAATTTCCAAAGGGACAGGAATCCGTTATCCGGTGGCCACCCGTTGAACGAGGTTGAAAACCCCCGATGAACAGCTCTATTTTTGGCCGGCACGTACGGCCCAAACGACCACCGCATCCCTAAAATGGCGTGCTTAATAACAGAGGTCAATCTTCGAGCAGGAAGAGCGGCGAAGAAGACCGACGGCGTACCCTCCCGGCCGGCCCCTCGCTCGGCGTGCCCCCGTCGTCCTCCCGTCCGTTGGTCGATCATCTGGCCATGGCGGCACAACACTGAGATCCTCGTCGTCGATCGTCGATCGTGGATCGTGTTGTGGCACGATCGTGAGCCGAGCCATTGATTAATCTGGCGGCCGGACGAAGCTAGCTAGCTAGCAGGGTGTCGCCGGCGTCGACGAGGACGACGTACGACAGATGGGGCGGTCGTACCATGACGGCGGCGGCCGGGACGCCGGGTCGACGGACCTCGGCTACCCGCTGGTGGCCGTGTGCATCGACAAGGATAAGAACAGCCAGAACGCGCTCAAGTGGGCCATCGACTCGCTGGTCCAGAAGGGGCAGACCATCGTCCTCGTCCACGTCAACACCAAGGGCACCTCCGGCGGCGTGGAGGACGCGGCCGGGTTCAAGCAGCCGACGGACCCGCACATGAAGGACCTCTTCCTCCCCTTCCGATGCTTCTGCACCCGCAAAGACGTACGTGGCCAAGTCATCACTTGCTGATCGACATGCTGTATGCATGTGTTCATCATCACTTGCTGCATGCATGCATGCAGATCCACTGCAAGGACGTCGTGCTGGACGAGCACGACGTGGCCAAGTCCATCATCGAGTTCTCGGCGCACGCCGCCGTGGAGAAGCTGGTCCTGGGCGCCACGGCGAGGGGCGGCTTCGTGCGGTTCAAGGCTGACATCCCCACCACCATCTCCAAGGGCGCGCCGGACTTCTGCACAGTGTACATCGTGAACAAGGGCAAGGTGTCGTCGCAGCGCAACTCCATCCGCGCCGCGCCGCGGGTGTCGCCGCTGCGGTCGCAGATCATCCAGTCGCAGTCGCAGTCGCAGGTGAGCGCCGCGACGCCCAAGACCGAGCAGCCGCCGCCGCCGTCGCACCGGTGGTCGTCGTCGTCGAGGGGCAGCCACGACCCCGGCGAGACGCCGCGGGTGGACAACTTCCGGTCGCCGTTCGCGCGCGGGGGCCCCGCCGCCAACACGCGCCGGTCGTACGCCGACCTCAGCCACATGTCCATGCCGGACTCCGCCGACATCTCCTTCGTCAGCAGCGCCGGCGGCGGCCGCCGCAGCGTCGACCACCACTCGTCGGCGGCGATCCCGCCGCGCATGTCCAACGGCTCCGTCGACAGCTACGATCACAGCTTCGAGATGTCGCGCACGCCCAGCAAGTGGGGCGGCGACTCCTTCGGCGGCGGCGGCATGGACCACACCGCCTTCTCGCAGAGCAGCAGCTCCTCCTACTGCTCCCTCGGCATGCAGGACGACGTGGAGGCGGAGATGAAGAGGCTTCGCCTGGAGCTGAAGCAGACCATGGACATGTACAGCACGGCCTGCAAGGAGGCGCTGACGGCGAAGCAGAAGGCCATGGAGCTGCAGCGGTGGAAGATGGAGGAGGAGCAGAGGACGCAGGACTCGCGGATCACGGAGGACTCGGCGATGGCGATGATCGAGCGGGAGAAGGCGCGGGCCAAGGCGGCCATGGAGGCGGCGGAGGCGTCGCAGCGGATCGCCGAGATGGAGGTCCAGAAGCGGATCACCGCCGAGAAGAAGCTGCTCAAGGAGGCCGAGGAGCGCAAGAACCACCGCGGCGGCGGCGGCGGCGGCATGTCGCACGAGGTCCGGTACCGGCGCTACACCATCGAGGAGATCGAGCAGGCCACCGACAGCTTCAACGACGCGCGCAAGGTGGGCGAGGGCGGGTACGGCCCCGTCTACAGGGGCTTCCTGGACCACACGCAGGTGGCCATCAAGGTGCTCCGGCCGGACGCGGCGCAGGGCCGGTCGCAGTTCCAGCAGGAGGTGGAGGTGCTCAGCTGCATCCGCCACCCAAACATGGTGCTCCTCCTCGGCGCCTGCCCGGAGTACGGCTGCCTCGTGTACGAGTACATGGCCAGCGGCAGCCTGGACGACTGCCTGTTCCGGCGCTCCGGCGCCGCCGCCGCCGGGCCCGTCATCCCGTGGCAGCACCGGTTCCGCATCTGCGCCGAGATCGCCACGGGCCTGCTGTTCCTGCACCAGACCAAGCCGGAGCCGCTGGTGCACCGGGACCTCAAGCCGGGGAACATCCTGCTGGACCGCAACTACGTGAGCAAGATCAGCGACGTCGGGCTGGCGCGCCTCGTGCCGCCGTCCGTCGCCGACACCGTCACGCAGTACCGGATGACGTCCACCGCGGGGCACCTTCTGCTACATCGACCCGGAGTACCAGCAGACGGGCATGCTCGGCGTCAAGTCCGACATTTACTCCTTCGGCGTCATGCTGCTGCAGATCATCACGGCGAAGCCGCCCATGGGGCTGTCGCACCACGTCGGCCGCGCCCTGGAGCGCGGCGCGCTGCAGGACATGCTCGACCCCGCCGTGCCGGACTGGCCGCTCGACGAGGCGCAGTGTCTCGCCGAGATGGCGCTCCGCTGCTGCGAGCTCCGGCGCAAGGACAGGCCGGACCTCGGCGCCATCGTGCTCCCGGAGCTCAACCGCCTGCGCGCGCTCGGCGAGGACAACATGCAGTACTGCGGCGCCATCAGAGGGCCCGGCGGTGGCGGCGGCATGCACAGCTCGCCGTTCTACACCAACATGTCGCGGTCACACGCCGTAAGCTTCTTCCTCTCCCATCCATAACAACCAACATTTTTTTTAAAAGAAAATATATTAATAATATCATGGCCTCTGCATCGATCGATGCATATAGCTTTTAATTATTACAACTAGTTCTCCAAACTCGAGAATTAAGGAACCTCAAACACAAAGTTCTACGACAAAAGAAACTGACTCATTTAAACGAAAAAGTTCAAACTAGATAGCAATCCCATTGCTAAATCTCCAGTCGTGTGAAGCGAAAACCTCCATTGCGGCTGTCTCAAGCAATGTGCACCCCGTTTTAAAATCTTGGCGAGCATCCTCCTTCTTGAAAAATCGCTCACGATCTGATCCAATACATCGTTCTGAATAACACCTGTAAATATGAGTACGACCAACATTTTCGATGGGAAATTCGCAGGAGATGATGGTCGATTCTCAGTACCCAAGATCAGTGTTCAGCTCAAGAGCGAGCGATAATTCGCCCATGCCACCGAGAAGATCGAACGCTTGACGCCCATGCATGAACTTGCCAGCATCGGCACTGCTGCTTGTTAAATGGTGAAGGGGGGTGGCGTTGTGTTGTGCAGGTTCATAAGCTCTGCCTAGCATGCATGAGGGGGAGCTAGAGCAGGTGTTGTTTGTAGCATGATGAGTTTGTGTTCAGAATTTTACTCCACGAGGCACGAGCTACGTGCCAGTAATACACAACCGTGTTTGGTTCTGCCATTGCCGTGTACCTGTTCTTCAGCTTGTTCTTTTGATCAGTCAGCGTTTATTTTCAGCCACGAAACAGTATTTTTTTTCTCACAACAAATCAGCACGAGCCAAAATCAGCGCTTATTTTTTAGCCAAAAGAACAGGTTGCTTCTAACTTGTGAGAGCTTCCTCTTTTGTGTAATGGATTTTTTTCAGTTTTGCGTAACAGAGCTCTTGGATTAATTAGGGGCACATTCCTCAACTGGCTTCTTCATCTACGCTTGAGGACATTTCTTCATGTTCATACTTTGCAACCTGAGCACCTAACATTACGTACGAGAAATCTATAGGTTGTCCGGGCATTAGGCTCATGTGTCACCCGAAATTACCGCCACTGGATGACGTGGCCAATGGACTGGATGCGCTCATCTGTGGGGCGGTCGTGGAGCCAGGCGTCGTGGTCGCTCCGCCAGGTGCTGCTCTCATCTCAAAGCTGCATGTGGAGCCCGGAGCCTGCAACTATGCGCCGTCGATGGAGCGCATCGAGTTGCAATGAAGTGCATGCAGCTACAGTGCACACCTAACCCCTAACCACGTATGGAGTATGTATTTTCATTGCTTTAGCAAGAGCAGATTACAAATTGATCCTTTTACCTTTTCTTTTTTGATTGCCTATTTCAAATTGGTCCTTTTAGTTTGTAAGCATCACAAAATTTACATTTCTTTCCTCTTACAATATGTTGAAAAATGTATTTTTTACATTATAAATGGAGTTGTAAATTTCTTGTATTATTAGTGGTGTAAATTTGGTTTCTTTGATTGTTGCCTATCTGAATTCTATAATATGTTTGTCTTTTTGCTATCAATTTGTATTTCTTCCAATTTGCTTTTCGTAGGATAAATGTAAATTTATCTTTGATTGTTGTTGTCTATCTGAATTCTAGAATTTGTTTGCCTTTTTGCTATCAATCTGAATTTCTTCCAATTTGCTTCTCATAGAACAAATTTAGCATTAGGCTCCTGCAATTTTATCTTTGATATGTATGTCTTTTTGTTGCTATTTGAAATTATTCTAATTTGCCTTTCATAGAACTAATTTGCCATTTGGTTTCACTTTTTAGTTTTATTTGTTAAATTTGTAATTTTTTATTTGGATTTCTAACAATTTGCCTTCCATATTCTTATTTTGGTTTTATTTGTTTATTTGTTTTTTTATATTTTTTACGGTAGTAATCGTATGATTTTATCTGTCAACTAATCATAAAAATATGTACAAAGGCAATTCACAAATAAAGAATAGGGTTAAAACTGATAAAATTTTACGAGTTTTGGTGAATCTGTGTTTTGTAGGAATTAAATAGGAAAAGAATAAAAGGAGGACCCACATGCCATACAAATATATCGAATTCCACGTGGGCTCCACGTTAACAATATTTTAGAGAACACCAGAGACTCACCTGCGAAAGTGAGGCCCAGTTGGAAGCCAGGGGGTTCGCCTGAACAGCCCCCTGTTCGGACGAACTGGGGCCACCTCGTCTGCCTCTCCGCTTAAACGTCGGTTCTCCACCACCTTTGAGGATGCATCTGGTCCTGTTGCGCAAGGTCGATTTGATCCGACAGGCTGATATTCATCGCTTTGGCCTATATAAGCAGCCCAGAACCTAGGATTTCAGAAGTCCAATTCATAGTTAGTCATTTGATCAAGTTCTCAGAGCCAGAAACCCTAGTCCATTAAAGCTCCACCATTTAGAACGTAGCTACATAGGTTTAGAAGTAGAAGGAGGCAAGTTTCGCTTGGATTCCTAATCGTGTCAGGAGCATGGCATTATCAGAGCTCTTGTAAGCTCTCTCTTGTATCTTTCTGTATTTATTTTGCTAGATACATTTGATTAGATATTGCTTAATATTGATTATGTTCTCAAATTCGCCTTTCATTGTTTGCCTAAGTTATATACTTAGCATAGTTATGATGTCTTTATATTTATACATAAGATTGTATATATAGCGCTCATCCTTTGACGTCATGTGTGAGTGACCGATTACATGTAAGCATGATGCTTAGATGTTATTTGTCTGCGAATGCACCCTATATTCTAGGTCATGTGGTAGATCACGGATGTGATACTCCCGTTAAGTCCTCTGTAGTCTGCTCCTCGAATGTAGGGATAGTAAGAATGTATTATTACTATACAAGTCTTGTTCTATTCTTGATCTTTCTTATTAATATTCCCTTATGTTTGGATATGAAGTATTCTCGCCATGATTGCTAGTATAATTGCACTAATCTAAGTATGACTCTGATAATATAGTTTAGAATGACTTATGAATATTTTTGTGCTTCTGCCTAATCCATACTAGTGCCTAAATAGGGAGTGCTCTAAATGAACTACATTATTTCATATTTGAATTGATCGATTAATTTTATTTTTTATTTCTCTATGGCTTAAAGTAATAATAAGGTCAAATGTGGTACATTCGACTAAGTGAATTTCTTCTTCAAAAGGGATACAACAAATAATGATGATTCACCATGCATATTCATTAAAAAAAAATCTCAAATAAGGTTTTGCATTTTCGCTGTATATGCTTTTTTAGTAAATATCTCTATATATGTTGATCTCAATATCATATGTCATTTCAAGATATAAATGAAGCATGTAATCATCAAACGAATGAAATTTGAGATGAAAGATTTGGTCAAACCAAGTTTTGCTTGGCTTTGCAACTTGAACATTCCTTTAAGAATATTTGTCTACCAAGCCGCTAACATATAGAAAATATTGAAGAAATACAATATGAATAAAGCACATCCCTAAAAGCTCCTATGGTTGTATGGTCTAAAGACTTGAATAATAAAGATCCTTTCAGAGCACGTGAAAACGGAGAAGGGGTATTGGGACCTGAGGTTCCATGTAGATGCTTATTATTTATCAGATCCCCATAATGCCAGATCTCAAACATGGTTTGCATTTTTGCATGCTTGAACCCCTATTTCACAGACTCTTGTGTTTCCACTAAACATTATGAAATCATTGCATTATATGAGGCATTGCGTGAATGCATGTGGACTACGCAGAATGATTAACCACATACAACAATCATGTGAAATTGGTTTTATTAAATTCTACGATTATCTTTGAAGATAATGTTGCTTGGATTGTACAGATGGGGAGCATGATAAATTAAGAGCAATATCACAAAACAGATTGCCCTATATTATTTTATCCTCATGAGTTACAACAAAATGGGGAAATTAACATTTTGCGAATCAAGTCTAATGATGATTATGTTGATTTATTCACTAAATCATTACCAGCAACCACGTTCTTCCAAATTTATATTCATGAAACTGGTGTGTGTGGTTTTAGATATTTGCAAGGTTTAGGGGCAGTCTCTTCCTAAGTTAATTCCTGTTCATACGTCATATTACATTTCTTAATTTTACATGAGTTTTTAATAAATTTTCTCATTGAAGTTACAACAATGCAATATCAATTCAAGAATCTATGTATGTTTTCTATTTTTCCTCGCAAGATATTCAAGAAAATATCAAGAGTCAATTTTCAATCTACTCAGTGAAATGAATTCCTAAAAGACTAATGGACATCATCACAAGGATATTCTTGTGAAGTTTCAAGGAACAAATTGATTAAGGGGGAGTGATAGAAATAGTCATTAGTGATCAATTAGCAGTTAATGACGCCATTCGACATACGTTCAACGTAATCCGAATGTGTTAAATCCACATATCACAAGACTTAAATGCAACGATGGTTTATGTAGTAATGCAACTATGGTTTCAATCAACTCCTAAATACTTAAATCCACATATCACAAGACTTAAAAATGTAATAAAAAGTTGTAAACAACAAGAAAGGGATAAAAGCATATAGGCTTGGATGGTTAGCTTCCGCAGAAGTGTCCAGAAGTTGACTTGGACACCGGCATCCTTGGTGAATACATATGCTTAACATTCAACTGTCGGGACTGTTCAGGGATAGCAAGAAAGGGCCAGGTTTTTTTTTTTTTCCTCTAAGAGACATGTAACTCACACCCACCGTACCCCTTGAGCGGGTATATACATAATCACACAATTTAAACATCATTGATCAACACAATCATTATTCTTTCCATTACACAAATCGGTTTCATTTTTCCTTTCAACATTAACGACTTGGCAGGTCACACATGAACATTAATAGTAGGAAATTTGTCCTCCTACTATACTTAGTTCAAATGGAACTTGTGAGAACCAATGCTCCATACTATACACCCAAGGTCTTGAGCACGACTGGGAGGCCTTTCGACGGCTGTAGCATCAGGAACTCGGTCGGCGCGTGCACGTACTCCGGCGCCACCTCGAACGTGAACCGCCTCAAGATCAGCGCCAACATGGCCTTAGCCTCCAGCATCGCGAAGTCCTGCCCCATGCACGACCGCGGGCCCAAGCCGAAGGACAGCAGCGCGTTCGGGTGCGTCGCCGCCCTGCCCATGCCGTCCCGGAACCGGAGCGGGTTGAAGGTGCCGGCGTCCGCGCCCCACGCCTCCTCGTCGCGGTGAAGCATCGCGATCGGGATCATCAGGAGCATACCCTTGGGCACCTTCACGCCGCAGATGTCCGCGTCCGCCTTGGCCTGCCTCACGACCAACGCCGGGCCGTACAGACGGAGCGTCTCGTACAGAACCATGGTCACCTGCGAAACACAACAAAAGAACATGCATGGCCGTGACGCACGTCGAAGGTGGTCACCGTGACCTGCTATTTAGCTAGAGCTTAAGGTGGAGGAGGCTCACGAGCTTGAGCTTTTTGAGGGCGTCGCCATGGAGGGGCACCTCGGCGCCGCCGCACTCCCGGATCACCTCCTCCCTAAGCTGCCGCTGCCACTCAGGGTGCATGCCGAGGAGGAACATGGCCCAGGTGAGGAGGTGCGAGGTCGTGTCTTGCCCGGCTAAGAAGAAGGTCTTGCACTCGTCGACGATCTCGTCCATGCTCATTGTCATGGCCGGCTGCGTTTTGCCATCGCCGGCGGCGTCGTTGGCCTCCAACATGAGTCCGAGCAGGTCGCTGCCGTAACCCCTCGTCTCCTTGGCGGCGGCGAGGCGCTCGTGGATGATGGCCTTGAGCGTGCCCCGCAACGTGCGCTCGAGCTGCCACAAGCGCACGGTTGTCTTGGTGGGCAGGTACTGCATGCCCGGCACGCGAACACTGTTGATGGAGGAGAAGGCGATGAACAGGAGCTCCCGTTGCACCCGGAACACCTCCTTCACCTGCCGGTAGCTGCTGCCGAACGCCGTGCGCGAGATGACGTCGCCGGTGAGCTCCATGAACTGTTGACCCACCTCCACCGTTACCTCCTGCTCCCCGCTCGCCGATGCCGCGGCGCGCTCCTCCCACCCCCGGATCACCTCGGCCGCGCACGCTGCCATCACCCCCGTCATGGACTTGAGCTTGTCCATGGCAAACACTGGGTGCACGACGCGTTGGTGGCGCGACCAGTCCTCGCCGTCGCTGAAGACGAGACCATTCCCAAACAGGGACAGTACGGCGCGGCCCGGGTCCGGCTTGCCGTACAGTCCCGCCTTGTCGAAGAGGACCCGCTTCACCATGTCGTAGCTGCCCACGAACAGCTGCGGAGTCGAGCCGGACCACGTCAGGAACACCTTGCCTGGACACATGCATGGCCAACCGTGAAACCTAAAACTTGTCAGAATTCAGAATTCTTGTCCGCTCGCGTACCGTAGAGTGACGCCCACGCGCGGTACTGCGGCATCACGCGCCGGATGTAGTCGTGAGAGTTGAGGTCCAGCGTGTCGCCGCTAGTCGCCGCCCGCATCGCCTGAACCTCCTTGCTGTTGCCCACCAAGACACGTTACGGCGGCCCGCGGACGCCCTGCCGCGCAAACGCCCTCGCGATGGCGTACGGGCGCCACACGAGCACCTTCCACAGCCTGGTGACCACCACCACGGCGAGGGCGGCGGCAACCAGCGCTGCACCTCCCGTGGCCATGTGGAGCAACTAACAGGATACGAGAACTCGCGGTGCCAAGGAAACTGCAATCCGCACCAAGAAGGGCAATACTGCGCTGTGATGTGGTCGTGTGTATGTGCCGGCCGGTGTAACTGTGTATTTATATTGTGCTCGGGCAGAAGCTGCATCGTAAAGATACGGTATCGATGCCAAATTGTCAACAGCTTGGCTGCTTCGCACCTGAGCTTTGTCGTATCTCCGCTGATGCTGCCAGCGACTGATTCATAGATTGTCCTCGTAAGCTGCATCCTAAAAATACGGTGTCGATGTCAAATTGTCAACGGTGGCTGCTTGCGAGTTGCAACCGGCCGTTAAGTCCAACTGTACAAGGCAAGGGACGTCTCACCCTCTGCACTGCTATCCTCAGTTCTCTCCCCCTCCATTACATGTCCGCCCTCGGTGTCCCGAAAACTGTAATCAAAGCGATCGACCGCCATCGCCGCGTCTTCTTTTGGACGAGTGACGATGTCTGCCACAGATCCAAGTGCCTTGTCGCGTGGGGTAATGTTCAGGCCAGCAAGATCAGTGGGGGGCTCGGAGTAAAAGACTTGGAACTTCAGAATCGCTGTATGCTTATGAAATTTATCTATAAACTGTTCTCCAATGAGCAGGCTATCTGGAAAGGATGCTGCTACCTTTGACACTCCCTCTGCGGGGTCTAATAGTTACCTCTGGAAAATCATCTCCGACAAGTTTAACACTTACCGCTCTATCACCTATGTCAATGTCAACAATGGCACCTCCACTTTGGTTCGATCATTAGCTTTCTGACAGCCCCCTTTTCTCCACGCACGCAGCCCTGTTTTCCGACACTACTCGGCCTAACATATCGGTTTGATGTGCTTTCCAGGGAGGGTTTGACCTGCGTCTCAGGCCCCGGCTGACTAACGCTTCTAGTGTCCAACTAGACAACCTCTTGTCCTGTTTGCAGGGAATTGCCCTAGGTGACGGCCCAAATACAAGGCTGCTCAGACTGAATGGAAAACCATACTCCGCCCGAGATGCATACATTGCGCTGGACTCTTTAGCCTGGAAAAAAAATAGCGGGCTACAGCGACCCGCATGGCACGCGTATTTTGGGGACACGGTTGCCAAACAAAGTTAAGGTCTTTGCGTGGCTGTTTTTCAAAGATCGATTGAGTACAAGATCCAGCCTTCATGCAAAACACATTGTGGAAGATGATCAGTGCCAGTGATGCGCGGGCGCAATTGAGGACAGACATCATGTGTTCTTCGAGTGCCCAAGCAGCTCGGAGCTATGGAGGGTGATCGGGCTGAACCATGTCGCCATAGCTGCTGAAATCTGGGCGGACGCCGCCATTCCTACAGGCCTCGACGCTTCGCTCTGGCCCTTCGTTCTCCTGACAATTCTATGGAGGTTGTGGCAGGAACGGTGAAGTCTTCCTGCACGAAATCTCTCATCACAAGGTTGTACTGGGTCAGGTCTGTGATGACCTTTGTAACTTGGCGTAAGCACCTTCCCTCTAATCTTGTTAGCAATCTTGCTGCTTGACGTACTTTCGTCTATAACTGTAACTCAACCGCTGTAACTATATATCCCCAGGTAACTGGGGGATTTGTACTTGAAATGAAAAGGTGGGGAAGACTCTCCCCTCGTTTAAGTTAAAAAAAAACTCCATTTCACATTTTAAATTACAACAAATTTTGGTATTTCTATGTTTATATCATTTACTACGTACTTAGATATATAATATATCTATGTATGTATAAGTAAAGGTTATGAGTGTGTTTGGCTGCCTGTCTTATCGGCCTAGCCAAGCTTCCGTAATGCTGGCTCAGAGTGTTTGAATGGCTGGCAAACCCCAAAGCCAGGCTCGTGAAAGCTCAAAAGAGTCTCCCAGCCAGCATCGCTGCCGGAGAGGCTTGCCCACCTGGGTTCGAGTTGACCAATTCCATGCCAACACAGTACGATAGGCAAGCCATACCCGACACTTTTACGCATTTGTAGGAGGACGACTGAGCCATGCCCGACACCAATGACACGACACCCATGCCGTGTGAGGCCGCAGTTTACCGAGGAGGCACAGCTCTAGCGAAAGTCGCCTTTAATGGCAGCTCCACCACAACAGAAGACGCCAACCAAATGACCTTTGCCAACCAGGAGTAGACGGAGTGCCGCTCAACCGCTAGCGTACATACTGATCTCCAGGCGGGGCGAGGCACTCCTCAAGAAGAGAAGGATGGCATCCTGCCTCCGGCAATGCCATCTTCTCTCCATCTAAGCAAGCATACAACGCCATCGTTAATAATAACTCGGCGTCCAGCCAAATCGCAGCATTCGACAAGTTGTTTCCAGCAACCAACAATAGGGTTCGTAGAAGAGTCGTTCGTACCCCGGCGCGCTCTTCTCAAATGATGATGAAGGAGCATGCAGACCGCAGCTCAGTTGTGTGTCATTTATGTAATATGGAATTTGCATTCTGTCCTAGGAGGGTCTAGTCACAACCATAGTTTGTAACCAGTAAACCTTCTAGGACATTCATCATAGGGCATGGTTGTATGTTTAAACTCTTCTTCTTAATTACGATGATATGCAAACCTTTTGCCTATTCGAGAAAAAAGGTTCCGATGAAATCCCAATACTTAATCCCAACGTAAAACTGCAACATGTATTGTGTAAAGCTTCAAAGGTCACTGTATGGCTTAAAGTAATAAGGCCCAATGTAGTACACTGGACTAACTGAACTTCTTCTTCAGAAAGGATACAACAGTTAATGATGATTCACCATGCATAGTCATTAAAAAAAATCTCAAACTAGGTTTTGCATTATCTTTGTATATGTTTTTTCGAACAAATATATCTATATATGGGAAGGGTTGAGATGGCGGACCAGAGGGGGTGAATAGTCCTTTTTAACAACTAATCGTAGCGAAAATAAACCTAATTGGTTCTAGCAACAAAAACCTATGCAAGAAACAAAAGGCTTGAGCTTCCCTAATCAATTCTAGCGCAAGATCATTTAGACCTAAGCGCTAGTACTTTAAGCACCGGGTAGCTCTTAACAACTAGCAAGCAAAAGAGCACTAAGCACCTAAGCTCACTAAATGCTCAATGACAAGGATCCTAATCAAGGAGCTCAACTTGATTAGCTACACAAACCAATCAAAAGCACTACTTCTAAGCTACACAAGCTAAGAAGGTGGGTGGCAAGCTGTTGACGTTTCCTAACGCAAATAGATTAATCCGCAAGCGTACGGATACCGCTGTAGCTTTCACCCGAGAGTATTGCAGGGTATCGATTTCCACGGGGAACGCGAAGTGTACTAATTAGGTCACAAGCTCACCCAAGGATAAATATATATGTTTTTGTGGGGAGAGAGAGAAAGATTTCCTAAGCTCTCTAGATGATCTAGGAATCAAGGTTACTATAAGTGTATCGATTTCGGGACATCAAAACACTAGCCTCAGACTGAGATGAGAGGGGGACTAGGTAGTTCTGACTACAGTCCTACAAACTCTAACCCGAACGTGGTGGAATACGTCGGCCGTCAGGGCTGTCACCACCTGGGGCTACCACAAGTATACGTAGGGCTAGGTGTAATTTCAGGTAATCGCAAGACTAAGCACCACGCCTAACCTATTAATTACTACTCTAACGTTGCAAAGACTAGAGCACTCGATGCAAGCGGGAAACTAATAAATAGCTTAAAAGTAAATAATGCAATTAAGTAAAAGAGAACTTAAGATTAATAATTGAAGAACCTGAAGATTAGTTGAAGACGAACCAGATACTGCAAGAGTACAATGTTGAGGAAGATCCGACAGACCCGGCTCCTCCTCCGTTCTCTCCTCTTCTCTCTCCCTCTTCTAAATTACAAGTAGAAGAACTAGAACTAGAAGTAGATGAACTATAACTAGATCAACTAGAGGGACCTAACCCTAATTTATGTAGAAAATATGAAGCTCCGGGGTGTAGAATGCCTTCAGGAGGAGCCTTGGGCCGTCCTTATATAGGAGAGGTAGCTTGAGGGTCAAGCAGATGCCATGTCATCGATCCGCGTCACCGTTTTATGCCCACCATCGGATCAAACCGACCTTGTAGGGACGGTGGACGATATTACTTCGTCGCTAAGAAAGTCCCCAACCGACCTGCGTAGAAAACCGGAGAAGAACCGGTCGTTTGACCCCCGAACCGGAGCCAAACCGGTGGAACCGCGTGTCTGTAGCTTTTCTGGAGAGTTCTGGAGTCTTCCGGACAAGTAAACCGGCCGGTTTGGGCGGTTTGTGCGCGCTTGGGCCGAGCAGACCGCGCCACCGCCTTCCCGGGCAAACCGCCTTGTGCCACGTGTCCTGCCCAGGCCGAAAAGCCGCCGTCTCCGCGCCTGCGCGCGCGCGCTCCCTCACTCGGGAGGGACCGCCGCCGCCATGTGGCCGCCTGCCGCTGGCTGGCCGGGCCGCTCGCTCCCTCAGCAGGAGACAGCGCCTGCGCCGTGGGGCCCGCTGTCGGCCATTGCTGCTGCGCTGCTGCTGCCGGCGTGCATGGCACTGTGCCGGTGGGTCCCACATATGTTATTGGTTTTGCAAAATTCATATCTTTATTTTTCGGGCTTTAAATATAGCAAACAATATATCCGTTTCGATCAACGCAACGAGCTCTACGCAATGGTATGCTCCAATTCACCTTTTGAGATATTTTTATTTGGTGATAATTTAAATTTTCCTGCAACGCAGTGGGAAACCAAAACTCGTGAAACTCGTTAGTATCAAACCCTACAACTATTATTTATAATTTATTTTAGGTCTTTTTATACAATAGTTGATGGTTATATTTAGAGCTTAACGACCGTCAACACAAGCTACACAAGCTAACCGATCTCACAAGACCATCTACAACTACACAAGTAAAGTAATAACAATAAGAACAACTTGTTTAAGGGAAATGCAAACCACCGCCGAAGGATGATGTAGAGGATGATGCGGTGATTTATTTCCCATAGGTTCACATGTCGCAACAAGCTACATCCTCTGTTGTATCCATCTACACTATGTGGTTCAGTAGCTAATCGACAACCAATATCAAGCTCTACAGAAGAGCGCCACAAGAACCTACCCGACGAGTGAGATGATGAGTGACACACTCAACTAGTGTTGCTCTTCGCTATCTCCCGCGGGGCGAGCACCAACCTCTCACAATCACTTCTCTGGAGCCAAGCACAATTTCCTCGCTGAGCCACGAGCCACCAAGCCGTCTAGAAGGTGGCAACCTCCAAGAGTAACAAGCACACCGGCTTACAACTCGATCACCTAGTGTCACTCAATGCAAACACTCAAAGCGTTGCACTAGTAATCAATCACTCACTTCTTGAATGTGAATTCTATGAGCACAAGTGAGTTGTAGAGCACTAAACCATGCACAAGCAAGAGAAACACATTCCCATGGTGCAAAACCCACTTCCTTGGCCAGCCCTCACTCCAATTTATAGCTGAAAGCGCTAGTTTGGTGAAAGCCCTAGTTTGATGAAAGTCGTTACTCCCTTCCCTGGGCTCACTGCTGAAAGCTCTAGTTTGGTTTTGATAATTGATGACGCCGTAAGGACTAACCTATTGATGAGGACATCACTTCATCATGAACACACTCAAGAGAGGAGGGTAACTAGTGTGGGCATCCAACTCATCTTCGTCATGGTGGAGGCCCATTCCAGCTAAAGTTGGAGTTCATCTCGGACTCCTGGAGCAGTATCGGGTAAAATCAACGACCAGGATGCATACGGACTCCATTTTCAACGATCCACATATGGTTGGAAAGATAATTTGATAAGAAAACCAATGTTTTTGGTTTCACATCAAAATTCATCCGGAATCAACGGGAATTGTCAAAACAAGTCAGCATCCAGAATCTGCCAGGGTGCTGTGACACCGTATTTTGGTCCGATGGGCTGTGTATCATCTTAGAGCCCATTAGGCGGCGTGTCCAGGGAAAGCGACGACCAAGACTCTTTAATTAGCCGCCACCGCTTTCGTTAGAGTTGGGTTTTGTTTGCGTTCTTGTTTTCCTCATGAAACAGGCATTTATTGCAGCGACCGTACCGTCGAGGTCACTTGCTGATAGTCCAGGGCCCCTGTTCTTGATCTTGTTCGGCTGTGGCGATTAGTCCTTTTGAATAAAGACTAGAACACCTCTTTGAACTCATAAGCCTCATATTTATTTGTAATTTCAGATTGCGTTTACCCCTTCTTGCTTGTGTTCTCGATTCACTTGCAGGAAAGCCTTATCGGCGAGGTCAATCGCGTTGTGCGTGGTTGATAACCGACGGAGCGGTGGTGTAACGGTTGTGGGGGTGATAGGTCCAAAAGAGGCTAGGGGGGTGAATAGCCTAATTAAAATTCTACAAACAACACTTGATCAAGTGGTTAATAACAAAAAACGGCGAAGCGAGTTTTGCGCTAGCCTACTCAAAAGTGCAAGCCTCCTAACTGTTCTACTTAGAATCTCTAGGAGCACACAACAAGCTATTCTATGTTGAGAGACTACTCTACTCCTAGATGGACAAGCAAACTACAAACACTACCACTACACAAGTAAAGTGCTCAAATGTAAAGGAGAGGAGTAGTAGTATTATACCGCCGAGTAGAGTAGTTCACCAATCACCAGGATGAATATACCAATACACTCGAAGGTGATGGTTCAATGAAATCCGATGATCAACACAAGATGAACGCGATTTATCCCCGAGGTTCACATGCTTGCCGGCACGCTACGTCCTCGTTGTGTCGACCACTACTCGGTGGTTCGGTGGCTAATTGACAACCAATGTCAAGCTCAACCAATGAGCGCCACTAGAACCTACCACGAGCAAGGTAACTCAATGACACGAGCAATCCACTAAGGTTACCTTTGGCACTCCGCTGGGGAAGGCACCAAACCCCTCACAAGATCACCGGGAGTGGCTGGAGATAATCACCAACTCCGCCAAGCTCCTCCGCTGCTCCAAGACCGTCTAGGTGACGGCAATCACCAAAAGAAACAAGAGAAATTCGCAGCAACAACAATCACCAAGTGCCAAAGGATGAACTAGGATGAACAATACACTTGGATCAAGCTCTAGCTCACTATGAATGAGAATGGAGTGATTTAGGTGAGTTAGAGTGCTTGGAGGGTGCTCACAAGGTGTAGCAACAAGTTAGAGAGCCAAGAGAGTGAGCAAGAACCGGCCATGTGGTATTTATAGACTTCCACAAAACAACATAGCCGTTATCCTCCAAAATGCACCGTCGGACGCTGCGTCGGGGGCGTCGGACTAATGGCTCTGTCAGACGCTTTCCGAACCGGCGAACCAGCGCATGCCACATGTACAACCCATTTGAATTTGACCGTTGCTGCGCAACAGCACTCAGCTCGCGTGCTCGAACGCTACCGTCGGACGCTAAGCTGAGCAAGCGTCGGACTAATGGTTTTCACCGTCCGACGCTTCCAGAGAGTTCCCCAAGAGCACAAAACGCGTCGGACTCTGTCCGACGGTGGCCGTCGGACTAACAGAGAGGGTCCGACGCCCTGAACCAGTGAAACTCGCTTACTGTGCAACCAGTCGGACTGTTGGCGTTGCTTAGCATCATTACTAAAGATAGACTAAAAGCCCATCCCTAACAATGATGCTAGAAACGTGTGTTAACATCCCTAACCACCATTACTTCAGAAAGGTAACTCTCGGCCCTTAACGGCGCCGGCCAAGATAATGCAGTCTGGTAATAACAGTTAGAAGTGCCTGATTGGCCTTCCCAACCATCATTACTTACGATATGCAAAACTGAAGCACGACGCCTTGGGGTGCAACAATAATTACTGTCCTTAGGTAATGGTACTTAGGTATGCCAATCATGATAGCTCAGTATAGATAAATCCGCAAGCACACGGAACTATCATTGTAGCATTTCAACCCGTGAGTATTCAGCGGTGTCGTATTTATAATTTCCCGTAGGAGGGCAGGACGAATGCATCTAGCTTTGTCATAAACATGATCACTTATTGAATGCATAGGTAGACATAGCATAGGCAGGGGTAAATCATAGTTCAAAGATAGTGGACACACATCTGAGCCGAACTCAAGGATAAAAGAGAAATAAAGAATAAAAGAATATATCTAATTGAGCAGGCATTGGTCATATATAACTATGCAAAGAACTGTTAGTAAACATCTAACTAGCATGTCTAGTATCAGGACTAGGTCTGGGATGATAGGGAGATCCCCGCAGTTGGTTTGCCAGCCGATAGAGACTTTACGAACTCCTACCCAATATCCAAACGTGGGGGAGTGCTAGGGATAGACAGGGCTATCACCACCTGCCTATCTACCCCTCTGCCCGTGGGATACCGACATATTCGCCGATCTCCGCATACCCGAGCACCATGATCCCGTACTTGGAAACAACTCCTAACCCCCTAGGACCCCACCCCTTCGGAGTGACAGGCAAGGCTAAGAGCAATCGAGAAGGCAGGACGAACCGTCACCTCATCCCTAGTTCTTCCTCTATTCATACTAAGTTGATGAACAATGAAGAACAACGATGAACATATCAAGAACATAACACATAAACTATATGCTGGTTCATATATCATGATCATAACATGACTAAGACTATACTCTAGTTCATATGCATTGCTATATAAATAAGATAAGAACTTGAACTTGGAAGAGAACTGCATTGTATTCATACCGAGGTGTTCCTTCTTCTCCCAAGGATACAAACTCTCCTTGCTAGCTCTTGCCTTGCTCTAATACTAAAACTAATCTAAACAATACAAGTTAGAGGTGAGGTAAATGGCTCCAAATGATGGTGTGTGTTGGAGGGGAGCTCTCCCTCTTTTTTATAGTCTAACAAGGACGGTTCGGGCACCAACAAATATGGAAGCAGGTGGAACCGCCTTGAGGGAACCGTCCTACGCACCGCCTGAGAAGACTGGACCCGAGAGGCCCTACTAGGGGACCGGCCGCCCCTGAGACCGGCCGCCCCCTGGTGGGTCCGTTTGGCCACCGCCTTCGCGTGGTCGGTTTGTCTCTGGGCCTGGACTTCTCCTGTGGTTACGAATGGGCCCAGAATGCTAATGAAGGTGGGTTTCTCTTCTTCTTTGCGCCTTTTCTGAATACGAATTCTAGAATGCGCTTTCTTTATGGTTTTTGTGCATTTCCACATGTCACACCTGCAAGTCAAGTACACACCAAAACTTGTGGAAATGTTAGTCTAAAGCCCTACCTACTATTTATTTTAGTAACATATTGGCGGTAAGAAATAGTCTCTAAGGACCGCCAACAACTCCCCCACACTTAGTCCTTTGCTCGTCCTCGAGTAATGGTTTGAAGGACTAAGCGGGTTTATCTCCTTGATTTGAAATCTGCGTACAAGTAATTCCAAGCTTCACCTAAACCTGTGAACTTCCAAGTGTCTACCAAGTCATCTTGGGTAATTGAAAAATGGAATAACCTGGATTCAAATCTTCTTACTCGTATCCCTGCTCAGAAACTTGGGTTTTTGTGAAGTTTTGAAAACAAAAAGATAGCACTTGTTCCTTGAATGATTCTTTCAAGTCACTTATTTGTATGTGTTCCTCACCAAGGCATATGTAGGGATTGCCTTCACTTGATCACCCTGCCTCTAAAAAGTTTATCTGGAGCTTTAGGTAGGGAGGAAAATACTAAGGTACACTTACCTTGCATGTATTATCAAGTCAAACCCTGGACCGCACCAGAGGGAAGCGTCATACTCTTAGATCAGAATATGCATGTGCGTGGAAAGAATATGGTGGGTATTATTGGTGTCTAACCTAATTCCGCTATGCTCTTTGAAACACATCTCCCTCCTTATCAGGACTTAGAAAAATCTTTTATGAGGGCATGAGTTATCCTTATTCTCTCTCTTCTTTATATATATATATATATATATATATATATATATATATATATATATATCTTCTTCTTTTCTTCTCCACTTTTTTTTCTTCTCTTTTTTTCATTTTTTTTCTTCTCCACCCTTTTTTTCACCTTTTGGAAGATAGCCTCATGCTTTTATTTGCAACAAAAACTTTAAGGGAGATGTGAACAAAGATTCAGAGCATTTTTGTGGATGGGACCTAATAAGTATATTTTTGGTTCACCCCCAATGCAGGAGTAGAACATTTTGGGTGGATCAAAGTGGAAGGTATATTTTATGCCTACTCCCAAGGTAGGAGTAGTGCAATTATTTGGTGGATGGATGAATGTTGTGCGCAACTCTTAGTGTAAGAGTTGACAACCTTATTTGTGGGTGCATGAAATTTCTCTCAACAGGGGTCACAAAACTTGACCAAACTCAACACAAAGTAAGATGCATATGTGGAAGGTTTTGTCATGAAAGATCATGTATGGCCTTGGTAGGTATTTGCAATCATTCAAGGAACATGCTATATTGATTTTTGTTTTGTAAAAATAAATCCCATGTTCTTTGTAGGAAATGAGCAGGCGTCATGTCATCCTACTATATCTCATTCGTCAATCATTTAGATAAAATGGGGTTCCTATGATAAGTGTTCACAAGTAATAGGAATATTGGCAAGGAATAAAGAGTATGTAAACTTTAATCACAGGATGCCATGGAGATGGAGCATCAAAAGTTTTGTCTTTTCAAAAGTGTTCAAAATTAAATTTCAAAACTTTGAAAAGAGCGGGGGTAGAGTTGCACAAACCATCGTTGAAGATGAAGGAACTAATGGAAGTTGTTTGTCTCGTCCTTTTGTTTGATGGGCTGCTCGATGTTTGTGCAATGTGTTTGGGAGATCCTGAATTTGTTGTAGTTATGCTTGAGAGATCTCCCCCACACTTATTTTTTTGTACCTGCTTTTATTATAACAAAGAAAACAAAACAAGAGGGACTACAACAGGCAAGGATCTTATTGGCTAAAAGATCAAGGAAACAAAATTTTATTATTTAGTTATTTTTATTTTATTAGGAAGTTGTTCAACTAACTTTTATTAGAGCTCAAACAAGGCTGATATAAAAGATGCAATGAAAACATAGCCAAGACTTATCCCCATATCAGATTACTGCCATTGTTTATGAAAACAACTCAAGATTCATTAATCAAATTTCAACACCATGTCAAAACATGATTAAAGAAGACTATTTCAACCTAAGCACCATGCTTAATTTGAAAACAGCCTATGGATGCTACTCACGAGAATACATCCAAACAAGAGCATATGACATAAATAGGGAACCATGAATTTGAATGATTATAAGGAGACAAGTATGAGCGAAGGGGTTGGTGAACATTTATTACCTTTTGCATACCTGAGTGTTCTTACTGGCAGCATATGTGGATTTCTTTGAAGATGCTGCACCGGTGGCGTAGACGTACAGGCTCCAACTCAGTTGAACCATCAGGCCGGATCACACACACAACTAGTGTATATGGACCTTGGCTTTATTGGTAGCAAAGGTGTAAAGGAGTAGAGTCCTTTTCTTTTCTCTCTCTTTCTCTCTCCTTTTTTTCTCTTTTTTTTTGAAAGATAACTACCGATGACCTTTGGCAAGGGCTCAACATTTATAGTCTGTTGGCAAGACTTTCCCCTCTTCATTGCTCTGCAGCTGCATGAACAAACTTGGGAGAATTCTCGGGTTGCCCCGAGATTTTTCCCGTATTGTTGACAGGAATAGAAGCAGCAATTTGAGCAAACTGTTTTTCTATAATTTTTTTGAAACTTAGCTGATGTTTAACAAAAGAAGATAGAGTTTTAAGTTTAGCTTTTATAGATTCCAACGTTTTATCATTAAAGGAAAGCTTTCTAGAAAGATCTGCATTAAACTTAGCTTGCCTTAAAACAAAATCTCTCGAGGAAGGTTGATTGAAATTCAATTTGAAATTTGAATTGAAATTAGAAGAATTACCTTGTGGGTGATTATGGTTGTTCCACCCATTATTACCTGGTTGTTGATGTTGGCGAAACCCGTTGTTGACGTAGGTCGCTTCTTCCTGGGTTTCGGGACAGCAGTTCCCCGAATGGCCAATATTTCCACAGACTTCACATGTCATGTGTGAGTCCGTGGCTTGGACGGTGCCTGTGGTAGGTTCGGTGGCACGGTCGTCTAGCCTCTTTATTAGGAGGTCTATTTTTGCGGCAACCAAATTCGTCTCCTTCACGGTATGCATGCCTTCTTGTGTTTCTCTTCCTTCTCCCCAGCTTTGGTTTGCTACCATCTTTTCAATGAGTGCAGTGGCATTCTCGATGGTGAGGGAGAGGAATGCCCCTCCAGCTGCGGCGTCAAGGTGCCCTTTTGACATGGCCGTTAGGCCCTCGTAAAAGTTCTGGAGCACCAGCCAATCTTCCATTCCATGGTGAGGACAGGCTCGGACATAGTCCTGCAGCCTCTCCCATGCCTGAGGGATGGACTCGAGTAATGTTTGCTGAAAGTTGGATATCTCCCCCCTTAGAGTAATGGTTTTGCTCATGGGGATGAACTTGGCGAGGAACGCCATGGAACATTTGCCCCACGTGTTGACAGCTTCCTTGTTTTGGTAGAACCACTGTTTCGCCTTCCTCGCAAGGGAAAAAAAAGGAAACAGGCGGAGCTTGATGCTAGTTGGTGCGACGTCTTTGGTGACGATGGTGTCGCACAATTCAAGGAAGTGTTGAAGATGAGCATTTGCGTCCTCATTTGGCAAGCCACAGAACTGGCTTGCCTGCACCATCTTGATTAGGCAAGTACGGAGCCCGAAGTTTCCATTCCCGATATTGACAGCGGGCCCAACGGGCACGTTGGCAACAGTAGGGGTGGAGTAGTCGTGGAGTGTCTTGGCCATGATGATAGTAGCGGATGGTGCGGGAGTGAATGGTTCGTCTGTCGATGGAGTAGCAGAAGAAGAAGTGGTACGGGACCTGTTCTTCCTTAGGAGTGCCTCCGGATTGTCGGTGAAGTTGTTCGACAGGTCGAAACCACTCATACACTATCTTGTTTTCTTTCCAATAAAAAAGAGGAAGAAAACAAGAGAAGTTAGTCTGCCTAAACTATGGCTACCTTTTGCTTATTGTGCAATCAATGCCTATGCCAAGCTAGATGTTTTTATTTCCTTTTGCCCTCCCCGGCAACGGCGCCAGAAATGCTTGTTGGCGTTTCTTAACGTCATTACTAAAGATAGACTAAAAGCCCATCCCTAGCAATGATACTAGAAACGTGTGTTGACATCCCTAACCACCATTACTTCAGAAAGGTAACTCTCGGCCCTTAACGGCGCCGGCCAAGATAATGCAGTCTGGTAATAACAGTTAGAAGTGCCTGATTGGCCTTCCCAACCATCATTACTTACGATATACAAAACTGAAGCACGACGCCTTGGGGTGCAACAAGAATTTCAGTCCTTAGGTAATGGTACTTAGGTATGCCAATCATGATAGCTCAGTATAGATAAATCCATAAGCGCACGGAACTATCATTGTAGCATTTCAACCCGTGAGTATTCAGGGGTGTCGTATTTATAATTTCCCGTAGGAGGCCAGGACGAATGCATCTAGCTTTGGCATAAACATGATCACTTATTGAATGCATAGGTAGACATAGCATAGGCAGGGGTAAATCATAGTTCAAAGATAGTGGACACACATCTGAGCCGAACTCAAGGATAAAAGAGAAATAAAGAATAAAAGAATATATCTAATTGAGCAGGCATTGGTCATATATAACTATGCAAAGAACTGTTAGTAAACATCTAACTAGCATGTCTAGTATCAGGACTAGGTCTGGGATGACAGGGAGATCCCCGCAGTTGGTTTGCCAGCCGATAGAGACTTTACGAACTCCTACCCAATATCCGAACGTGGGGGAGTGCTAGGGATAGACAGGGCTGTCACCACCTGCCCACCTACCCCTCTGCCCGTGGGATACCGACATATTCGCCGATCTCCGAATACCCGAGCACCATGATCCCGTACTTGGAAACAACTCCTAACCCCCTAGGACCCCACCCCTTCGGAGTGACAGGCTAGGCTAAGAGCAACCGAGAAGGCACGACAAACCGTCACCTCATCCCTAGTTCTTTCTCTATTCATACTAAGTCGATGAACGATGAAGAACAACGATGAACATATCAAGAACATAACACATAAACTATATGCTAGTTCATATATCATGATCATAATATGACCAAGACTATACTCTAGTTCATATGCATTGTTATATAAATAAGATAAGAACTTGAACTTGGAAGAGAACTGCATTGTATTCATACCGAGGTGTTCCTTCTTCTCCCAAGGATACAAACTCTCATTGCTAGCTCTTGCCTTGCTCTAATATTAAAACTAATCTAAACAATACAAGTGAGAGGTGAGGTAAATGGCTCCAAATGATAGTGTGTGTTGGAGGGGAGCTCTCTCTCTTTTATAGTCTAACAAGGACGGTTCGGGCGCCAACAAATATGGAAGCAGGTGGAACCGCCTTGAGGGAACCGTCCTACGCACCGCCTGAGAAGACTGGGCTCGAGAGGCCCCACTAGGGGACCGGCCGCCCCCTAGGTGGGTCCGTTTGGCCACCGCCTTCGCGTAGTCGGTTTGTCTCTGGGCCTGGACTTCTCCTGTGGTTACGAATGGGCCCAGAATGCTAATGAAGGTGGGCTTCTCTTCTTCTTTGCGTCTTTTCTGAATACGAATTCTGGAATGCGCTTTCTTTATGGTTTTTGTGCATTTCCATATGTCACACCTGCAAGTCAAGTACACACCAAAACTTGTGGAAATGTTAGTTTAAAGCACTACCTACTATTTATTTTAGTAACATATTGACGATAAGAAATAGTCTCTAATGACCGCCAACACGGACGCTAGAGAAATAGTCCGACGCTTGGGAAAACAATGTCCGACACTCTCTAACACGTTGAGGGGCAGTTAGCCACCGGACGCTGGGAAATGGTCCGACGCCTCCTGAAACCGTTGAATCCTGCCTCGCAAGCTTGGCAGGAGCCAAACCTATTTTACCTCTCAACCTTAACCACGTTTTCAAATGTGCAAACACCACAAAGTGTTTTACCAATAAGTGTAGGGTGTGTTACCATTTTTCAAAGCAAATTCGCGGGGTTTAATTAAGTTAGTGCACTAGATCTAAATGCATATGCTCAAAGTAATTCATCTAGAGGCACTTGATGACTGCGATTGCAAACGATTTTCTCCCCTCTTAATAGTACGGTCATCTGACCTAAATGTGTAACACCCCTGGTATTACTGAAGTAAAAATCGGACATGTCATCATGTGCACTGCATCGCATTCATAATTAAATTCAATTTATTATGCATAGAAATTAAAAGAAATTTAATTTCATAAGTTGTTTGTGCTTAAGTAATTTAGAGTGATTTAATTTTATCTTCTGATGGCTTGTTAATTGGGTGTATTAATTAATCACCGTTTAAAAATAAAAATTGGAATTAATTTAAAACACTAAATCGGGCTAAAACCCTAGTTTCAAAACTGTGTAGAATTGGGACTTGGTCCCAAAAGCAAAGTTGTAGCTCTTATTTAGTGGAGCAACTTTGGTATACAAAGTTTTTCAAGTTATTGTTTGGAAAGTCGAATTAAACTTGAATTTCTATCCTTAAATTTGAATTTAAAACTTCAATTCAAAAATCACTAGGAATCTGAAGTTAAGCCTTAAATAAAAGTTGTAAATCTCACTAAAATGAGCAACTTTTATGTTTACATATTTTGAACTTCTTCAATAAATATTTGAGATTTGAATTGGATTTAAAAAGGGTCATTTACCCCCTTTTAAATAATTTCAAAAATATTCCGAATTTGAAAATGTTCCAAATAGTAAAGTTGTCTAGAATTCAATTCTACACACTTCATATTTTAACTATTTTTCGAGTATATATATAAAATCGAGTGTAATTTAAAAAAAACGAAATTCGGGATATTTGTGTCTACAGTAGCAGGGAAGGGGAAAACTCTGCCACGCCTTCATCTGCATCACCTGTCGCCGCCGGCGCCTCTGCGCTGCCCTTCTCTTGCGTGGGCACACGGCTTGGAGACGTGGCGAGGATTGGGTCGACGTGTCGAAGCCCCAGACTGTTTCCCCATCTATTTAAGTGAACAGCCGAGCTCGCCGTCGCTCTTTTTCTTCCCTCGGCCACCGCCGACGAGAGTGGAGTCACCGGAGAAATTCGTCATCTCCTTGTATACACCGTCCAATTCATTTTACCAGTAGCTTCCCCACTCCCTTGTGCATCGTTTGAGACCATCAGTGTCTCCTCTCGCCGCCGGAGTCGCCGGTGCGACGTCGTCTTCTTCACGGGCTGCCAGAACGCCGCCGCACTCGGGTTCGTCGTGGCCAGGGCTCTACGGTGGGTCTCGTCTCCTTTCGTTGGCCGTCCTAGCGTCGAGTTATTCCCGTGGTGCTCATCGACGAAACGGTTTCGTTGTTCGTGGTCCAGGGCAGCCGGAACGACCGCTACACCGCCGGAGCACGCTACTGCAGCCGCCGCCGACGTCGCCGGCATCTTCTGGACCGTCCCCGTCCTAACCATCACGAGCCGGAAGGTTGAGGTGAGCCACTGGTGCTCTGTGAACCATCAATTGAAGCCCTATCGGCCCACGGTCACTGGAGCGCGCCGAGCCGCCGCGGCCGTCCGCCATGGACGCCGGCGAGCTCGCCTCTGAGCGGGAAAACCTCGCTGTAGCGCATAGGGATGTTCGCCTGTTCGCAGGGAGTGTGCTGACGGTGTTTGCAATACCGGAGAGGCAGCCACCGGCGAGGTTTGGCCGGTCAGCGGCTGCGGCCATAGCGGTCAGAAGAGAGAAACGCGAGTGCTGTTCGTTTGAAATAAAAAAAACGATTTTTTTTTATTTTCAGAAAATATTGAATAGTGCTGTTCTTTAGAAATTCACAGGAAAATAATTACAGCTCCTAAACTTATGCAAATTTTTGTGTAGTCTCTGTGTGGTACACTAAACATAATAAAAATATGAAATATTAATTTTGAACACTTTCTGTATCTACTAAAAATGAGTATTTTAATTAATAAATACCAATTCTATGATTTTTATAGTTCAAAATAATTATCCAAAAATCATGAAATTTATGTGGTCACTGTTTTAGACCATAACCTAGTTAAACAAAAATTTGCAAGTAATTCGGACAAAGTATGATTACTTCATAATTTACACTTAAATTAATTAAATGTTAAAACCCATATTTAACCTTAATCACTTAGGGCTTGTGTGTGATTTTGGATTGTGTGAAGCCCATAGATCATCAAACCTTGAATGGTCTTTGGCAATTTATTTACTCGATGAGTTTATTTTTAATTGTTTCTTAATAATTAACTATGCTTAATAAGTTATTCCGTGTCATTAGGGTTTCATAGCTTGTTAACGAACACCTAATAATAGTATAGGTAGATTAACCTAGGCTTTGTGTGACTTTTTAGAGTAAATGATGACCCTGGATCATTAACCCAATGTGATCCTTGGCACTTTATCGAATGATTCTATAATTAACTTGGTAATAGGATATGTTAATGATGATTAATGTAGCTAATACACTATATTAGGGTCCCATTTATTTGCTTAAGCAAGTGCTTAGTGGTGATATGGAATGCTTAATTTGCTTAAATAGGATTGTGAATAACAAGCTTAATTATTATCACATATACTTATGGCTTAATGAGATGCTTAGGTTAAAGTAATTAATAAAATTATTAGGGGAGATAAGTTAACGACCACCATGATAATAGCATCTTGATGGGAACTTAATGACCCTAGTTGCTAGTTGGTAATTACCTTGGGGTTTACCAAAACAAAGTAACCTTTAATTACAGGTTATCCTGACCTGTAGTGTCATGAGGTTGTTTCTTTAAGATGCAACTTCATGGGTAAAAACATCTAAATATAACGACTTCTTTTGGAACCTTTCCGTACCCTAAGTCGTGCAAAGAATTCCTTATAGGTACCCGTAAACCCACTAACCCAAGTTGTTAGACAACAAGCTAGTCTTGTTGGCTTGCAACTTTATCGCAAAGGAAAGTAGTATTCAACTTTTTTTGATCATTTAATGTAATGTATTTGTATGTTTCCATTGCGCATCATACCATGCATTTCATCATGCATTAATATTTCGTGTAGTGAACGCGGGATATTATTATCTAAAGCAAGTCCCGAGTTGGTCTTCACTCCGTGGACGTGGAACTTTCTCGGTGATTGGTTTCAGGGTTGTATCTGCTCCAAGCAACAGGCAAGCCCCGGTGCATTAACCCCTCCTTGTGTTTTATAAATCTTTATCACCTTGAGTTAAATTGCTGCATTAGGTTGATAGGAGTTGATTGTCACCTACTTGCTGCATTTACCTGCCTTGATATATTATCCTTGAAACCTGATTTAAAGGCAAATGTTTATAAAATGCTTAGCCATGCTTAATAGTTAAGCTTTTATGAAAAAAATATTTTGTATGCTTGGGGTATACTACCATGAACTATTATAATTGTTTGACAGGGCAGTGGACTTGCATTGAGAAAGGAATCTCAATGTAGTGTCTCTGACTGTCTATTAAGAAAACGAAATGGAATCCATTAGGGACCATTCGTTGTCGGCCTGATGGATCGAGACTTTGCAACTAGCCACATACTACGGAAAGCCTCTGACTCCGGTCGCTCCTTTACGTGAACCGACAACCACGCACTGGGAGTGGAGAGATGGCGAGAGTAGCGTGTACCCTCGTGGCCGTCATGCCTGGAGACGAGAGGAGTACTGTGCTCTCGGGTGGCGTAGGACCGGTTCAAGTTTTGGAAAAGCCGTGGTAGGCGGGGTTGGCATATGCAAGATTAAGTGCTACATATGCAGTGTGAATAGGGATCCCCAGCTGGGTACTTAATCGATTCGAACCGTCGTTGCTCCTCGGATAATGGAGACTTGATCCACTGACTTACAGCGAAGAGTGGTTCGGAACTAGGTGAAAGATGTGGGAAGTGGGTGAATATTGAGATTATCTTAATGAATCAATCTAAATTCAAGATTGAGTTTTAAACTGACTTAGAGTGCTTTTCTGCAAAACTCTTTGATTCTCGCTAATGCCTCATCTTGATTCCCCTCAGCCTGCATTCCTGAGTCTTCTCCCTAATTTTTGGTCGGGTAAGTCTTGCGGAGTACCCCATGTACTCAGGGTTTGTTAACCCCCTGTTGCAGGTTAAAGTCAGGAGCTGTACAGGTTTGGCTATCGCCAAGCTGGTGGCATCCGATGAGCTACCATATTCTGTAGATGACATGTGCTTATCAGCACTTACTTGGACAAGATGTCATCTATGATACTTAGAAGTGTAAGAGCTACCTTACATTGTCAATTTTAACAAATAGTTTTGTAAAGACTATCACTGGAATTTTTAAACTATGGTTGTAATCTCTTCTGCATTTTACTCTGATGTATTTTGAACTCTAGAATGAATGTAATAAGATGGTTGGTTTCCGTTCCGTGAAATGATCCTCGGTGGGACATTGTGGTGTTCGCGTGAGCACCCGACAGGGCTTTCCGGAGTTATCAGGCTCCCGTGCATAGCAGTCGGAGGTCGTTGGACTACGGCAGGTGCACGTGGGCCATGGTAATTCGGGAGGTTCTGTCTCAAAATGTGATCACACTCTCTATAATGTCTTGATCACCAAAATGGAAAGAGCCCTATGAGTTTCACCTTTGCCTTAAGCTCCATCCATTGCACCAAGTGTTGAAGCATTTGATCTTCATGTTGATGGGCTTACTCCAAAGACTTGGATATCGTGATAGCTTCCCTCTTGATCTTCTAACCATACTTGTAATCAATAGCTTAAGCACATGATTGGATACTAGGTGTCATCAATTAGCCAAAACCAAACATAGAGCTTTCAGGAGGTCCGAATCAGTTTTGGTCCGAAGCCTAGATCGTGAACGTCGAGTCTCCACCAATCGACCTGTCATACCTATCGGAAGATTGGGCAGCGTCTACATCAATTGGTATCAGAGACCTAGTTGCCCGTTAGGTATATCTCTATTTTCTCCTTTAGATTGAATCTGAGTTTTGCCTTACCTAGAGTCCAGAAAAGCCAAAAAAAAAATACAACCTGTCCTACAACCCCTTTGTGCCATTGTAATATTTGATTTCAGTTTGCTTTATTGAAAGGCCGTCCCTCGTAGTGTCATTGTGTCGTCGTGTCTAGATAGTGTCCTTGTTCTCTGCACTATTAGTTCTACTTGCTGTTTCTTTTTGTGTCATGCCTCGTAAAGGAAATAGCGTTGATGTTTAGATCTGATTGGAGGCCGAATCAGCAGAGAGTATTATTTCCCTATTGATACTCACGTAATCCTTTCTTTTCCTTGGAGGAGTTTTTCTTTGGTCACATCGCTAGTACTACACCACGTACAGTTTATATATGTATATTTATCTTGTACGGTTAAGCTAAAAGATTTGTTACCTTGTGATCACTTATCCCATCGTGTATCTTTTGGAGTTAATTATTATGCTTTTGCGGCACATTGTCTGAGATAAAAAAAAAAGTAAAAGGCAAGACGTGCAAGAATAAAAGCCGCACAAAAAAAGAGAGGCAAGGAGGTGAACCAAAAAAAAGAGAAAGAAAAAAATATAAAGAAAGAAGAAAAGAGAAAAAATTCATAAGCGCTTGTATCCTTTGGGTTCTTGTGTTGAGTTGTATTTGTTGCTTGCTCGAACTAGGTCCAAGACGAGTTTAGGTCGGTGACATAGACTAGCTTAGGACTACTTTTCAATCCTGCAACATCTGAATTAAATTATTGCTACTCCGTGCAACTATATTAAGCCTATCCAAGCTCCACTTTCTTCTAACCAAGTATAGGTTCGCCTTGTAACTGTTACACTCCTGGTACAATGGTATCACAGTCGCCCACCGATTGTATCGTCTGCTGCTTTGGTAAGAACACTTGCAAGCGTGTGGTAAGACGCTTGAGAGTTGAGTGCCTGATTTCCTTGTCCACATCCTAGTGGTTGTTAGGGATAATACTTTTTATGTTGTCTTCTTCTGCTAACCATGACGTTAGGTTGGGGCAAAGGAACCGAAGAACCTCCTCAAGATTTCAATGATTGTGTATCCAAGAATGAGCTTAGTACCATCCTTGACAAGTTTAATGAGATCCTTCAACAAATCACCAACCTGGCCAGACGGGTTGAAGATGTTGAACGACGACCACAACCTCATCGTGATGATGATAACATTGGAGGTGAAGATGACGATGATCCAGATGCCGTAGCCCGGCGCTAACTCAACTTCAACCGACGCGGTATGGGAGGAAATGACCGAGGTAATAATGATCCTTTTGCTAAAACAAATTTAAGATGCTTCCTTTTTCTGGTTCTGCTGATCCTGAAGCATATTTAGATTGGGAGATGGCTGTAGATCAAAAATTTAATTCTCATCAAGTACCTGAAGAGCATAGAGTTAGACTTGCTACTAGTGAGTTCACTAGTTTTGCTCTTTTCTGGTAGAATGATATATGCAATGATGCTAATACTCAAACATCTCAAACTTGGCCTATGCTTAAACGTCGAATGAAATCTAGATTTGTTCCTCCATATTATGAACGTGATCTACGATTAAAACTGCAACGTTTAAATCAAGGTAATAATACGATAAAAACTGCAACATTTAAATCAAGATAATAAAACTGCTGAGGAATATTATCAAGAGCTTATTATTGGTATGGCACGTTGTGACATCCAGGAAGATGAATTGGATAAGTGTTCTAGATTCTTTGGTGATTTGCGTCGTGAAATATAGGACATTCTTGATTATAAGGACTGGACTAGATTTTCCCAACTGTTTCATCTTGCTACTAAAGCTGAAAGGGAAGTACAGGGACGACACCTTACGCGATCCACACCACCGTCCACTCGTTCACGCTCGACCGAGGTGAGTAAGTTTTCTAATGTGCAGCCGCCAGCACCAGAGAAGAAGAGCTCACCTACCATACCTTCCTCGAGTGCCTCTGCTAAAATTGTTTGTCACCGCTGCAAGGGCATGGGTCACATCGCAAAGCATTTCCCCAGCAAACGTGCATACATTGCTACTGATGATGGTGGGTGTGTTAGTGCTAGTGATGATGAGGATGAATTTGCACTTGCAACTGACCATGATGCAGGAAAATTTGAAGATATTTCAGAAGAAGAAATTGATTGTGTCGTAGCCACTGCAGCATACAGATCCATCATTGTTCAACGAGTATTGAGTACACAAGTTGAGCAAGTTGACAAGCTACAGCACCATAATCTATTCCAAATGTTTCTCATCATCAACAATTGTCGTGTTCATGCTATAATTGATGGTGGGAGCAGCAACAATTTGGTCAGTTCAGAGCTTGTGAAGACCCTTGGTTTGCCTACACGTGCTCTACCACATCCATACCATGTACAATGGTTCAACAATAGTGGTAAGGCGAAGGTAACACAATCTGCACGTGTGCATTTTTCTATTGGGTCATATAATGATTATGCTGATTTTGATGTCATGCCTATGCAAGCTTGTTCACTTTTATTGGGCTGCCCTTGGCGATTTGATAATGATGCTATACACCATGGTAGACAAAATAGATACACTTTCATGTATAAAGGAAAGAACATTGTTTTGCTTCCTTTAACTCCGGCTAATATTGTACAATATGAAAAAGAACTTGCTAAAAAGAAAGCGCATAGACGAGTTATAGATTCAGTCAAAATAACAAAAGAGCAATCTAATACCATTAAACCAAAAGGAGGAGTTTTATTTGCTCTTAAATCTGCTCTTGGTGTTTTGGATGCTCCTGATGATCCACAATTTGCTTTAATGTGTAAACCGCATACATGTTCAATTGATTCTATGCCTAGTTCTATGCCTCTTGTTGAAACCAACCTTTTGTAGGCAAAAGAGGATAAATTTCTAGAAGGGAGGCCACCGGGAGCCGTCTTGCAAGAGGATTGGACGCCAAGATGAACATCTAATTCTGGAATCGCCATCGCTTCCAGATATTGGAGGCTGGGAACTACTTCAGTCGAGGACGACTTCAATTCAAGAAAGAGAGGATAATGAGGACATCACTTCATCATGCACACACTCAAGAGAGGAGGATAACTAGTGTGGGCGTCCAACTCATCTTCGTCATGGTGGAGGCCCAGTCCAGCTAAAGTTGGAGTCCATCTCGGACTCCTGGAGCAGTCCCGGGTAAAATCAACGCCCAGGATGCATACAGACTCCGTCTTTGACGATCGACATATTGTTGGAAAGATAATTTGATAAGGAAACCAATGGTTTTGGTCTCACATCAAAATTCGTCCAGAATCAACAGGAATCGTCAAAACAAGTCAGCATCTAGAATCTGCCAGGGTGCTGTAACACCGTATTTTGGTCCGATGGGCCGTGTATCGTCTTAGAGCCCATTAGGCAGCGTGTCCAGGGAAAGCGACGACCAAGAATGTTTAATTAGCCACCGCCACTTTCATTAGGGTTGGGTTTTGTTCGCGTTCTTGTTTTCCTCGTGAAACAGACATTGATTGCTACAACTGTACTGTCGAGGTCGCTTGCTGATAGTCCAGGACCCCTGTTCTTGATCTCGTTCACCTGTGGCGATTAGTCCTTTCGAATAAAGACTAGAACACCTCTTTTAATTCATAAGCCTCATATTTATCTGCAATTTCAGATTGCGTTTACCCCTTCTTGCTTGTGTTCTCGATTCGCTTGCAGGACAGCCTTATGGGCGTGGTCAATCGCGTTGTGCGTGGTTGATAACCAACAGAGCGGTGATGTAACAGTTGTGGGGGTCCGGATCAGTTTTGGTTCAAAGCCTAGGTCGTGAACGTCGAGTCTCCACCAATCGACCTGTCATACCTATCGGAAGATCGGGCAACGTCTACATCACTTACTTGCTAAGTGATGGCTAAGTGTAGGTGGTCCTATCCATGGAATGTGGAGCCAAGTGATGGTGATGATCAAGATGGCTCAACTATGGACCAAGTGTGATGGATCAGGTGGAGTTGATCAAGGTGAAAAGAAAAGGCTTGAAGGCAAAGGTATAACCCCAAGTACGCTTTTCTTGTGGTGATCAAAACACAAAGTGGGTGTGATCACATTTAGGATAGATAGCCGACTATCAAGGAGAGAACTAAGTGATTGGATTACCTTCAAGTGCTCTAGGTTTGTATTTCATTGCATTGATGTCACACCCAATTTTAAGGATAAAATTGAATGAACCAACTTATGTGCGCCCAGAGATCAATCACACACATAAGTGACAAATTACATAGTACCATCACAAGGTTTAATATGTAATGAATAATATCTCAGAGTCTTTACATTAATAACAGCGGAATAATATAGATAACTCTCTCGCGGAATCTCCATTCCACAGGGAATAGTTGACTGGTGAACACAATCCTAATAATCCTCAGAAAAATCCTCATAGTCATCTGGTACCCATCCGGGATTTTATCCAAATATGAAAAATAAAGCAAGCGTAAGTACATGTCGTACTCAACAAGAATAACATGGGTTTATGAGGCTCAAATAAGGCAAGACACAGGTTGACAGCGGTTGCTTTTAGTTGATCATATTTTAGTAATTTGAGTAGCAGCAATAGAATATACCAAGGAACAAGATTTGCATGATCATATAAACATGATAATTAATATGGAATAAACATCAATAGAAACTTTAAATAAATCAATATTCAATTAATTAAATTCCTGTAAGACGTCCAAGGCCGCTCGTGACCGTGAGCACGGCTGATATATCAGTTTTACACTCTGCAGAGGTTGCACACTTTCACCATGAGTCGTGATTTACCCTTTTTCTCGAGGTGATCAGCCTCTCATCCACTACCAAGGTAGATCGGCGGGGTTCACTATGAAGTCTTTCAAAAGCCTCGCTAACAAGTTACTAATCAATCCGGGCGCAATGGCAAGGGGCGGTAGAGCCCTCCTTCCAAGTGGCACACACACGCAACAGTACACACAAGGACAGGAGCCGCAAAACAACCAGTTCGGTAAGGAACCTTTCAAGATTAATAGCATGATAGAAAGTAACTCCATACTTGACTAAAGCCAGAGCCATATAGCCCCCATGGTTGCGCTGTAGGTCCCGGTGTCATACTTACAGATAAGTCCTTAGTCCATGTTGCTAAAAAGCATCTTTTAATCTTTATTTTATAATCAATTATTCAAGTTCATAAGATCATGACCCATCAAAGCACTAGCATCACTACTCAAATGCAATCTCATAGGTAACAAGGATCATGTCATCAAAAGCTAGGAATAATCACTATGGTTGCCAAGGTAAACATATGCACCATGAATTTAATGATTAAGGTGAATAGGCAACAAGGATGGTCCATGCTATACTTGCCTTGATCAAAGTGCTCTGGAGAACTTGGATCCTCCGTGTACTCTTGATCACCAACGTATTGCTCACCGTCTGAACTCGATCATAAAATCACCACACAATCATCGAGGCAATCATACACGAAGCAAACAAGATCTATATTAGAAACAGTACACCAACAGTGGAAAAATAGATTGAAAAGTGTATAAAAATAATCTACGCGTCGCTACGATTCCAACGATATAAAGATCACGAAAATCAGAGTTCAAACGGGAAAGTTATGAAATAAACAAGTTTTACTTTAATAAAATAATAGATTAAATCTAATCTCGAATTTTAAAAGTTGAAAACATGAGTAACAGTAGCATCATTAGGTAGATTACGAAATTACGAATCTAACGAGACTTGAACGGATCAAATCGGAGCTAAAACGAATAAAATATGGCCGAAATGAACTGAGTGGCAAATCTGTAAATATTGAAAACGCCTTTTAAATTAAAACCGAGGAAATACGTTTTCTAAATAGGAAAGCGTAATCTGAGAAATACGCCAAAGGATCGCGGGTTAGAACATTAAAAAGCTCAGGGGCTCTTTTGCAAAAGTGCCGGCGAAAGGGTATCTCTCACTGTGAGCCGTTGGATCGGCCTTGGACGGCGCAGGTAGCTCGGGGGAAAGAGGGGCGGCCCTGGTCGCCGGAGTCGGGCGACGCCTGGCCGATTCCTCGCCGGAAGATGGCCGGAGACGGCGTTTTCGGGGCTAGGAAGCTCGGCACACCTCGGGATCTGGTCGGGAAGTAAGAGAAGCTCAAGCCAAACCTATCTATGGTTTCGGTTGCCACAGAGGTAGCTCGGAGAGGATGCGGCGAGCTAGGTGGCAGAACTATGGTGGCGGCGAAGCTCGGCATCATGGCTATAGTGCACAAAATCGAGGGAGAAGGGGTTGGGAAGGTCCCTGACCTTGCTGCGAAGCTTGGAGAACAACCAATTTCGACGGAGAAGTCTTCCCGAGGAGAAATCGACGGCGGCGGCGGAGCTCGGGGCGACGGCGGAGCTCGGGGCGGCGGCTAGGGCAAGATTGGAGGGCGTGGCTTGCTCGGGAACTTGTGGGGAGGGACGGCAGGGCTCGGCCGACCTATATAGGGGCGCGAGGGAGGCGTACTTGGGACGGACTCGGCCGAAAAATCCGGCGGTTGCCTTCTGTTGGAGGCGGCGCTCGTGCTCCGCTCGGACTCCGTCCTGAGGAGGGAGACGACGCTGAGCCGTGGACCTGACGTGTCAGCGAGACCGAGAGGAGGGGGAAGAGGGTCGCGGCTTCCTTTTATGGGCCGGTGGAGGCGTGCTCGGGATGGACTCGGCCACGCCCAGAGAGGAGGCCGGGGTGGTTACGGCGCGGCCGTGTCCGCTTCGAACACGAGCGGGAGAAAGGAGGTGACCCCGTGCAGCGGGCCCCATCTGTCGGTCACAGAAAGAGAGAGGGAGCGTGTGCTCTGTTGAGTTGGACCAGCCTGCTGGCGCTTGGCCCAAGCAGCACGAGAGAGGGAATGAAGAGCAGCAGACCTGCTCGGTCTTGGGCCAGGAAGGAGTGACCTGAGGGTCCTGCTCCTTTTCCTTTTCCAAAAAGGTTTTCAAATTATATTTTGAAAATACAACAATTTCAAATAAGTCTCAAGCAATACAAACTAGAATGCAGAAGCATGAATGCATTCAACCAAGTTTCTTAATCATGGTTACTTTTAATTTCCCAAAAAAAATATTATTCTCTAAATTAAATGCCAAGCAATTGCATAAATAAATCAAATTCTCCCTAATTAATAAATCAAAATTTTTCGAGTGTTACAATTGATCTAACCTACCTAGCATAAGTTTTTGAAAACCCTTGAAAATGTTTGAAAAATGCTAACACACTGTGCACAAGTGTTGAGAACCTTGAGTGTTAACACATAGAAGCAAGGCGTGTGAAACTAACTTAAAAACCCTGAAAGAAGAGCATCAGACGCTTAGGAGACAGGGCGTCGGACTAATGCATGGCAGCGTCCGACGGTCCTTGACTGCTCTGCTAACTGTTTAAAGCGTCGGACGGTTTGGTTTAGTCCGTCGGTGAGCGTCAGACATCGTCTGAGCATTTCAGTTGCTCTCGGTGTAAAACTGTATAGCGTCGGACCCCGGAATTCGTTGGTCCGACGCACTGACTTGGAGCGTCCGACGGTGGCTCCGTATTCTGCCCGGCTGAAAGAGTCGGATAGTCCGACGGTGAGAGGAGTGAGCGCGTCGGACTATTTGCTGACAGTCCGACGACGCGTCATGGCGAGTTCATGTTCTGGGCATGTGCGCGGCGAGCTGGGTGCAGGGCGTCGTACGCAGAGGTTTGTGTCGGACAGCGTCTGACAATGAAAATCGTCTCTGCGTAGTCTCTGGAAGCGTCGGACGCCAGCGCTTTTTAGTCCAACGAAGTGAGCGTCCGACGGTTAGAAGTTTGGCGCGAGCAGTAGCCATTGGAGATCTGCGGCTGTTGTTAAATCTGAGCTGACACGTGGCATTCATCCGAGCGTCGGACCTTGACTGTTAGTCCGAAACTATGCGTCCGACGGTAGGAAAAGTGGTTTAACACCTAGTTCTTGTGAGGTAACAGCTAGGAGTGCACTTAGGGGTATTTATACTCCTTTCCTAGTCACTTGGTGACCCTCTTGCACATTTGATTCATTGACACACTCTTGTGAGCACTCTCTAGCCTCCCACTCACTCACTTATTCATCCATTGATCATCTTTGTGAGTCGAGTGATCCTCAAGTGCATCATTGCTAGCGAATTGTATTATAGAGCACTTGAGAGCAAGCAATTCCTGAGTTCTTATTATCTTGGGGCATTGCCTATCCCTAGCGGCTTGGAGGCGATTCCGATGTTGAGGTTGATTGGTGATTGTTCAAGCCCACACCGAAGGATTGATTGTGAGGGGTTCTTACGGTTATTCCCCGGTGGAGTGCCAAAACCGACTCTAGTGCATTGCTCATAGTTGAAACCCACTTCTCTTGTGTTGGTGAGCGGCTTCTGGTGAGGGATTGGCGTGTGAAGCCTAGCTCGCAATCTACCAAAAAAGACCGGTGACACAACGAGGAGTAGTGTGACGGCGATCACGTGAACCTCGGTAAAAAATCGAGTGTTCTCTCTTCTCCACTATCGAGTGGATGTTTGGTTTTCGGTGTTCTATTGATGATTGGTCATCTTGATCTTATTGTCTTTTTCTTGGTGATTGGCTTCACACGGCAATTGATCTTCACTTCGTCATTCTCCTCGGTATAGCTTCCTCGATCACGTACTCACTTGCGCTCTATTACTTGTTTAGGTGCTCTCTCCTTAGGTTTTGGAGGAGTGAGTTTCTTGTGTTTGAGTGCACTTTCTTGTGAGTAGTATATTATGCTAGGTGGCTTGCATAGATTAGCTTAGAGCTAGTGCTTAGTAATAACCTTGTTAATTACTAACTTGTGGTCAAGTGCTTTGTAGAAAATTTTATAGGCTATTCACCCCCTCTAGCCTATTGGGACCTTTCAACTGCGTACGCACCAGACGCACACTAAGTTGCATCAGACATGTTCGGTGCTCAGTGTTCGGTGTACCGTTGGGTGCCATGGGTCCCGACCATTTAAAAAGAGTCGTCACGCACCAACGGCTAACTCCGTGCGCGCTACACCACCCACATCAAATGCTTCGACGCATTCACCAGATGCGCGGACTCCAGCGTTCGGTGCACGTCCAGAGGGTTCCCGAGAGTGCCACTTCGCTATCATACGTATCTGGTGCTCACTTACTGGACGATCTCCCGCGTTCGGTGCTCCACTGAGCTCCCACGCCAAAGCCACTAGACACGCGCACTCAGCATCCTTGGCGTCTGGTGCCTCTGCCTCAGTGCACTTCTTAGCTAGGTTTAGCCACCGAACACTACGAGCCAGCGTCCGATGCTCCTGTGTCTAGTGCCCGGTGCATGATTCTCCATAGAGACATCATCGAAAATTGCTGAATCCTGCCTCGCAACGTTGGCAGGAGGAAGAGAGAACCAAAACCTCTCAACCTTCATCTACTTTGGAAAATGTGCTAACACCACCAAGTGTACAACCTCATGCGCTTGTGTGTTAGCATTTTCACAATCATTTTCACTCACTTCATTGCGCCACTTGATTCTAGCAATATATGCAAAGTTAGATCGCTTAAGTGGCACTAGATGACCGATATGCAAACAAGTTTGTCCCTCTTGATAGTATGGCCATCTATCCTAAACCCGATGAAGCACTTCTCTACTCAAGCTTAGACCGGTGAAATGGAAACGATCTAGGTTATATCTTTGCCTTGCGCTTTACAGTTCATCACCCTCTCTAACACTGTCGATGCTGGTGCAATACATGCACCAACACCTTATGAATGATATGATCCAGTTCATATTATCATGTGGCTTTTGGTCCGTCGATCCTTGACTTGTTGGCTCATCACCATTGCGTTGGTCCATCGGCGCCAAGCCCACTAGCTTGCCCTTCACACTTGCAACCGGTCTGTCGATGCCAAGCCTTGTCTTGATTTTCTCCATCTAGCCACATGACTCCATATCATATCTCATGCGTTAAGCTCCTTCATACTATATGTGTAAGCTAAACAACTCTCTCCAAGCCATTTCCACCTCCATGGCATTGTTGCTCATACACAGGTACCTGTGGACTAAACACCTATGTAATCAACATTTAAAACCATATTAGTCCACCTAAGTTGTCACTCAATTACTAAAACCAAGGACCTTTCAATATGTTGATGATCTCAATATCATAGGTCATTGCAAGATATAAATGAAGCACGTAATCATCTAACGATTGAATTGGAGATGAAAGATTTGGGTCAAACCAAGTTTTGCTTGGGTTTGCAACTTGATCATTCCTTCGGGAATATTGAAGAAATACAATATGGATAAAGCACATCAATAAAAGCGCCTATGGTTGTACGCTCTTAAGACTTAAATAAAATCCTTTCAGACCAGGTGAAAATGAAGGGGAATTGGGACATGAGGTTTCTTGATCCCCATAATGTCAGATCTCAAACATGCTTTGTATTTTTGCATGGTTGAGCCCCTATTTCATAGACTCTAGTGGTTACATCCACTAAACATTCTGAAATCATTGCATTATATGAGGCATCGCGTGAATGTGTGTAGCGATGCAGAATGATTAACCACACACAACAATCATGTGGTATTGGCTTTATTAAATTCTACTATTATTTATGAAGATAATGTTGCTTGTATTGTACAGATGAGAAACATGATACATTAAGAGCAATATCACGAAACAGATTGCCCCTAAGTTATTTTATCCTTATGAGTTACAACATTAACACTTTGTGAATCAAGGCTACTGATAATTATGCCATTTATTCACTAAATCATTACCAACAACCACGTTCTTCCAAAAATATATTCATGAAATTGGTATGTGTCGTTTTAGATATTTGCAAGGTTTAGGGGCAGTCTCTTCTTGAATTAAATTTTGTTCACACATCATATTGCATTTCTTAATCTTACATGAGTTTTTAATAATTTTTTTCATTGAAGGTACAACAATGCAATATCAATACAAGAATCTATATATGTTTTCTATTTTTCCTTGCAGGATATTTAAGAAAATATCAAGGACAAATTTTTAATCTACTTGGTAAAATTGATTACTAAAAGACTAATGGACCTCATCACAAGGATGTTCATGTGAAGTTTCAAGGAAAAATTGATCAAAGGGTAGTGTTAGAACTAGTCATTAGCGATCAATTAGCAGTTAATGACGTCATTGAACATATGTTCAACATAATTAGACATGTGTTAATTATGCTTAAGATTCAACTGCGGGGCCATTCAGGGATAGCCAGAAAGGGCCAGTTTCTTCCCTATGAGACAGAAAGAGGGTATATATGTCTGTAATCACACAATTTACATCACTAGTCCATTAACCCATGCTCTCGCACGGGTTAGAATTTTTAAGACATATATTGCGTATGTAATACATCCAGTTAATAAAAAAATTATATTAAATTGAATGTTTTCATATTTGTTAATTATTACACATAATAGATATTTCATATAGTCTAAGCCAATTCATAGAAACTTATGAAGTCATTTTGTTGGCTACTATAGTTTTTTTTCCATGAAACTGAAACTTTTGTGATATTATTGTATTTTTTAGCAACTCTACCTTTTGCTTGTTAACAATAAGGATTTTTGGTCTTACAGTATGTTCTTAAATACTACAATAGCAACATGCACATGTTATTTACGATAAGTGATAAAGCTTGAAGTGAGATCTCAGAAGGGCTAGTAGTGCTAAGCTAAACAGAATTTTAATGTTTATAATGGTCGAGTTTAATCTTAAATGGTTCAAAAAAATATAGCCATCAATGGACTCTCATACTTCATGTCAAATATTTAGTTTTTTCTCTACATGTTATTTTAAAATTTTTAATAAAAGATATTTGTAATTTTAGACGTAGGTTTTAGAGGATATTTATTTTTAAGATAAAAAGACAATAATTGAGTTAATAAATTATCTTTCACAACAGGAGTGCATAGGTAAATAGATCCAAATTTAGATATACTTTAGATCATGTTTCTTAATGGCATACATAGGTAGTTTGAATATAGAGCCATGTGTTGCCTTATGTTGTTTTACGTGATAGCAGAGGTGCTTAATTATTTCTAGAATGGATCTAATAAGTATTATTATCAATTGTAATTAGACTATACCAAATTTATAGTTAAATGTTTCCAATTCTTGTGTGAATTTCTAGGATCTATCGATTTTTCTATCATGTCTCGTGAGGATTAACATATCTCATGAGGATTAACATGGATGGTACATTATTAATATTTGGATATATCAACTCTAGTTTGATCTTTTTCTATGACTTCATAAATCACAGTTTTGCTTTTGACTTTCAATTAAGTTGTGTATTTTTTCACATGTTAGGTATTCAAAAAATATTTTTTTTTGGTTAAAGAGTTTAAGTCCTAGTAGAATTGTTCCTCCAAATATTAATTAAGTTAAAATTCAAATTGTACTTTAGCACCAAAATTGTTGAATTTGCTATATCAGATACTTATATATGTCTACTATTGTTTTATATATCATAAAGTGCACAAAATTTAATTTTCAATACTAATATGACATAATGTTTTAATTAAAATATTTCAACTTATTTAGAATAGTAACTTATCAATTTCATATGTATTCAAACTTTATGAATATCAATATATTTTTTTAGTAGCACACAATACTATTTACAGGTATATTTAAGATTTTTTATTTTTAATAATAACTGAGGCAGATACAAATATAAAGCTAATACTTTATATTCTTTCATAACAACATACATATGTAGGTTGAATGTAAAAATAATTATTATTTATTTTAAATTATCTTTCATGATGATAGAGGTGGGTAATTCAGATACAAATTATTCAGTTATATTTTAAGTTATCTCTTATAACTATATTCATGGGTAATCTAGATACAAATATAATTTAGATCATCTTTTATAATGATAGATGTTAGTAATCTACAAAATTGGTGGGTTATATTTTAAGTTATCTCTCGTAATGACAGATGTGGGTAATATAGACACAAAGTTAAATGGTTAAGGGTGTTATTTTGAATTATGTTTTATAATGACAGATGTGGCTAATATATATATAAAATCAGGGTGGTTATAATGAATTATCTTTCATAATGGCAAAGGTGGGTAATTTATTTACAAAATTAGGAGTTACTTTATGTATTGTTCATAATGGCAGAGGTGGGTAATTTTTTATTCAAACAACAATAGATCTAATGGTTGTTATTGATGATGATGATTAGAGTCTATCAAATAAAAGGCTAGATGTTTCTGATTATTGTGAGAATTTCTAGAATTTATCTTTTTTTCTTAGCGCGTCTGATGAGAATTAACGTGGTGCCTCCATTGAGGTCTCTAACTAGTAATAGTAAGATTGATCAACATAATCATTATTCTTTCCATTATTAAACCAATCACTTTCATTTTTCGGTTCAACATTATTAATGACTTGGCAGGTCACACGCGAACATTAATTGTAGGAAATTTATACTCCTACTTAGTTCAAATGGAACTTATGACAAGGATGGCTTCCAATGCTCCCTACTATACACCTAAGAGCTTGAGCACGACTGGGAGGCCTTTCGACGGCTGCAGCGTTATGAACTCGGCCGGCGCGTGCACGTACTCCGGCGCCACCTCGAACGCGAACCGCTGCAGGATCAGCGCCAGGGTAGCCTTGGCCTCCAGCATCGCGAAGCCCTGCCCCATGCACGACCGCGGGCCCAAGGAGAAGGACAACAGCGCGTTCGGGTGCTTCGCCGCCCTACCCATGCCGTCCCGAAACCGGAGCGGGTTGAACGTGCCGGCGTCCATGCCCCACACCTCCTCGTCGCGGTGAAGCATCGCGATCGGGATCAACAGGACGGTGCCCTTGGGCACCTTCACGCCGCAGAGGTCCACATCCGTTGTCGTCTGCCTCGCGATTAACGGCCCCGGGCTGTACAGCCGGAGCGTCTCGTACAGAACCATGGTCACCTGCGAAACAACATAAGGACATGCATGGCCGTGATGCACGCTCGATGCTATTTAGCTTAAGCTTAAGGTGGACGAGGCTCACGAGCTTGAGCTTGTTGAGGGCGTCGCCATGGAGGGGCACCTCGGCGCCGCCGCACTCCCGGATCACTTCCTCCCTAAGCCGCTGCTGCCACTCAGGGTGCGTGCCGAGGAGGAACATGGCCCAGGTGAGGAGGTGCGAGGTCGAGTCGTTGCCGGCGAAGAAGAAGGTCTTGCACTCGTCGATGATCTCATCCATGCTCATGTTCATGGCCTGCTGCGTCTTGCCATCGTCGTCGTCGCCGGCAGAGGCGTTGGCCTCCAACATGAGGCCGAGCAGGTCGCTGCCGTAACCCCTCGTCTCCTTGGCAGCGGCGAGGCGCTCGTGGATGATGGCCTTGAGCGTGCCCCGCAACGTGCGCTCGAGCTGCCACAAGCGCACGGTTGTCTTGGTGGGCAGGTACTGCATGCCCGGCACGCGAACACTGTTGATGGAGGAGAAGGCGATGAACAGGAGCTCCCGTTGCACCCGGAACACCTCCTTCACCTGCCGGTAGCTGCTGCCGAACGCCGTGCGCGAGATGACGTCGCCGGTGAGCTCCATGAACCGTTGACCCACCTCCACCGTTACCTCCTGCTCCCCGCTCGCCGATGCCGCGGCGCGCTCCTCCCACCCCCGGATCACCTCCGCCGCGCACGCCACCATCACCCCCGTCATGGACTTGAGCTTGTCCATGGCAAACACTGGGTGCACGACGCGTTGGTGGCGCGACCAGTCCTCGCCGTCGCTGAAGACGAGACCATTCCCAAACAGGGACAGTACGGCGCGGCCCGGGTCCGGCTTGCCGTACAGTCCCGCCTTGTCGAAGAGGACCCGCTTCACCATGTCGTAGCTGCCCATGAACAGCTGCGGAGTCGAGCCAGACCACATCAGGAACACCTTGCCTGGACACATGCATGGCCAACCGTGAAACCTGTGTGAGTGTGACACGACCACAGGGAAAACTTGTCAGAATTCATAATTCTTGCCCGCTCGCGCGTACCGTAGAGCGATGCCCACGCGCGGTACTGTGGCATCACGCGCCGGATGTAGTCGTGAGAGTTGAGGTCCAGCGTGTCGCCGCTCGTCGCCGCTCGCATCGCCTGAACCTCCTTGCTGTTGCCCAGGAAGACACGGTATGGCGGGCCGCGGATGCCCTGCCGCGCGAACGCCCTCGTGACAGCGTACGGGCGCCACACCAGGTGGAGCAGCACCGTCCACAGCCTGGTGACCACCACCACGGCGAGGGCGGCGGCAACCAGCGCTGCAGCTCCCGTGCCCATGTCGAGCAACTAACAGGATACGACAACTCGCGGTGCCAAGGAAACTGCAATCCGCACCAAGAAGGGCAGTACTGCGGTGTGAGATGTCGTCGTGTGCCGTGCCGGTGTCACTGTGTATATTTATATTGTGCCCGTGCAGAAGCTGCATTCACCAGTACAGTGAAGCTAGCACTAGCGGTTCAGCGTTATTTTCGCTGACGTTTTTCGAAACCGGCATTGTACTACCTGCTTACTTAAAAAAGCATCTATAATAATATTTTTCCACTAATCGGGTTTTTAAAATAGCAAAAAAAATATATTTAAATATAGGGAGGGATCCATCAGCTAGCGCATCGACTTGTACTAGCGGTTCACTTAACAAACCGTTTATAGTAATATTTTTCCAAAAATCGAGTTTTTAAAATAACGAAAAAATATATTTAAATATAAGGAGGGGCCCAAGAGCTAGCGCTCATATTTTTTTCGCACAAACTTCGCACGCTACGCGACCGCGGGGATTCAAACTCGCAACCTCAGGCTCGTGAGGATATGCCCAGACTTCTTACCCGTTGATCCGTAGGGTCGGGGACCTGTTGGAGCCTGGGTAGGTACTTGGTATGCAAGCATGGTGCTTGGGTATGAAGGGACGGGTGGATGCATAGTCCTAGTCCACGGGGAAGGAGATGACAGCAGGTGGTGACAGCCCTGTCGTCTTTAATATTCCTCCACGTTCGGCTAGGGTGTAGGAGTCTAAATTGTCACATGATGTTGCCGACGGACTAGGGTGTAGGAGTATAAATTGTCATATGATGTTGCTGACGGACTAGCACTCAGTGACCTCCCGACCTGTCTCAACATGACTGTATAACTATACCTCGTATCTATATGAATATACTGTTCTATACATAGCTGTATGTAGACCAAGCATGTTCCATTAGAATATTCTTTATTCAATTCATTCTTTTGGTCTCTTCTTAGTCCTTGCTCTTTTATGTTCTTGTGAGTGTATCACACTATCTATGAAAACCATTTCTTTTGCCTGTCATAAACAATTGGTATCTTGTATGTTATCATAACACTTTGATTATGTCCATACTAGAATCAATTATAATTGCCTTCCTTAACGAACCTTTAAATAATCTCAGTCTCGTGTATAAGCTGCTCTAACCACTCCATCCATCCACTCACTTGTATCTATATCACAGTTTTTCCTCCATATATTATAACGAACCGATGAAAAAATTGACTATTTGAGGCCATAAACGAATTCAAATGAAAAATTTGTCAACTATAAAGTTGCATAACTTTTCAAGATCTACAACTTTTATGCTGTAAGTTTCTTCATCCGAGGTTGTTTATAAGATTTGAATTTCAAATTTGACAAATTCAAACTTTTTTCTGACAAGATGATTTCAAATGAAAAGGTTGTCAACTACAAAGTTTAATAACTTTTTGAGATCTAAAACTTTTATTTTGATATTTTTTTATACGAGACCATTTGAAAAATTAAAAAAATTAATTTCAGATTAGTTTTACATGCGGTCGATTTCTATCGACGGATCCTTAAGGGAACTGTAAAAATAAACCACCACTAAAAATCAATTTTTAGTGGTGGTTTTCTTAAGGAAGCGACTAAAAAAATGACTCTAATTTCTACTAACGGACATCAAGCGAAACCTCCTGTAAAAAAATCTCAGTGTCAAGAAAAAATCATCTCTCTACCCGTGATCTAAAATGTGGTGTCAATGTCAACGGCGATGTCGTTGCGACCGGCCGTACGTTAGGGTACAACTGTACAAGGCAAGGGAAGACGCTGTCTTGCTGAGAGACGTACGGTCGCAGATTTTTAGCCTTCTGAGATCACGGTGTGAATCTGGATAGCAGCCTTCACATTTTAAATTTGTTCAGGAGACGATGTCTGCACCTGAAGGCAACGGCTGCGCTGACCAAGAACGCCCACGAACGCCCACCTTCACCACCCCTGCAGAGGCGGCAATGGCACTACTACTTATTTTATTTACTGTGGCGGGCACTTTGATTAACCGAGACGGTTTTGGCAACTGCCTCGAACCAAGGGTCACGGTTAATCGTGACATTAACCGAGGCGGTTGTCTACCCGCTTCAGTCGATCCATTCAAAAAAAACAAAAAAAAAGAAAATTACAATCAATAGTGCGGTTAGCACTCCACGCCTCTTCTTCTCCATTTCCAACAAGCACAGGCGTGGCGGTTGTTGGTCCCCTCTCTCCGGTTCGGTGGAGAGGGCCGGATTCGTGCGTCATCGTCGTCCCTAACCTCCATCAGGTGCAGGGGCGGATGAGGCGAAGAGTGGCAAGCGCTCTGGCATCAGTTGCAGACTCATTAGCAGCTGCCCGACGAAGGATGGCGTGGCGAGCAGTTGACAGTCAGGGAGAAGAAGAGATATTCCTATGCAAGCTAATCCAAAAACCAAGCAACCAAAGAAGATATCTCTAAGACACGTTTAGCTAGCTAATGGAACCAAACAACAGCTGTTTGGATTGTTGAAGCTAGACTCCAGCTAGTTTGACTTCAAATTTAAGTTAGGCTAGACTAACCCACACAACCAAATACACTTTTGAGTCTATAAATGTCAAAACATCTTATAATTGAGGAGGAGATAGTATTTGCTTCTAAGATGACCGGAAACATATTCAGGTTTTTTTTTTGTCTTTGTCTTTGTCTTTGTCAAAACATCTTATAATTGAGGAGGAGACTATTTTTTATCTGACTTGATTGAGTAGTGCATGAGATCAACATGTGGCCTAGTGAAAGAAAAGTTGGTAAAATGCTAGTTTTTCAGTATCTGCATTGGAAAAAAACTACTGCCTCTATTTTAATTTATAATAAGTCATTTGACTTTTTTTCAAGTTTGACCATTCGCCTTATTCAAAATTTTATATAAAATATCACTTTTTTATTATGACCTGCTTGATTAATAAAAGTTTTAAGAACAAGTTAAATTTAGCTCTTTTTGCGTAAATTTTTTGAAAAAAAGACGAATAGTTCAAGTTATAGTTAAAAAAGTCAAACGACTTATAAATTACGACGGATTAAGTAGATCACATTCAACGCGTTGACTCCCGTCCCTGATCGTACATCTACAGTTTGGAATCCATGCATGATTGTTGCTTGCGATTGCGATTGCGACGCGGGAAAAGATGAGGGTAGCTTCATTTGGAGGGAAATTAAACTTGTGCTAGCTTCGAGATCAGAGGCTGCTAGTAGTAGCACTGTCGTACGCAAAGTGCCAGACGAGTGACGACCTGGGCTGCTGAGGGATGGGGATGGCCTTACCAAAGCATTTTGGCGGGCGGGGAGGCCCAGCCCAGACCAATAGGGGTATCATATGGGCTGTAACTGTAAGCTTCTCGCGGTTTTGGACCAGCTTTGGTGGAGTTCCTGGGCTTTCAACCAGGCCGGTAGGGCCGCTAGAGAAATTTGTGTGCATTGAAGAGGCTAAACTTCCAGGCCCTGTTCGCTGAGCTCAAAATAATCGTTGTTTTCGACTGATGTTAATTTATTATTAGAGCAATACATTTGTTAAAAAAACTCTAATTTATTGCTTTAGCTCCACCTAACTGCCTTCCTCTCTCTCAAAAAAGGAGAAAAAAAAAATCTTCTAGCTGCAGATACATAGCAGAGACATATATAGTAGGAGTAAGTACTAATTGGAACCACGCGCTTCGCGCAGAGAGGGTAGGAAAAATCACGAACTGTAACGGTACGGTTGGTACAGTTTAGGTACTATGCATAACGGGTGGTGGCGGAAAACAGGCGCGAGCTGTAACGGGTACAGTTGGTACAATTCAAATACTGCGTATAATGGATGGTGGCGGGAAAGAAACCGGCACTGTTTTTAATAGGCGGAACTGTTCCTTAGCAATTGGTACCGTTCCCAGGAGACGGAACCGTTCCACAATGGGTAGAAAACGGGCGAAACTGTTCCTTAATGATGGTACTGTTCACGGATTTGACACTATTATATAACAGGTAAGGATGGCAGCCGATCGGGTTTGGGGCGGATATCCCGCGTTTCAGGTTTCATTGGATTCGGGTCTATTTTTCGTCGACGGGTTTCGGGTTCGGGTACTCAAAACTTATCGGGTTCAGTTTCGGTTTCGGTTTTCACCTGCGAATACCTAATGAATGTCCGAAATATAATATTTTGAATAAAAACTCACGTATTTTCATTAATAAAATTGTTTATATAGGCTATTAAATTTGTTCTAAGTTAAGTTATGAAATTGTGTGTTGTTTATTGCCTCTTGTTTATACATTTGAATATGTCATATATATCGTACATATGTTGCTAAAATTTCTTTATTATTTTTCTTATTGCTATATGGTGCTGGGTTTCGGTATCCGTGGGTTTCGGTTTTAAGGATGGATTTTCACATGAATCGGTGTTCGGTGCAGGTTCGAGTTTGGGTTTTGCGTGCCCAGAGACTATACCAGACCAGGAACCGCCCCGTTGCCATCCTTAATAATGTGCACGGTACCGTTCACGGGATTTGATACTATCCATAACGGTACAGTACTGTTCCATACCGAGTGGCACCGTTAAAAGGATCCGTCATTATTTGTTACTGTGGATGAATAGTAATCTATGAGAGAAAAGTAGGGGCGTGAATGGTATTTCAGGAGTCACCACATTTAAACAGTCTTTATAGATGGGTGCCTATCAGTATCGTCAAGGACGGAATTCCATTTTACTACCTCTCTCTTGAGAGTCAGATCTAGTATTTTTTTGGGTGGGGGGTGGGGGGGGGGGGGGGGGGGGTGTCTGTGGTGGGAGCAAATAGCCGAAGGAACAAGAGCAAAGTCGATGCAGCTTAAGCTAATGCTACTTCTACTTTAGATTTCAGTTTACCTAATTGTATGGACCAAGAGGCCCATCCACCCTCACGCCGCCGCTGTACCATCCACGCCCACCCACACCGCCGCTACACCACCGCCTCCCCGCCCATGCCCGACTCACGCCGCTGCCGCCCCGCCTGCGGCCACATGCGTTGCGCGCCACCGTCGCCGTCTCACATGAACCCTGCGTCGCCCCCTTCACTTGCGGGCTCACCTCCAGTCTCCATAGGAAGTAGAGAGCAATATGACCGTTGAGAGCAACACTGGAGGCCATTCCGAGGACGTCGACGACAGAGATGACCGGGGTCCTCTCGTCGCCGGCGACCAAGGTCCGGCTGGTGGCTGCACTCCTTGCGGCACAGGTGACGATGTTCCTACTAAGCATAGTTTTAATTAGCCACTGGCTATGGCTACCGCTAGCCAGCTATAGCTTTCTGAGGACAAGATGTAACTATTTGTGTTCATGTATGATTTAACAGTTATATATAACTCGATATAGCTCTGTTAATAACTGATTTAAGATAAACTACTAAATATCTTAGCTCGCTATTTAAAACCTTGCTACTGAGGCCGCCATGAGCAGCGAGAGCTTTACGAGGAACAGTGTCGCGATTGTTGGGAGCTCCTTCGTCAACAACCAGGAGCCGGATCTTGCTGATGGATTGCAGTTTCTAGCGATCAACGACCACAACGATGAGTAGGAAGCCGCTGGGGTCACACGTCGCGATGCCAGAATCGCTCAGATCGGCATTCCTATCCCTGGGATGACGAGGAATAGGTTTGCCAAGGATCTAGGCAGACCCACGAGCGCAACGACCACGTATCCCGGCGGTACTCGATCTCCTTCGGCGAGCAGCGGATCGAGTTCGTGAACAACATCAACGACACAAAGGTATCTTCTCTTGGAGATCGTACAGAAGAAGTTGGGACGGAGGAGGAAGAAGTCAGATGGAAATCCATTGGTGGACGTGGTGATCGAGTTATATTCGATCCCGCGCTAGATCTCCATCTCTCGTATAATTAGGATTATCAAACAAAGGTATATCCACCCAAAAAAATGTTCCCCCGTTGAGGGCTCCTAACCTTGTGCACACAGGAAAATTATACAAAGATTTGTTTCTATCAAAATCAAAGGCCATGAGAGCATGTAATCACGATTCCAAGGGCTCTAAATGACAATTTGTAACAAACTCACCCCTCCAGATCCCGTTTCGCTGGCGATCGCACCCCCCACCCCAATCCCGTGATCAGTGCCGAACGCCCCGGCCTCCCACGCCCACGATCACGCCCCTGCCCTACAATTGATCGCCTGGACGAAGGGAACCGAGCGATCCGCGATCTCCGCGGACAGAGAGAAACCGCTCCCTCGCGATTCGTCGGGACGAGCCACAGACATCGCCTCCACCCGTGACCCGGTGATCTCCGCGACGTCGTCGTTCGTCGCTGCGGACGAGTTACGGACGGAGTCGCCCGCGCCCCCCGCGAACTCAGTGCCCTCGCTAGGCGATCTCCATGACCTCGCCATTCGTTGCTACGGACGAGCCACGGACGGAGTCGCCCGCGCCCCCACGATCTTCGTGCCCTAGCCATTCGTCAATACGGAGGAGCCACGGACCGAGAGGCCCCTTAACCCTCCCAAGGTACTCCAAGCAAGGCATTTGCAGCAGACTCTCCAGGATTCTTGTTGTTAATAGTTGAGTTGGCTAGAGGAACCCAGCAGCACTCCTCAGGTCCTAGGTTCGACTCCCCGTGGGAGCAAATTTCAGTCTGGGGTTAAAAAGGATCCCCTTGTCTGTCCCACGGCCAAAGCACAGGTCTAAGGTCCCGGTCCCGGTCGTGGTCGTCTCACATGGGCTATGGTGCCGCTGTTTATGGGTGGGGCTGGGATTTCTGCAGTAACTAATAAAAAAATATATTAGCAGCTATGCCATCGTCTCGTCTATATATATTCTATGAAATTACAGGTTCAATTGAGCTAAACAATTGTAGCACTAATTTTACATTTACAGTGAGGCAATGCTTCCACATCCTTGTTGCATCCCAAGACAATGGTTTGTGAACAGGAATGATGAACCAGGTCTGTCTGATTTCTTCTTACCCTTTCTAATTCTTTCTATATGTTTTTTCTAACAATCTGAATTTAGCTACTATTATTTCATTTGGGTTCGTTGTCGTTGAGGCAAAGTACTACCCCTATGAACCTCTTAGCTCTTACAATTTTTGTATAGATTTACTTACTAATTACTTTTATAGCATAATATCTTGGACAAATGTGGCTGAGACAGTTGCAATATTAAAGATTATGGTGGGTTTGCTAGCTCCAAATACTTCCAAGCAAGTGAGAAACTTTTTAGTAGTCTGAATGTTCAGAGCATTTGGAATTCTGAATAACCACTGTGTATGAATAGTGTTGACTCCAAGGGTAGAGTAATTTACTAACCCCAGTTAATCTGTGAAGTGTTGTCCTTGGTTAAGGAAATTTGTAGCATGGACTGCTAGGGTAGGATCATTTGGTAAATTCATCCCAATTAATTAGTGAAGTGAGTAATTAAAAGAGTTCACCTGCGATTATTATTGGGATTAGGGGAAAAACCTAGTTCGGTATGTTGGTCAGCCATTATCCATTGGATTTCTGAAGAATGCGATATTCTTAATTGACAAGAATCCTGGTGGTTAGTTTTCTGCTTTTTCACATTCTCTTATGCAAGGTAAAACTGCAGTATGTAGTTATGGAATTTGGACCTCTTATATATTTGTTTATTGTACAGGAGGCCTGGTCACAAAGCATTAACAATGTTCAGAAAAAAAAAAAAGAACAATGTTCAGTGTTCCATTTTAAGTTATTGAAGCTGTTGTCTGCAACCATGCTTGGCAGGGCCTCTCTCCTCTTGAGAGTTGAGAAAGCAGTTGGTTATGTTGTCCTGAAGAATTCATTTCCCTGTTTGGCAAATAGATTGCAGAGGTCTAACTAGCAATTCATAAATTATTTGTAGTACGTGAGACATGACTTTATTATATATTTTATGCATCAGACTTAAATTATGGAAAAAATTTGGTTGTTTTTAAGTGCATATGTGAAACGAAACCGTGACGTTAGTACGGGCATTATACTTATCCCATAGGTGTGAGGTCCAAATTATAGGGCGCTGACGGATGATGATGATGATGATCCCGACGATGAGACCGCTCAGTCACCCTAAACTCTAGACTTAGGTTCGCCAAGCGGAGGTTCATTCTGAAAGACACGCCTTGTCGAGGCGGAGATGGCTTTGCAAGACTCGTCGATTCAATGACGGGTAGAAGCAGCCTCGTCTTCGTCCACTTCAGAAACTAAAGTTGTTTTAGTGCGAAATATTTTTAGAGCTTGGATGACACGGCGGTAGAGCCGATGGCGTCGTGGTCCGAAAAGCTACCATGATCGAGAACATCGCCAGCGATGGCGCTAGTTTGACCGCACAACGACAATTTTACGTGGTTGATGATTGGTGGCAGGGGGTTCTTTTACCACGAAGGTCATCGTCATCGTCAATGGTAAAGACAGTGCAGGTCATGGACGGTGTTCTTCGCTCACGCTTGGTTCAAAATCAGAACTGATCCGTTTGCACCGGCAGCAAAACAGCTCCATACGAAATCCATAATCTTGGCACACTCAGGAAACCCGTACTTCGCCGAGTGCTAGACACTCAGTAAAACTAAGACACTCGGCCAAATATTTCTTTAGTTTATTTTGTTTTTATTGAATTTTTTCGAAAAATGTTAGTTTGAACTGCAGGTACATTAAATAATAAATTTTATTCATTCAAAAAATATTATTCTTGTTTGTTAGCATAAATTTAGGCTAAGTCCATGAACTCTCTCGAAATTTTTATGAACGTCCTCACGGAGCAACGTCGGCAACTAACGTGGGTGCCTTTTTAATTATATAAAATGCAAATAAATTCCGAAAATCATGAAACTTATCGAGATGTAATGATATCACATGCGTGTGCCGTGGTAAAAATTAAAAAAAAAATTCGAGCACGTTATCACATACGTTGTTCACAAACCAGCACATCTTCACATGTGATAACCTGTGGAGATGTCTGAGTTTTGGACATCCGACATCGCAACTTGCTCGAAAACTTTTCAATTTTTTATCATCACCTCTACATGCGATAACATGACACCTCGATAGGTTTCGTCACTAGTAGAGAACTTACCTTTGATCCGAGGCCGGGAATGAGTTTTAATCCCGGCTAATTTTGTGTTCGGGAGTAAAGAGACCTTTAGTCCCGGTTCCAGCCACGAACCGAGACTAAAGGTCCCTGCCCAACAGTCACTAGAAACTGACGTTATGTCAGGTGATCTTTAGTCCTGATTAGTGCAACGAACCGGAACTAAAGATTTGTCTTTAGTCCCGGTGCTTGATACCGACCGGGACTAAAAGTTTTACTCCCGGCTGTAGATACCGGCCGGGACGAAAAGCTTACTTTTAATCCCGGTAAGTAAGTCCAACCGGGACTAAAAATCCCTGCGTATAAAAGCCAGCAGCTCCCTTCTTCCTCCTCTAGCCTGAGAGCTAGCTGTTCTTCAGCTCGACAGCTACCTGTTCTTCCTCTCCATTGTGTTAAGACTCTGTTCTTCGGCCGTCACCCCCATTTGTTGCAGAACTCCATCGATTTTTGAAGGTAATTAACTTCATTTTCACACCTCAATATTATATGTCATTGCATTGTTTAGAAATAGTTAAGGATGTAACATGTTGTCTTTTGTGTCCATTTTTTGATTTGTGGCCATTTAAGTTTATATTCTCTTCAAATCTGTATTTTTTGATAAAGAAAGCTTATAGTTGTTGTATTTTAGAATGCCCTTCACATCCTGTGTCCATTTTAGAATGCCCTTTTTATTAGTTTTTAACTAGAATACACTTTTTATTGGATGAAGACAGCCTGTATTTTTATATATAGCTTTTTTAATGGTTATGAGAATTAGAGGAATTTAGTGGTTTATGAAAATATCCTTGTTTAGAAACTGAGAAAAAATAAATAACAACAACAGTGTTTTTAAAATGAATTTATGGGTTGACATTATGTTTTGTTTGTGATTGTACATGACAACTGCCGTTGGGGTCTCAATCGGCGTACCTCGGGAACCCAAAGATATGGCAGGACTTTAATCGCAACTACATGACAATCTTTAACGCACATGAGGTCAACTTGCATACTAATGATATGCTAGGCAGCTTAATACTTATCAAGGTCTCCATGCAAGCTATCCCTGAAGAGTACTCATATTTCGTGAGTCGCGCCACGATATAAGAAGCACTGGTGCAGCAGTGTGAGGTCTTTGTCCCTGCTAAAAAAATATCTCGCATTATCTTCGGGATTACCTGGTGCTACCCTCATTTTCAACTGATTTGAATGCCATCATGTCTGTATCACATATCGATGTTGGTGTTCATGAGCTTGTCATCCTTCCATGGACATTCGACTATGGTGCCACTACAGTTGGCTTGGATCCCACCTTACCCGCCACCTCCATGGTACAAGTAGAACCAGCATCACCGTCAGAATTGGCCGAACTACTCAAGCTTGTCATTTATGTAATGCCACCGCATCTTTTTGCTGCAACCGGTCGTAGTACCTATAATATTCGCGAACATATGTCAAGTTCGCGACGTCCAGTACAATAGCAATGATCTCATAATCCACATGATCACATATGCTCGAAGATCAACTATACCCAGCGTTGCACATATCGGAGTCCGTAAACAGTCACCTTCCGGGGATGCCATGATGCACATATGGCCAGTTTGGATTACTGTGGACCCACTACCACCGGGTGATCAACAAGAGGCCCATCGTCCCATGACTGGTAGGTGCACTTACAACAAAATTAACCATGTTGCGTGTATGTTACATTGTTCCTTTCTAATAATTGTCACTCTTACTACAGCCCTGCCTCCTTATCGAATCCGATACACACTGTACCCACACATGGATTGCGGAGGTGCGGGGACTTCTGGACATGGAGGAACAGGTCATCGGCAAGCAGGCACGGGTACAAACAGTTCATACATGAGTTTACATACATGGGTTTACATATATACAAAAATCCTGAATTACGTGATGCACAGGTTACTTAATTGAGGGACCCTGTGATCCTTCATCAGAAGAAGGTTTGCCTGCATGCACCACAATGGAAGCACCGGGAGACACCATAGAAGTTCCGGAGACACCACCTTCTTCAGAAGATGGTTCACTGCTTCTGGACCTGGGTGTTGGATCACAGGAAGCAGCCCCATAGGATGACCTTGAAGGTTCGACCCAACCATTTTCACGAGAATGGTATATTATATTTATAGTTCAGCTACAATTTTTATTTATGCAACTGGGTGATAAATTATACATGTAAATTATACCTAATACATCACATTTAAATATGTAGGTACGAAAAATACTGAAACCAAGGATGACGAGGCACATGTGGCAAAGAAAGCGCGAACCACTGAATCCAAGGATACTTCATCCAAGGATGACAGTGCTTGATGTATATGTGATACTCCCTTCAGTCCTCGTTTGTCGGATTTGTGAACTTGATGTGTATTTGAACTTGTTGTTGTGAACTTGTATTTGTGAACCTCTGTTATACTGAACTATGATTCTGTGAACTCGCTGCGATATTTGTGAACCTCTTTTGTACTGAATTATGAGTCTGTGAACTTAGTTGAATTATGAGTCTGTGAACTTAGTTGCTGCGGTTGCAAGAGTCTGTGAACTATGTTCGGTCATATTTAGTCCCGGTTCCAAACACCAACCGTGACTAAAGGTCCATGCCCAATGGTTAGTGCCTCGGTCATTCAGGTGTGTAGGGGACCTTTACTCCCAGTTGGTAGTCTTTAGTCCCGGTTAGTGGCTCCAACCGGGAGTAAAGGTCTAATCCCGGTTGGTAATACCAACCGGGGCTAAACACAGGCATTTATTCCCGGTTGTTATTACCAACCGGGAGTAAAAGTGCACACCTATATAAGCTCAAATTCTTCTCTTCCACCTCCACCCCAAACACACTCTGTTCTTGCTCTTGCTTCTGTGTTCTTCCTGTGTTCTTCGGCCACCACACGATTTCTTCCACTTCTACATCGATTCTTTTGTTTCAGAGGTTACTAACTTCATTCTCACACCTTCATTACTTGTATATCTCATTTCATGGTCATTTATACTTGATTTTAGAGGTTATCTAGTTAATTTCACACATTTGATTGATTTCTTGATTTGTGAGCATTTATACTTGTATTCACTTGATAATTTGTATGTTTACATGGTGAAAGCTTGTAGTTCTTTGTTCCAACTAGTATGCACCTTTTATTTGTTTTCATATATGTAGCTTATAGTTATTTGTTTAAAATTGCTATTAGAACTAGTATTCATATATGTAGCTTAATAATCATATTTTTAGTGAATATTCATAGCAATTTATGTACTTTATTTTTTAATTTGTGGGCCTTTAATGTTAAATTTATAGCAATTTTAAACATTGAATATAGAGAGTAGATGGCGACTCCTTCTGGGTCTTCGAACTCTCATCGGGTCTCTAAACGACTTAGGCCGCACCTCCCTCTCATTACGTGCGGCGAGTGTAAGCAGAAGATTGTCATAGAGTTCCGAGTGAGGAAGGAGTGTCTCAACAAAGGTCGTATCTTGTACAAGTGCCCGGATCGCAATGTGAGTTATTGGATCTCATTTGATGTACTATGGTTATTTTTTTTACATTCTCCTGATGGTTTTGATTAAAGTTCTTAATTGTTGTTATAATTTCAGTGGGACGGCACCGGATGTAAAGGATGGTACTGGGAGGAAGAGTATGTTCAACACGTGCAAAACAATCAGACGGGTGACGCAGTGAGCCAGCACAAGCAGCCCACCGAGACAGAGGAAGTGAATGATCTGTCTATTCTAGTTGGGATTGGTCATCAGATCCTTATGCTGCTGAAGTGCATTTTAGTTTTAGTCTGTTTAGTGCTAGTTGGGATTGTGTACATTGTAGTGAGCTTAACATGAAGTGATTAGTTTGTGCCTGTAGGCTAGCATTTTAATTGAACAAGATGACTGATGTTGTGCAATTATGTAATTATCTTCAAGGTTTTCATACGGTATGTCTTGTAATGCAGATGAGCCGACACTGGATGTACAACGCTGATCGCCGCTGCGGAGAATTCATTACGGGAGTGCATATGTTCTTGAGTGTGGCCGAGGAAACAAGCGTGATGGTTTCATGTGTTGTCCATGTGCTGTATGTAAGAATTTGAAGGAGTATGCTTGCTCAAGGACTCTCCATTAACACTTGTTTAAGTCGGGTTTCATGCCAAACTATATATGTTGGACCAAGCATGGAGAAAACGGGGTTGCAATGGAAGAGTGCGAAGATGAAGAAGAAGAGGATGACGATATATTTGTCCCAATACAGTCCCTTACATAACATTGCAATGGGGGAAGCCGAAGAAGACGTAGTTAAAGAAGAGGAGCCCGCTGATGATCTTGGTCAGGCCATATGTGATGCACAGCGAGAATGCGAAAGTGAAAAAGAGAAGATCAAGTTCGATCGCATGTTAGAGGATCACAAGAAATTACTTTACCCAACCTGCGATGCGGGCCAGAAAAAGTTGGGTGCCAACCTGCGATGCGGGCCAGAAAAAGTTGGGTGCCATACTAGAGTTGTTACAATGGAAGGCAAAGAATGATTTATCCGATAAGGAATTTGGACAGTTACTGCAGATCCAAAAGAGGATGCTTCCGAAGGATAACCAATTGCCCTCCACTACATATGAAGCAAAGCAGGCTATGTATCCTTTGAGGTTAGAAATCCAGAAGATACATGCATGTCCCAATGACTACATCCTGTACCGTGGCAAGGACTATGAGAATCTAGAAGCATGCCCCGTATGTCATGCATCACGCTATAAGATCCGAAGAGATGACCCTGGTGATGACGAGGGCGACGGAGAACGTCCCAGGAAGAAAATCCCTACGAAGGTTATGTGGTATGCTCCTATAATACCACGTTTGAAACGTTTGTTCAGAAACAGAGACCATGCAAAGTTACTGCGATGGCACAAAGAAGACCATAAGGTAGACAATATGTTAAGACACCCTGCGGATGGGTCTTAGTAGGAGAGCAATTGACAGAGAATTCTCTGATTTTGCAGCTGACGCAAGAAACTTAAGGTTTTCTTTAAGTACAGATGGCATGAACCCTTTTGGGGAGCAGAGCAGCAGTCATAGCACTTGGCCTGTTACACTATGTATCTACAATCTTCCTCCATGGTTGTGCATGAAGCGAAAGTTCATGATGATTCCTGTGCTCATCCAAGGTCCAAAGCAAACCGGTAATTACATCGATGTATATCTGAAGCCTCTAGTTGACGAACTTCTAATCCTGTGGAGTAAACCTGGTGTACGTGTGTGGGACGAGCACAAGCAGGAACACTTTGACCTGTGAGCATTGTTGTTCGTAACAATTAATGATTGGCCTGCTCTAAGTAATCTTTCAGAACAGACAAACAAGGGATATAATGCTTGCACACACTATTTTGAGGACATCCACAGCATATATTTGAAGAAATTCCGAAAGATTGTATACCTTGGCCATCACCGGTTTCTTCCTGCGACACACCCGCTAAGAAAGAAAGACAAGCATTTTAAAGGTAAGGTAGACACTCGGACAAAGCCTCGCAACCGAACTGGTGAGAATGTACTCAATATGGTCAAGAATGTGAAAGTAGTCTTTGGAAAGGGACCTGGCAGCGAACCTATTCCGAAGGATGCTTCTGGGCGCGCACCCATGTGGAAGAAGTCCATATTTTGGGGGCTTCCATATTGGCAACTCCTTGAGGTCCGCAGTTCGATCGACGTCGTGCACCTCATGAAGAATCTTTGTGTAAACCTACTCAGCTTCATGGGTGTGTACGGGAAGTCGAAAGACACAATTGTAGCACGACAAGACCTGCAGTGTTTGAAAGAACAAGATAACCTTCATCCAGAGAAGACAAAAGATGGATGCCGTTACTTAAGACCCGCTAGCTACACTCTTAGTAAAGAAGAGAAAAAAAGCATGTTCGAATGTCTAGATAGCATCAAGGTCCCATCTGGATTCTCCTCGAATGTAAAGGGTATAATCAACTGTGGCAGAGAAGAAATTTCTAAACTTGAAGTCCCATGACTGCCACGTGCTTATGACACAATTGCTTCCAGTTGCTTTGAGAGGAATTCTACCTCCAAATGTACGTTTAGCCATCGTGAAGCTATGTGCATTCCTCAATGCAATTTCTCAGAAGGCAATCAATCCACTGGATCTAGCAAAGCTACAGAATGATGTGGTTCAGTGCCTTGTCAGCTTTGAGTTGGTGTTCCCCCCATCCTTCTTTAATATCATGACTCACCTCCTAGTTCATCTGGTCAAGGAGATTAGTATTTTCAGTCCTGTGTTCCTACACAATATGTTCCCCTTTGAAAGGTTCATGAGAGTCCTAAACAAATATGTACACAATCATACTCGACCAGAAGGAAGCATAGCAAATGGATACGGAACAGAGGAGGGCATTGAGTTCTGTGTTGACTTCATTCCCGACCTTGACCCGATTGGTGTGCCTGAATCAGCGATATGAGGGCAGACTAAGTGGTAAGGGAACACTAGGGAAGAAAACATATATCGGTATGGAGGATGATCGTTTCAATAAAGCACACTACACGGTTCTGCAAAACTCTTCATTGGTGGCTCCGTATATCGAGACTGCATATGGAACTCCTCAGAAACGAGTTTGCAGGGAAAACTGAAGCTTGGATTACACGTCACCACTTGAAAACATTCAGCGGTTGGCTGCAGAAAAAATGTCAAGGTGATGAGAGTCTTGATGAGCAACTGTATTTGTTGGCTAGGGAACCATCGTGGCATATTCTCACTTATAAAGGGTATGGGATCATGAAAATACATTTTACACGGTGGCCCAAGATAAAAGGAGCACCAACCAAAACAGTGGTGTCCGCGTAGATGCCACAGATCCAAACAGGAATAAGCAAACATATTATGGCCGTATAGAGGACATATGGGAACTGGACTATGGACCTAATTTTAAGGTACCTTTGTTTCGGTGTCAATGGGTGAAAGGGACCAGCAGCGGGGTAACAGTCGACAATGAGTATGGAATGACGTCTGTGGATCTCAACAATATTGGGTACAAGGACAAACCATTTGTCCTTGCCTAAGGATGTCACTCAGGTGTTCTATGTCAAGGATATGTCTACGAAACCAAAGAGAGGGAGAAACGACAACTCAATCAACAAGGCAAAGCGTCACATTGTTATTTCAGAAAAAGAAACATTGTGGGAATCGAGAATCAGTCAGACCTATAAGAGGATTATGAAAAGGATGACCGAATTCCGCCGTTCATAGTGAATAAGGACCCAAGCATCGCGCTAAATAATGAAGACAATCCATGGTTACGGCGTGATCATGATCAAGGAACGTACCTCAAGAAGGTCTTCACTGCTGTTGTTGCTTGATGTAGTGATGTGTAATAATGTATAATATATATTATGTAAAAACTATGAATGCAAAATTTTCTATATATGTTGAAATTTAATTTTATATGTTTCATGATGTCTGACGACTATTTTGGACAATAAGCACTCAAAAAACAAATTTCAAACGTTGAAATGATGCGAAAACAAATATCCTATCGAAATCCAATAGTTTCAAAATATTTAAATTAAAAATATATTTTTGCATTAATGAAATAGTGATTATTTTCTAATAAAAATAGGTATAAACAAGAATAAATAAAATACTTTTACATTTAAGATTTATCATAGTTATAGCAAAGGAAAAGAAAAATAAAGATCATTTTTATGAAAAAATATTCTAAGTAATTAATTTATTATGCAATTATTACATTAAATCCGATTTATAACAAATTAAACAAATGGTGAAGGCTAAATTGGCAACTGGCAGGAACTTAGGAAATATTCACCTTTACTCCCGGTTGGTAATAGGTCCCAAAACAGTAGCCCAGTCAAGCGAGAAGGGACCTTATCAACCGGGAGTAAAGGTTGGACCTTTACTCCCGGTTCTTGTCACTACCGGGAAGTAAAGGTGTTTTACTCTCGGTTGGTATCGTCAGTCTCCACACTTAGCAGCATGAAGATCGTCGCCGCCGATCCGCGCCTCCGCCCCCGCCGTGCGCCTCCGTCCCCGCCGTGCGCCTCTGCCACCGCCGGTGCTACGCCGCCACAGTCGTGCGCCTCCGCCACCGCCGTGATCCACCCCGTGCCGAGCTCCCCACGCACGGCACCAGCCGCGCGTCGCCGCTGTGCCGCTCTGCGTGCCCGGCCGCTCGCTGCCGGCCTCAATCGACGGTCTGGCCCCGCTCCGCCGCCGGACTCGACCCCGCGCGCCGTCGGCCTCAATCGACGCCCCCGGCCGCGGACTACTCGACCCCGCGCGCGCGCGGCTGCGCCCACGTACTTACGGCCGCCGCCGCCTGCGCCCATGCAGCGCACCACCGGCCCCGCGCCGCTGCCCTCGACGCGGTCCCGGCCCCGGCCCTGCCCTCGACCCCGCACGCCGAGGTGAGGCGCGCCGCCAGCCAAGAGAGAAAAAAAATTAAAATGTAAAATTGTGATATATATATATATATATATATGTTAAATTGAAACATATATATGAAATATTGTGAAATTGATATATGTATATGTTAAGTTTGAAATTGGTATATGTATATGAAATATTGTGAAATTGATATAAGTGTGATATACATGTTCCCCTCTCAATTTAGTATATGTATATATCTCAATTTCAAATATATGTATATATATAATGTATATGCATGATTTATATAAATGATGATATGTATAGGTTTTAGAGTTAGGGTTTGTGTATCTCAATTTTTCTTTTCATGTATCTCAATTCTCATACATACATACATACATACATACATACATATATATATATGTGTGTGTGTGCATTTTCTATACTCCCGGGAGTAGTTACTCTCATCTTTAAAAAACCACATTGTGTACGTGTTCATATTTTTGAGTATGTTTACATACTTATATTATGATGCTCCAAATCTTCCTATGCGAAAATTTTTTAAGGGAACCTATGCTTTTTAATATATATCAATTTCATGTATAAGTGTTTAGGGTTATGGTTTTAGCCGGGTTTTCTTGTAATTTCTTATATATATGGGTTTAGAGTTAGGATTTATATGTATATCAATATTTCGTATATATATGTATCTCAATTTTAATTTCGTATATATCTCAATTTCATATATAGTCCCGATGGCCGATCCTAATCAAAACATATAGGATGTCATGATGAATATGATCGCTGGAGGTCAATACGACGAAGTAGATAACCAGCAGACGGTACATGACACAACACAATACTTGAACCTTCACGATGAGCAAGAGATTGTCAGGTAAGGTATAAATAAATGAAATATATATGTGTATACATGCATATAAACATGTGAAATATATGAAATTATCAGTGATGAGCAATATACTTATTGAACTATTTTTTTTCTAAATCCATAGCCCTCTAGATAGACAACGACGACGAAGAGTCGAAATGTACAAGGCCCGGCAAAGCTGTTGGAGGGCCGTTTCGTAATCTCTGATTTCAACAGAGAGACAGGAGAACCACTTGGACCAAACGTCAAGAAGTTTGTTTATCATTGTGGGTACCTTGTAAGGGACAGGCTCCCTATCAGTGCTCGAGAGTGGAAACAGAAGAAAGACGCTCCTCATATCAGTTATGTCTCCGATCTTGACAAGAATTTGATTTGGAATGATATCATGGCACATTTCACACTTGAAGGAGCCGATGATGCTTTGAAAGAGCTAGTGAGGAGTTGGGCTATGAAGAAGATGGCAACACAATTCCAGACTTGGAAGAAAAAGTTATATAATGATTATGTGAAGAAGAACTTGACGCCGGATTTCAACGCTCTGGGCCCAGTTTCAAAGTTGAGGCCATATTGGGAAGAGTTTATAGAGTTCAAGACCTCAGAAGATGGTGAACAACGGGTGCGGAGTAACCAACAGAATGCCCGGCAGAAGACATACCACCATCGCACGGGATCCGGTGGCTACAACAGTGCCGTCCCCAAGTGGGAGAAGATAGAAGCAGATGTAGTTGCCAAGGGGCTCGTGCCGGCTTCACTCCATTGGCCCGACCGTGCCAAGAATTGGTTTTTCGCGCATGGTGGCAGGCTGGACCTGGAGACTGGGCAGGTAGTGTATGGCAAACAAATCCAAAGGGTAGCAGAAAGGTTACTTTTTGCGGTAGATGCTTCCGCTAGCGGTGCGTTCAAGCCCGATAGAGATAAAGATGAATTAACGTATGCCCTAAAAAGTGCTGAACACGGTGGGAGAACAAGAGGTAAAGGTGCTATCCCATGGTCGCATGGTTTTCCTGAGGATAGAGGAACGTACAGAAGCCGCCAGAGAAAGAAGGACGAGGAGAACGAGAGGCTCCGCCGTCTGGAGGAGTTTGTGTTACAGTCGCAAGAACGCTAAAAGAAAATGCAAGAAGAAATGCAGGAGATCAAACGACAATTGAGCACCCAGGGACAGTCTACATCAGCGATGGGACCTGGGGTCAACATTAGCCCCCCTGACCAGATGAAAAGCAGTTGTGCTTCCACGGACATGACAGCTCAAGGAGATGCAGGGCTTCGCTTTCCCGTGGATGATGTCACACAACATATGACAGCATGTGGGTTGCACATTCCAAAGGACAATGCCACAGTCCTAGTGGCTACAGCTGTTGTTCCCCCTGTCGCCACTGAGCAGGTAATCCATAGGGCAATCAATCCAACCTGGATATGCTAAGGTGTCGGTGGATAGGGTACTCTCTGAATTCAGCGATGTGCCTCTTGACATTCCCGGAGGTGATGGGGAGAAGACTTTAGGAGAGGTAGAACATGCATTCATTCAATGGTGCAAGTGCTACATCATCATTCCTAGGGCGTCGCCTTCTCCGCTCCCTCCCCGGAGGTACGTACATGCGAAATAATTAAGTAATAATTAATCTTGTCAAATTCTCACATTCGTTTATTTGCTATACTGATCACCCAAGTTGGAGGGGCAGCTAAGTCCAATTGTTCATTCACCAGACCACCACAATGCTCCAAGGAGATCTCCAACGCCTCAGCCCCCTCCGCCAAGGTCTCTGACGACTCAGGCACCTCCGCCACCCCTAGCGAGGTCTCCGACGCCTCAGGCACCCCCACCACCCCCACCGAGGTCTCCGACGCCTCAGGCATCTCCGCCACCCCCAAGGAGGTCTCCGACTCCTCTGCCCCCTCCGCCACAACCGGCTCTGCCCCCTCCAATGTCCAAAAAAATATCCACTAAGAGGGTGCGAACGAAGTCCTCGTCCCCGCCGAAGAAGAAGGCAAAAACTATCCCTCAAAAATTGCCTTCTGCCATGACTGAAGAGCAAAAAAGTGCGGAGGCAAGAAAAGAGGTTGTTGATTACTTTGAGAAAATGAAACAACAAAGATTAGCATTGAAGGCAAACCCACCCAAGTCGTACTTTTACATGCATCCAAATGCACTGAGGCAAAAGGTGGACGAAAAAGCTAGAATGTTGCGTGAAGGTCGTAAGCCCTCGCCGCCATCAGACTATAACTGAACCCTCATCAAAACTATTGAGAAGTCGAAGAAAAAGACAGCAGGGAAAGATGTTCTACAACTTGGGGAACAATCGAAGCAGATTGAACCCCTAGTTGTAAGTGATCCATATGGTTCAAACGAATCGTACATGGAGGCTGTGCCTTCAAATATCAATTTGGATGACCTTAATGACTTCATGCTATCTACCGGTCTCAATTTTTAGCAACTCTTCCAAAGTGGACACATCGAGAGTGCACAAGTTGTTGATACCTGGAGAAAATATGAACATGGTAAGCCACTCTACAACCCTGAGAAATATGCATAACTAGACGCACAAATGTACTTGTTGAACAAGTGGTACCTAGATGCGTGTGCCAGGAAAGAGAATTACATATTGGTCAAAATTCGCAACGAGCACTTCTTCCGTGGCGATGATACCATGTTCATTGAATTCAGTGAATTACACCAGCTATACCACCAGGACTCGCTCGACAAGTCACTCTTGAGCTGCTATTGTCTGTAAGTCAGTATAGCACCGTGCCTGTTATTATATTGCCTATATAATTATATATCTTAGTTCACACTACATATATATTCTTCGATATATATTTGCAGATGTGAGATGGGGGTCATCAAAAAAGAAGGGATGATATCATTGGATTCATTGATCCTCATATCGTATTCAAAGACCCAGTTACTCCTAATTGGGTAGTTGAAGCTTGAGGCGAATCTCAAGACGATGATAGAGAAACACAGCAAGAAGACAACGATTCTCTTCCCGTACGGCGGCGAGTGAATGTTATTAATTATAATGTCATTTTTTATATGTGGTCCGGCCCGTAGTTTATCGAGTTATGATTATTATATTCTTCCTATGCAGCAATCACTGGATCTTGATGGTCATCAAGCTATCCACCAGTCAGTTATTGATCTTTGACTCTATGAAAAAGGAGTTGGGACAATACCAACTAATGATTGATATGATCCAACGGTAATCTAATTTCACTCAATCTTCCTAAACTCCACTATATGTTTATACATACATGCTCTCTCTTTAATTGGATATATTGGACAGTGTTTGGGCAGAATTCATTTCAAAACATCGTCCAGAGTGCAAAGCGCCACTGCAAATAGTCACACCCGTAGTAAGTAGCACTTTGCTATATGTAGTGTCTAATATCTTCATTTGTCATAGTTCAAGTCACTAGATGACGAGAGAATTCTTTTCTCGTATATATAGTGGTGTCTGCAGTAGGAGCCGGGGAACAACCTATGTGGATACTATGTGTGCGAGTTCCTCAAGGTGCACTCTAACAGAACTCCTGTTGAGAGGATCAAAGTAAGTTGCAAAATATATTTAGTGGTATACATGATTATCATATATATATATATATATATATATATATATATATATATATATATATATGCATACTAATATATGTTTTTTTCTCAATTTAACTCAAATTGAAGACTAATTGGTTGAGGCAGAAGACCCTAAATCAGCACAACGTCAAAGCCATCTAAAAGACAATAGGAGGCCTTATTAATGATCAAGTCATAAATCCCAATGGAGAGCACTACTTCGGCGAAAAATAATTGTCTCGGCTTGTAATTCTAGGTTAAGGACACGAACAAACAAACGTGTGTGTATATTTTATGTACATTATGTGTATATTCAATCATATATGTGATATATATAGTTTTCTAACTATATAGTTAGGTTAATTATTTACATATGCATGCTTTCATTTGATACGTATATGCATATAACATTAGCGTAGAATGCATATTTGAATACCTATATTAAACCCTAAACCCCAAATATGAATTAAAAAGCTGAAATGAGACAAAAAAAAGAAAAAATACCTTTACTCTCGGTTCGTGTTACGAACACGAACCGGGACTAAAGATTCCTGCCAGCGCGACTAGGCTGGAGGAACTTTTAGTCCCGGTCCGTGATAAGAACCGGGAGTAAAGGGGGTGCTTTACTCCCGAAAACGTACTCCCGGTTTCCCCAAAGCCCCTTCCCAACCGGGGCGTGATTTTCAGACTTCATTTGCATTTTATATAATTTAAAAACACTCTGACCACAAGCGGGTGGCCATGTTTGGTGAACGAGGCGCTCAAAATTTTGAGTGAGTTCCTGGATACGGCCTCAAAATACACTCTACACCATGAATACCATTTTTTGAATGGATAGATTTCAATATTTTATGCAGCTACAAGTCAAATTTACTTTTTCAGAAAAATATAAGTAAACAAATTAAATTAATGAAATATAGGAAAAAGTAATAAAAAAGATCCAAATTCATACCTGTGCTTGTATATAATATATAAAAACTGTAGAAAAATTTGAAATTAAAACTCAAAAAGTAAATAAAAAATTTGCTGAGTACCTCTTATTGGCACTTGGCAAAGTCATGTTCTTTGCCGAGTGCTAGGAAGAGGCAATTGGCAAAGAGTTTTTTTTTTAAAAAGAAAAAAAACCTTAACTGTCCAGGCCTACGCGCCCCCCACACGCACCCGTGCCCTCCCCGCACGCCGCCGCCGCCACCCCACCCCCGCCGGAGCCCCCCCCCCCCCCCCCCCCCCCGCCGGATCGCCGCTGCCCGGCTGCCCCGACCGCGCCCGCCCCGCCGGACCGCCCCTGCCGAGGCCGCCGCGCCCGCCCCCAGGCTGCAGCGGCCAGGCGAGCCAGCCCCCAAGCACGGCAACGCGGGGTGAGCGGCCCCAACCGGCGCGACGCCCCACGGTGGCAGCGCGGGGCGAGCCCCTGACCCCTGGCGCGAGCCATCTGTTTCGCTAAAGGAAATCACCTAGGCGGGATCTCTCTATAGCTAGCATGTCGTACTACTTAGTACTAATTTGCGCAGACGTGCCAGTATACGTCCGTATATAAATAAAATAAATGTGCAATAAAACACAAGGAACACAAATTCAGGGAAATATCACTTTATTATTCATCAGAGAATTACGAAGTATAATTTTTCCACTTTAATACATATTTGCCCCGAGTTCCATCTGACAATCAGAGGATTGTGTGGCTTCTGGTTCCTAGGGCCTCTAGAGGCCTCTAGTTAATTACATCCGCAATGTTGGACCGCGGAACACCTCCGATTAAGCCATGCCGATGGTCATCATTGTCGTCTTTGAATAAATAAGAGTTGTCTCCATGTATATGCATAAGCATAAATGAATGAAAAATGAAGTACTAGAGCCTCGTCGGCCTGTAGCAAAGGTATCCGGCTTCGTCGTGTAGATCCCATAATGAAGTCAAGTGTTCGGCCTCGTCGGTCACAAACAAATAATTCCGGCCTCGTCAGTCGCGGAAAGAAACGTCCCAGCCTCGTCGGTCAGGGGAAGAAAATGACTTCATATGTTCACCGGCCTCGACGGTGCGGAAGTATGGCTGGTGGTAAATGTGAGACTGCTCATGAGATACTTAGGAGATTTCTCCATGCGTGAATTTCTGACATCATTGGCGTGACACTTAGTCAGCTCACCAATTTACAAATGCGCGTGGACTCGAGCGCGTTGTCATGACTTAGAACTATTTGAAGATGTTATAGTTGGATTTCGGGCTTATCGGAGCCCTGACTTGCATAGGCTGAAAGATCAATATTGGGCCACCAATTAGCCGAGCAAATATTATGAAGCTAGCTTTTGCTGATCTGTGCACATGTATATGGTGCACGTAGAGGCTTGCATGGCACTGTAGAGTTGTAGCTGCTTTTATATTTGCTTTTCCTTGCCATACGTTGCACATATATGCATATGAGTGTTCGGCGTTCTGCCGTTGTCGTCAGCACGGTGATCATGGATCCCGCTCGGCTCGTATCTTGCATCTTCTTGTGTACGAGACCCGCACGTATTTATTTATATATGCATGGGTATATACGCATGGCCCGTACGTGCACGCCCACAACAAGGCTTTGCTTCGCCTAATTTGCTTGTATACAGGGCGATCTCAAGTGGTCGCCGCCATCGAAATGGTTGCCGGCGCCGTCGTCGTACTCACTGTTAAGAGACATGGTAAGCCAAAGAGCACTGTCCCGCCATGTATCATCGTGGTCAGAATGTACGTGTATATCACTTCTGGAAATGTTGAATTGTATGTTCATCGGGCCGCCGTTTCTGCCGGACTGCCGCGCGTCATAGTTGATGAGTGTTACCGAACCACCACACGTGCCTTCGCCGCCGGGCCGTAGTGCACGACGTACATGCAGGGCGATTTCAGGTGGTCGCCGCCGTTGAAATGGTTGCCGGCGCCGTCGATGAGTGTTGCCGAACCACCACACGTGCCTTTGCCGCCGGGCCGTAGTGCACGGCATACATGCAGGGCGATCTCAGGTGGTCGCCGCCATTGAAATGGTTGCCGGCGTCGTCGATGTTCTGGCATCGCCGGGGCTTGCTGTGGACGTTGGCGAGGTGCCGGGCTGCCTTTGCCACCTGCTGATGTCCTCGCCATCGGGCTGCCGTTCAGTGGAGATGGAGAAGAGAGCTATTGCACCACACATGCCAACCTCCGATCCATATGCATCTATAACACAGGCACACATCCGGGCAAAATATAAGAAGAAATCAATTGAATATATACATGATCTCACCGTAAGCATGTGCAGCCATGGCGTTGGCGTTGATGAAGAGGAAGCCGCCGGCGGAGATGACGAACTCGCCGAAGACGATGTAGAGGTTGGGCTCGTCGGAGACGATGTTGATGACGCACCGGCGGGGATGAAGTGCTTGATGATGGTGTTGACGAAGCTGTCGGCGAGGAATCGACGACGCCGGCGATGTATGCGTGTGTGCAGCCCGGCGGCGGTGCGTGTAGATGGTGTAGATGTGTAACCTGGCGGCGTGTATGTGTAGATGGTGTGCGTTTCTGTGTGTGTTGATCTCTCGGATGTGCTCTCCTTTTATAGGCAGAAGCTAGGGCAGCAGTCTGATGCGATGGTCAAGATCAGCGCGCCGCCGCTGGTTAGTTGCGATGGAGACGGAGGCGAGCGAAACGTCCGGCTCCCGTTTCCTGCATACATGGCTGCTTCTGTTTGAATTCATCACGTGTGTGTACTTATCCATCCGGTACCTAGCTAGCTCTCCGGGCGCCCGCCTGGTGCATGCCGCTACGCTCGGTTGCCATATAGCGGAGTATTCTCGTTCACGTACATATACGTGTACAGGTGATGCGTGTATACACACGTGATGCTTTCCAGGGCAAAGCTAGCTATCGAAGATATCTTGTGCACAGGCTTGTATAGGCCATGCATTAACCAAATCCGGCCCATAATTGTGAAGTAATGGTTGCTAATGATAGATGTTAATCAGCCCAAGTAATTTCATGTGTACGTCAGTCGATAGTCCTAATTGCCCATGAATTACTTATTTAATCAAAGAAACCGATGGGCCATGCACACATTTTAGTCGATGGGCAAGGCAAAATATACGCCGCATCAATCTTGTATCTGTACACGTATTTATACACGTGTGCTCCTCTCTGTCTCTCCTGCTCTCCCCTGGGGTCTCTAGTGCGGCATCGCCCCCCAGCGCGAAGACGGTGCCCGCACGGGGGCCTAGCGCAGCGGCGTCCAGTTGATGTCGATGACGGATGTCGATGGCGTGCTGCGACCTGTTGTGCAGCTAGTGACAGGTTAGCATCTCTCCCTCCCTTTCTGAACTGAACGCAAGCAAATGTGCTAACTGAAGATGGCAGGATTAAATGGACTTCATTCTAAATTTTCATTTGTAGAGGGGAAAAATTGTATCTACTAACTGAAGATCAGAGAGTGAACTTATCTGCTAAATGATTTTTTTTATTTCTTTTGTTTACAATCATTTGCAACTATTAATGTTAGAATGATTGACATTATTTTTTCACATGCTAAATGCCTAACTTCAGCCCTTGGTCGCGGCTGTATCTGCAGCAATTCACCATGCTTGCTCACGAAGCCATGCAAATGTAGGGACGGAGAAAAGCAGAGAGACAAGAAAGGTGTTGTGCACACACCTGGTCACTTACCTCTTTTTCTCTTTAGTTAAATTAGTTTTAGTGAGATTTAAACTTCATTGAACATATAGGTGTTGTGCAGGATGTTAGTTAATGTGCTATTCTGAGAATACTAACACTGTCAAGTTCTTTGTGCGCTTGTTTTAGCTTCCATACTCCCTTCAGTGCCTCTTTTGCTCCACTACTTATTTTAGGCTACATAGTGAACCAACATCTTGCTCCACAAAGTTATGGTTCGTTTGGTAACTACTGGATTTATGTAGCTTTCCTCATTCTTATGCGCTATGTTCGTATATCTAATTTTCATTCACCAACATGTGTTCCCGCTCGTTGCGCGCGGAGGATTGCCCAGCAGCTATTTTGCCGTCTTTGTTTTTTATCCTTACAAGATAGAGCGCTAGAAAAATAATTCTTTCTATCTTTACATTTTTGGTTTCCTGTATTTCTTAGTTACTTATTAACTGTCTTACTGCAAGGATTGTCTGCTGCTGCCTACTTTGTTCTAAATTACTGAAAACTGCTTCACATGTGATCTCTTGTTACAACATTGCTGTTCTTTATGGCATATTGGTCTTCAGGTAACATTTCATGGTCTTATATACACCTTCTATTTCTGCCTTTGTGCTGCGGTGTACTCTTGTTGTTTTTGCACAATTTTACCTTGTTAACTATCAATCTAACACATCGTACTAACTAGCTCTGTACAATACGTGGGCATGCAGTACCTAGGCACATGGTATCACCGTTTGTTAAACCTATCATATTCATTCTTTTTCAATATTATTTCATTTTTCAGATCCTAATATTTTGAGGATCAACTTAATATTTCTTTACTCTGTCAATCATATCTCCCATTTGATAAATAGATATGCAAAGTTATCGTCCTTTCTCTAAATCATTGCATGTTATTTCTTTGTTTGAATCATTACGTTTTTGTCACATACGAGGGTCCTAACTCGCGCGCAAGGGCGCGCGCAATTTACTAGTAGTAGTTATAGCTGACATGGTGGTGGGCTGCATATCCATGTAGTATATACCACATGGAGCCAGGCTGAATGGAACACCGTACACAGCCTGTTTTAACTTTTCTTTTTCTTTTGTTTTTTATTACTTTGTGTTGATCTTCTGTAGCTATTCATACGTGGCATATCAAAGCTTGTTGAACCAGGTCATCAACCTAGATTAGTTGGGATCACTTGATCCAATCTAAGCCCATCGACTTGTTTTCGAAGACACTTGGACGGCTTTGCCCCACGTCCCTGTCCCCGACCCATGACCCAGTCAGCCCAAATTTTGTGGTGATTATTAGTTGGATAGAGTTGTGGAAATACTACTACTATAAATTATATGAAGCCTCTTTCATCTTAGTTTTGTTATGACTATTTTCAAAAATATATGACTGATACATGTTAATCAACTATATTTTGTGACTGCTCATGCCAAATATCAAACCCAGAAGAGGCTGAAAGGCATTTTCTGGTTACTTTATAGTAAGGCCTATTTTATAGTAGTTAGGTTTGAATTTCAAAAAGAAAACTTGGGGTGGAAATCATTAAATCGCTGGCAAGCTGTTCTCTAATGGTGATATAAGCTGACTGTTTTTTTTTTTTTGTTGGCTTGTTACATTTTGTTTTGTTAGTGAAATTGAAGTTACATACCAAGAAGTTGTTGCTTTGAAAAGACAAGAATAGCTTATTCGTGAGGAGGAGGAGGCTGGGCTTCTTGAACATCAGATTAAGGGGAAGCGTGGTGGTGGTGCAAATGAAAAGGACAAGCGCGCCAAGAAAAAGCATATGCTACTTCCTTACATGAATTAGTTAGTTTCTTGTATTGAACCATGCTATGTTAAAGTTTATCAATACCACATTTAGAAATGACTCTCTAGCTGTCGGTTTCTGGAATAGTTTTGACTCGAGTATTTGCGAGTTAAAATCTATAGTTCTTCTCTGTGTCCCTTATTGATCTAATAGGGTTTCTAGTTGTCGGTTTCTGGAATAGTTTTGACTCGAGTATATGGTTTCCCAGCTTTGCCGAGTGCCACATTTTCTTTGCCGAGTGCAGCAGCCCGGCACTCGGCAAAGAATTTTTTAAAAAAATTAAAACATTTTCTTTGCCGAGTGCCTCCGTCAATATTGACGGCCGAATTTTCTTTACCGAGTGCTGACGTGACACTCGACAAAGGCTTTGCCGAGTGCCCGATATTTGGCACTCGGCAAAGAAACCCTTGCCGGCAGGTTCTTTGCCGAGTGCTCTTTGCCGAGTGCGGCACTCCGTAAAGGCTTTGCCGAGTACAATAAGGTCTTTACCGAGTGCCCTAAGCACTCGGCAAAGAACCCGACTCCTGCAGTGACGGATGGGCCCTGTTGCCCAACGAAGGCCCTTCCCTATGAAGTATGAACAGACCCACACGCAGATGTCGTACAGGAAAACTGGTGGCCCGATTATTTGGCACACGGATTGATCTCGACATAGTAAATCGTAGAACCCTACTAGCCGCTACGTAGTGCTCCCTTCCTATGCTCAAGTGGTTGTAGGTATGGCGATGGCAGGCGCGGCTAGCAGTGATGGTGCTAGTGCCGGGGGAAGGAATTTCACGGCAAGTCGCGGTGGAGAACGTTCATGCGGCGGGGCTGGAGTGGTGGCAGTCAAGGCCCCAGCGTTGGGAAGAGCTACAGTGCCATATACGGGTACAACTGACGTGATCGTTGAATCGACTGGCAGTAGACCGGGCGATAAATACAACATACATGTTGGGCATGGGGAAATCCTTTCTTCGAGACACATACCATTGGGTTGAGTCGATCAAACTGAGCTTAGAGAGGATCCAGACCACCACGACCTCGGTGGTGATGCCGACGCGATCCCTTGGTGTGGTGGAGTCTTCCCGTCGGTGGAGCGCAGAGGTGGCGAAGTGGAGTGACCATGAAGAACACCGGTGGCGCTTCCGTCGCTCACAGCGCAACCCTCTCGATCGGTCACTGCCTTTAAGAATGAAAACATGAAGATCTTTGTCCAAAGAAAAATTATTCGACAATAATCAACAATAACGAGTAAATTTTGAAATCTTTAGGTTCTATTCTATAATATCATCATTGGGCAGAAATAGAATAAAACATCATTCTCCTACATTAATTTCACTTCACATCACCGTTGGACGGAAGTGAAATTAACATATTGACATCTCAATTAACTTGAAACTCAATTAAATTCTCCTGTTGGTTCAAATTTGATGGATGAGTTATGACCTTTTCAATGAAGCAATGTCGGGCTGCCAACGAACCAAAAGTTCAATTTCGATGAATTTGCACTTTGAGGCACATTTATATCTACAAGCAAATAAGGACATGTACATGTGGAACTAAGTGAATTATACCAAAAATTATTATATAAATGTAGGAATAAGCTCACCCTATATTTAATGATAATATCCAAAGGTTTTATGTCCTCATCATCCTTCCCTTCTTGATGCCAAACCGTTCTTGATATGAGTTTAATTGGAGGACAAGTTGTAGGTAGCAGCCAACATCGCTTCCTTTCTCGAAATTTAACCTGTTGCTTTTTAACGAAACTTTAGGATCTCGACATGACATGATTATAACTATTACAACTCTCTAGTTGATCATATTTTTGCATAGTAAAAGGAGATTTTAGATTTGAACAAATATAGACACAATGCACCATATACTCTCTACTATAATTATATTTGCCAATAAAAGTATTTGTATATATTTAGACAACAATGGAAATTTAGCACATTTAAATTTCTCTTCCAAGCTACTAAGAGCACATAGAGTATCAAACTTAATATAATCTAAAGTATTTAAAGAAGACAATAATTTCAGTGTATCTTGTTTCAGTAGCAATGGGAAGCAACTATTTATTTTCAGCACGTATTTCGTTCCCAAACAAAAGTGTCAATTTCATTCAATAGTGGTGGTACATGTATAATAGAAGCACTATCACACAACTCTTCTTTATCACAAGCACTATCAAAACAATTATTTTGTAACAAAGGAATTTCAGATTTAGTGCCTGTTAAATGTTACTCTCTTATAGCATGATTGGCGGATAAATTCAGCATGTCATCACCAATTTCAGCAATATCAGATTTTGTAGCCAGCATAAAAGAATCTTTCAAATTAAGTACTTGGTGACTTTCAGATTTAATATTAATCTCTTCGTTCTCACTAGTTGTACTCTATATCTGCAGCATTGTTTTTTCTTTGAACATTGTGCATTCAAATTTTATTCTGAAGTCATTGTGCATTCACATTTTACTATAAACATCGATCAAGATCTCAACCAAGATAAATCCTGATTTTTTTTATGTGATAAACCAATCTATACTATATCTTCTAAACAAACCATTCTTAATGTAAAAGTTGCAAGGTAGATGATTTTAGAAAGTAGTGTTACGGCAGCTAGCCTATGCACTAGCTAATTCATAGTTCTGAACCTAAAATATAGTCCTTGTACACAAAGAACAAATTACAGGAATAGTCCTCAGTGTGGTAGTGTGGCATTGTCGAGATAGAATCCATACTACTGCCTCCATTCAAAATTATAAGATTTTTGGCCTTTTAGATGTTTATTGGTTTATTGTATACGTAGATATAGTGTCTATCTAAGCGTGTAGCAAAAACTAGGTATCTAAAAAAAGCCTAAACCTCTTATAATTTGGAATAGGAGTAGTAATTTATGGCAAGCGTTATTGAAATCAATGATCATACAATTAAATTTCAGGAGTTTTCTTCAGCGGAGTGGTGGTATAACACATCCTTCTATACATCACTTAACATGAATCCATTTCAAGCACTCTATGTTTGTCCTCCTGGCCTATGGTGGCTTAAGTTGTCCTCTCGAACTGCTCAGTGCTTGTCAAATTTTACATATAACAGGCAGCTGGCTCAACAACATAACAAATAGAATCTCCACAAAACTCAATCCATATTCAGCTTAAAAGCTGACAAACACAGGAAAGAGAGGGAATTCAACACTGGTGACTCCTAGTATTGCGATCCCTTTCACACTTAGGACCTGATTGGCATATTGGAATACAGAATACATTACTACTGCCAGAGGGTTGTCAGCTTTGCTCTATGTTCCGTGTCAACCAGCTTAAACAACATCTTGGTCCTCAAGTTGTTCCATGCCAAGACCTTAATCTGATTGATGATCATGAAAATATCAAAGTGGCCCCAGTTACGATTCTTCAATGTTGTCTTGTCCCTCGTAACAATGAATTAGTAGTCCAATGGTTGAATGCGTGGATCACAAGGTTTTAAATCGCCGGCTAAGACGTTTAGCGGCAGGGCTGCCCGTTACGCGTTTAGCGGGCTATAGCCGGCATTTAGCGGGCTATAGCCGGCTATAGCGGGCTAAATGCCATAGCGGAAGCCTTCTCTAGCAGCTATACATAGCCGGCTATTTAAAACCTTGGTTGGATCAACATACCTGCTTTATTTAGCTACATGGGAGGATGCAAACCAAATTTATTAGGAAGTTTATTTCCATCATTTCATCCTTAAGGGCAAGGATCTCCAGACAGGAGGTGTTGTCAGCAACTCTGAATATTTAGCTTTAGCCTGTCATTTCAGCATATGGAATCAGGTTTCAGATAGGTCCTCTCTGTTATGTTAATGATTGGTCCACGCTATTAGGTAAACTAAAATCTAGAGTAGAAGTAGCAGTAGCTTAATTCTCAGCTGCATCGAATTTGCCCTTGTTCCTTCGGCTATTACTGACAGGTAGTAGCTTACTGGATTGACTCTCAACAGACAGGTAGTAAAATGGAATTCCGTCCTTGACGATACAGATAGGCAGATACTGAAAAAGTAGCAGTTTACCCATTTCTCTTTCACAAGGCCAACCAGTTGTCAGACAAAGCTCTTGCCTTCTACAGCTGTACCTAACGGCTGGTCGCAACTCGCAATCAGTCGTTGGCGACATCGCCGTTCACAATTTGAGATCGACACCGTATTTTAGGACGCAGCTTACGAGCACAATATATGAATCAGTCGCTGGCGACATCACCGGAGGCACAACAAAAGCTCAAGTGCTAAGCGGAGATGCTGTTGATAATTTGGCATCTGACACCGTATTTTTACGATGCAGCTTCTGCACGAGCACAATATAAATACACAGTGACACCGGCCGGCACACACGACGACATCACAGCGCAGCACTGCCCTTCTTAGTGCGGATTGCAGTCTGCTTCGCACCGGAGTTCTCGTCTCCCGCTAGTTGCCCGACATGGGCTCAGGAGGCTTAGCGCTGGTCGCCGCCGCGCTCGCCGTGGTGGTGATCACTAGGCTCTGGACGGCGTTGGTCCACCTGGAGTGGCGCCCGTACGCCATCTCGAGGGCGTTCGCGCGGCAGGGCGTCCGCGGGCCGCCGTACCGTCTCTTCGTGGGCAACAACAAGGAGGTTCAGGCGATGCAGGCGGCGGCGAGCGGCGACACGCTGGACCACACCTCCCACGACTACATCCCGCGCGTGATGCCGCAGTACCGCGCGTGGGCGTCGCGCTACGGCAAGGTGTGCCTGACGTGGTCCGGCTTGACGCCGGCGCTGTTCCTGGGCAGCTACGACATGGTGAGGCGCGTTCTCTTCGACAAGGCCGGGCTGTACGGCAAGCCACACCCTGGCCCCACCATACTGTCAATGATGGGGATGGGCCTCCCCTTCATCGACGGCGACGACTGGTCGCGCCACCACCGCGTTGTGCAGCCGGCGTTCGCCATGGACAAGCTCAAGTCCATGACGGGGGCGATGGCGGCTTGCGCGGCCGAGGTGGTCCGGGACTGGGAGGCGAGCGCCGCCGCGGCGTCGGCAAGCGGGGAGGGGGTGACGGTGGAGGTGGTGCAGCGGTTCACGGAGCTCACCGCCGACGTGATCTCGCACACGGCGTTCGGCAGCAGCTATCGGCAGGGGAAGGAGGTGTTCCTGGCGCAGCGGGAGCTCCAGTTCATCGCCTTCGCCTCCATCAACAGCGTTCGCGTGCCGGGCATGCAGTACGTGCCCACCAAGGCCAACGTGCGCCGGTGGCAGCTCGAGCGCACGGTGCGGCCGTGCGGGACACGCTCATGGCCATCATCCACAAGCGCCTCGCCGCTGCAAAGGATGCGAGGGGCTACGGCAACGACCTGCTCGGCCTCATGTTGGAGGCCAACGGCGGCGGCAACGATGGCATGAGGCAGCAGCAGGCCATGAGCATGGATGAGATCATCGACGAGTCCAAGACCTTCTTCTTCGCTGGCAACGACTCGACCTCGCAGCTCCTCACCTGGGCCATGTTCCTCCTCGGCACGCACCCCGAGTGGCAGCGGCGGCTCAGGGAGGAGGTGCTCCATGAGTGCGGTGGCGCCGAGGTGCCCCTCCGTGGCGACGCCCTCAATAAGCTCAAGCTCGTGAGCCTCCCCCACCTTAGGATATTCCAATCCACATGTGTTGGATATCAACAACGAGCTTTCATCACCGCCATGTTCTTATGTTGTATCGCAGGTGACCATGGTCCTGTATGAGACGCTCCGACTGTACGGCGCGGCGACAATGATGTCGAGGCAGGCAACAGCAGACACCGACCTTTGCGGCGTGAAGGTGCCCAAGGGCACACTCCTGCGGATCCCGATCGCAATGCTTCACCACGACGAGGAGGTGTGGGGCGCAGATGCCGGCAAGTTCAACCCGCTCCGGTTCCAGGACGGCATGATCAGGGCAGCGACGCACCCGAATGCACTGCTGTCCTTTTCCTTGGGCCGGCGGTCGTGCATCAGACAGGACCTTGCGATGTTGGAGGCCAAGGTAACGTTGGCGCTCATCCTGCGTCGTTTCACGTTCGAGGTGGCACCAGAGTACGTGCACGCGCCCATAGTTTTCCATTTGGCCCGAGCCCGATGGGCCGGCCCGAAAAAGCACGGCCCAGGTCCGGCCCGGCCCGCACCCTTTCGTGCCGTGCCTGGCACGGCCCGTCCATAGTGCCGTGCCTGGGCCGGCAATTCGGCCCACAATGCTGGCCCAGGCACGGCATGACTAACAGGCCGGCCCGGCTCAGGCACGATTAGAGCCGTTGGATGCCCCCCTCCCCTCCATCCGACCGTTGATATCCGACCGTTGGGGGGCGCCCATATAAAAGCGGAGCGCCACGGCCCCTGCGCTCACTCCCTAACCCTAATTCATTTCCTCCCTCCCCCCGCCGCGGCTCGTCTCGCTCTCCCTCTCGTCTCTCTCGACTGACTCCTTCTCGTCTCTCTCGACTCCGCTCCATCTTCTCCCCTTCCGGTGGCGTACTGAGCCACCGGTGGCCGGCACTGGCACACGGCACAGCGTAGAGCACCCCTCTTCTTGATCCCGCATCACGGATGTAGCCTCGTCCTCTCTCTGTGTTCCTAGTCTTCTTCTCCGTCGACCTCACCGTCCCCGGTAGCCGGCGATTCCGGTGCTCCGGATTCGAATCCATCGAGGAACCAGGGTCGTCGACGACGACGCCGGCGATTCCGGTGCTACGGCTGCCAAGGTAAGAAACCCTAACCCTAACCCTAGTCGTAGATCTGACTATTTCTCTGTTTTTTTAGCCGTCGAGGAACCGGGACGCCGACGCCAGCGACAGATGATGCCGGGCTCCAGAGAAGAAACTGTTGAGGTCAACGGCAACGAAGAGAGGCGGCTGTGCGGGCTGGCCGGAGATGACGACGAGGATAACCTGCGCGATATGAGTTGTGATCTATGACTGTGAATATGAGTTGTGAATTTGTGATTCTGAAAATGTGAATGTAAATTTTTTTTTGTGCTCATGGAGGTGTGGCACACCCCATCGTGCCTGGGCTGGCACGGGCACGGTAGTAGCGGCACGGCACGGCACGGCACGGCACGGCTAATGCACAATAGTGCCGTGTCTGGGCCTGAAGTTAGGCACGGCGGCACTAACAGGCACGACACGGAAGTCAGCTGTGCCTGGTCGTGCCGTGCCTGTCCGGGCCGTGCCCAGCCGTGCTCGTGCCCGTGCCGTGCCGGGCGGCCCGTTTGGCCAACTATACACGCGCCGGCCGACTTCCTTGCACTGCAGCCATCAAAAGGGCTCCCGGTCGTGCTCAAGCTCTTAGATGTGTAGAAGCCATCCTTGTCCAAGTTCCATTTGAACTAAGTACGACTATAAATTTCCTACAATTAACGTTCATGCGTGACCTGTGAATTCATTAATGTTGAAAAGGAAAACTGAAAGCGATTTGTGTAATGTAAAGAACTAACGAGCTGTTTGGTTCGCAATAATGTAACGGCACCCCATTACTGCCGATGTTGCAAAACAATACAGCCATTTGGTTGGGCCCAGCCCGTTTTAAGGTTACGCGCATTCGCATAACGGTCCATTCATTGTTGATACGGCCTCTCCCGGTCCCTTACCTCATTACGCCGCCACCGCTCGACGCTTCGCCTCGCGTTCTTCTCCTCGCGATCTTCTTCCGTGTTCGTGCGTTCCACCCGACCAGTTCTTCCAGTCGCCGTTCCTCCCGCACGAAGGGCCATGCAATCGGCGCCACCGCTAGGGACGACATGGACGCGGACACGCCGCTCCCTCGCAGCCGCCGCCGCCGCCGCAGCCGCGCGTGTCCCGTCCCGGCCACCAGCGCCAGCGACGCGGCGCCCAGACGACGAGGACTACGACGCCGACGACGCGCCAACCCCGGCGCACCTCGCTGACGATGCACCAACGCCGGCACACCTCGCCGCCGGCGACTGCTGCTTGCCTTGCCCTTGGTAGGTATGATATCGTCATGATTGCTTTACTCCTATGTTTCTAATAACGTTTCCCCTCGATAACCAAACAAAATAAACAAACAGTATCGCACTCGATTCCCCTCCGCCATCTGTTTCCAATAACGTTTTCGTTACCTGTGAGTAAACCAAACAGCTCGTAAGTGATACCTCGTGTTGGTGCAAAATTTTTAGAGAATTAACGTGGTGGATTATGAAGACCTGACAAAGTTGTCAACTCTGAAGGTACCATAACAATCCGTTTGATTGGGCACAACCTCAGGGAAGACCTGACAAAGTTGTCACCGCTGAAGGTACCATAACTATCAGTTTGATTGGGCGCAACCTCATGTGACCCATAATCTAGACACCATATACACTATAGATTACTACTCTAGTCTCATACGATAACTAAACCACTTGATGCAAGCAAAGATCACATGCCAAAGTAGGATAATTATACTAACCAAATACATGAAAAGGCATAAAAGTAAATAGAGAATATAATTATATCAAAGCTTAAGTCTCATAAAGATAAGATACAAAGATATACCAGACCTTATAAGACTCCTTATTGGAAAATTTAGAATTATTCCTCCCGGTTGATCCTCCTAAAAGGATGGACCAATGTGAAGATGGCCTTCTGGAGGGGTTCTAGAGGTTCTTTTATAGGGGTCATTAGACAACGTCCCATCTTTAACAGCTAGGTTGGGACTAACCGTTCCATAATATTGCATCGTTGGACAAACCAACTCAAAATCATCTTAGATTCGATGGTGTGGATCATTAAAACATGCACGAGGCGGCGAATGGAGAACGGGCCCGGGGTAGGCCAACCGACTAACTTTTGTGGCCAAATAATGGCCTCCCCTTCGGTGGGTTCTAGGCTCCGTCTTGGGTCGTCTTTTGCAGGCGTCGTGGGTGGAATCATTTATTGATGATGGCTTGCTTGTTTGGAGTGTATAACAGTGATCCCAAAACTTGTTTTCGGGATAAATCCTCCGGTAGATATAAAATCACCAAACCTCGTGGAATTCTTTAGTTTAAACCGCTATGTCTATGTTTGGTGATGGCATTAAATACATACATGCAGGTTGTGTTGACGGTTTATGATTGACGTTAACGACCGTCAACACGCGTGAGGGAGTGGAACAAGGGAATGAAAATAGTGTTTTGTAGGACAGGAAGTTGGGCCTTTTAGCAAGCCATACCAGGGACCAGGAGGCACCGGACATTCGACAAATATCGAGCCGTGTCGTGCCACTCGTCGTGCTTGAGCAGCCGCCCAAACACGGGCCTATGCATCGGGCCGTGTAGGCCCAAGCCTACATATTACTGGGTCGTGCCATGCTTGGGCTGGGCCAAAAAACAGTGCTCCGGGTCAGGCTGTCGTGCCTTGGGCTGCATGCTCATTTTTAGTCGAAAGTCTCATGAGTTCAGGCCGTGTCTCTAGACTGGGTCTAACCTATTATTTATCAAAAGTAATAAGTTGTTCCATGGATTGGTCTCTGGACTGGGTCTGATATGATGTGAATGTATAGCCCAAAAGGCATTCCACGGTAAGAAGTGTTCAAATCTCTCCTTGTCCCTAGTATGGCCTTACTCATATTTTCTTACCAATTACTGCCATTACAACTGATGGTCAGTGACATCCACAACAACCTCAATGAATCAATGAGTCAATGACCAGGCAGCAACGCCTACATCCAGCATCAACCATCAACACTGCTGCCTCCATAACAAAAGAAGGATACGTACATCTTCAAACTAATCTGGCCAATTCTAATGTAGCATCACCTGAGCCCACTACAAATGGCGCCCCAACCATACCGACTCCAATAAATGAGGCGTCCAAATACGTTCTGGGACATACGAGTTACAACATCATTGTCATCAGAAGGAGTCACCAAGCCTTGACAATATCAACGAATCAACGCCCTCTACAACTACACCTCCAACACCACTCCATTACCGCAGACGTGAGATAGTCTCCAACACTAGCTAGCCCATGGGGCTACCTAGGGAGACTGCCATGGCCACCACCACGACAACGCAACTGGCAACATTAGGCAGGCTCCAACACTTCAAAAATAAAAGATGGCTACTGCGACATCAGCCTCAACAACGACGCTACAAGAACCCTACAACGAGCACATGATAGATGCCAGCACCGAGACAGCCTTGAGGAGAAGGGAGAAGTGTCACAGATCCAACCACGACAACCATCTTCATGGCCCTAGCTATTTCATCAGCAGCAGATGCCACCACCAGGAGGAGCTTCTTCTCGGAACAACGTCGATGATTGGCTATAACACAGCGCGAGGAGGCGCTTTGCGGAAAAGGGGGAGTGGTGTCACATATCAATACAACCATGATGGGCTACAAAAATGTCGGACCAAAGATGGGTCGTAGGGCCCCGTGAGTATTGTAGCACAGGTAAGCCCCCCTAGGTTTAGAATTAGTAAGAGTGAAAGGTCCTTGTTTGTTTTTGGTAATTGAGTGACAATTTAGGTGGACTAATATGTGTTTAAGTGTTGATTATACAGGTGATTAGTCTACAGGTACATGTGTGTGAGCATTTATGCCATGGAGGTGGAAATGGCTTGGAGATGATGCTTAGCTCACACATATGGTATGAAGGAGCTAAACGCATGAGACATGACATGAAGTCATGTGGCTAGGTGGAGAAGATCAAGATATGACTTGGCGTTGATGGACCGGTTGCAAGTGTGAAGGGCAAGCTAGTGGGCTTGGCGCCGATGGACCAACGCAACGGTGAAGAGCAAGTGAAGTCGAGGATCGATGAACCAAAAGCCACATGATGATATGAAGTGAATCATATCATTGTTGAGGTGTTAGTGCATGTGTTGCACCGGCATCGATAGTGTTGGAGACGGTGATGAAGACGGTGATTGGAATAGAAAGCGCAAGGCAAAGGTATAACTTAGGGCATTTCCATTTCACCGGTCTAAGGTTGAATAGAGAAGTGCTTGACCGGGTTTTAGGATAGATGGCCGTACTATCAAGAGGGGCAAACTTGTTTGCATATCGGTCATCTAGTGCCACTTGAGCGATCTAACTTGCATGCATTGATAGGACCGAGTGGTGTTGTGAAAAGAGTAAAAAACCTTTGAAAAATGATTGTGAAAATGCTAACTCACATGCATAAGGTAATAGAACACTTTGGAGTTGGCACATTTGCAAAAGGGCGGAAGTTTCGAGCTCGCAGGAAGCTTGGTTAGATCTTGGATGGATAAACTGTTTTTATGCTTTGAGTTTTGGATTAAGCAATCATATAGGTTATGTAGCCCTCTGAATAAGCTTTCTAAAATGTCCTAGATCATCGAAATCGGAGTTCGGAGCTAACAGATATCGCCGTTTTAACGAACGGGGGCAGGCGTCGGACCCTGGGAAACTATAGTCCGACGCTAAGCGTCGGACCAGTCCGACGGTTCAGTCCGACGCCCTGAAAACAGCCGTTTGAAGGGGCTAAAGCGTCGGACCTTTGAGGTATAGTCCGACGCCCACCCCGGGACAGTCCGACGCTCCAGTCCGACGCTATTTTGCTCTCGGGAAAACTCTCTGTAGACCGTCGGACCCTAAATAATGGTCCGACGCTCCGGTCCGACGCACGGTCCGACGCTCCCAGAGAGCCGTTAGAGCACGGTAACGGTTGGATTCAAACGGCTAGTGACATGTGACGCAAATCCAAGACATCGGACCATGAACATTAGTCCGACGGTAGCGCGTGCAACGGTCCGACGCTCGGTCCGACGGCCGGTTTGAGTTGATAACGGCTCCTTTGGCTTGAGGGCTATTTATAGAAGTGTGTGGCCGGCTGTGAGAGGTGTCTTGCACCTTGGGAATGTGTTTCCCTTGCTTGTGCATGACTTAATGCTCTCCAACTCACTTGTGCTCATACAATTCACAACGGAGAAGTGAGTGATCGATCGCTAGTGCATTGCATTGTGAGATTACTTCGAGTGACACTAAGTGATCGAGTTGCAAGCCGGTGGTGCTTGTTACTCTTGGAGGTTGCCACCTCCTAGACGGCTTGGCGGCTTGTGGCTCCGTGAAGCAAGCAAGAAGATTGTGCTTGACTCCGGAGAAGCTTTGTGAGGGGTTGGAGCTCACCCCGCGGGAGATCGCGAAGAGCATCGCTAATAGAGCGAGACGTGAAGAGCGACAAGTGGTCCGGCCGAGTCAAGTGTTAGAGCTTGTGGTAAGCACTTCATGTGGGAGAGTGTGACTTACGGGTCACCACTAGCAAGAGGACCGGTGGCAATCTTGGAGCTTGTCTCAACGGAGGACGTAGCTTGTGGCGACAAGTGAACCTCCGGGAAATAAATCACTGCGTCAACATCTTCCCATCCTTCACGGTGGTTTGCTCCCTTCTACACAAGTTATTTATTTTGTGCATTACTTTACTTGTGTAGTTGTAGTTGCTCTTGTGAGACAGGTTAGCTTGTGTAGCTTGCCACTCACGTTCTTAGCTTGTGTAGCTTAGAACTAGTGTCTTGATTAGCTTGTATAACTAATCAAGTTGCGCTCCTTGATTAGGATTGTGTATCCTTGTCATTGATCACATAGTGAGCTTAGGTGCTTAGTGCGCTTTTACTTGCTAGTTGGTAGGAGTTTCCCCCGTGCTTAAAGTACTAGTGCTTAGGTTTGTGTGACCTTACGCTAGAACGGTTTAGGGAAGCTCAAGCTAGGGTTGCACCTTTATTTTTGTTAGGATCTTTTACAAGGTGCATAGAGTTATAGTTAGAGGGGTGAATTGTTGCTAGAACCGAATAGGTTTCATTCCACTGCGATTAGTTGTTAAAAAGGACTATTCACCCCCCCTAGTCCGCCATTTCGACCCTACAAAGAGTCCAAAAAACTACGATTGCTTGGGAGTCAAGTTGAGTCTGTCGACTCCTTGTAAATATAAGCAAATATCTATCCTTTCAATTAAGCAAAAATAATTCAGGGTAAAATAACCCTTATCTCTCCCTCCATCTTCTCCTGCGCCACCGCCCCTCCTCTCCCTCTGCCACACGTTGCCTCTATGCCGCCAACCACCACACGCCAGATCGGCAGCAGCAAAGCCGCTACCATCGTTCCCTCCCTCTCTCTTGGCGTGGCGAGCCCTAGGGCTGCCGTTCCTCCTCTAATTCCCCTAGTTCTGTACCCTAATCAAGGGGAAGTCAAACCCCTAGATCAAACGTAAGATAGTGTGCAACATCAAGGAGGTCCAGGCGATGAGGGCGGTGACGAGCGGGGACACTCTGGACCTCGCCTCCCATAACTTCATCCCACGAGGAGCATCGGCTATGAACTTGTTTTAAAGCCAACTTGTTATTTTTATACTTGAATTGAATATTTGATTAATCTTTTTGTTATCATGAACACTTCATTATATTATGATGATAGATCACGAGCTTTTGACTTTTGAACCACCACTACTTCTTAGTTGAGTTTTGTACGAAATGGACAAATAGACATAACTTACAGTATCATGTTCCTATATAGAAGTTTCTCGGTCACTCTACCAAAGTACTCCTATGTCCTATAGTATAATATATTCTAAAAATTTTAAGACTGACTTAAGGTAACACTTAAATGACATATGTACCTATGTCTTAAACCTTAAGAAGTTTTTTTCATATTATAGTTTCGTCGCTCAGCAATGCCACGATAGCAATTTCTTACTGCGTCTGTTTATAATCTTACGGTATATGCTATCCTAGTCTTCATATGTTTTCCATTGGCTCAAAATACTTAGTATTACAGTCGCCAAATAACAACTTAGTTGTAGATATTTAACCAGTGTTAAGCCTTTCTGTTATGTTAATGATTGGTCCATGCTATTAGGTAATCAAACTCAAATCTAGAAGTAGCAGTAGCTTAATTCCCAGCTGCATCGACTTTGTTCTTGACAGACAGGTCGAGGGGTAGTGGTGGGTCTGACTCTCAACAGACACAGGTAGTAAAATTGAATTCCGTCCTTGACGATACTGATAGGCAACCATTTTTATCCAATGCAGATTACTGAAAAAGTAGAAGTTTACCGACTTTTCTTTCAGAGGGCCAACCAGTTATCAGACAAAGCTCTTGCTTGTACAGTTGTACTTAACGGCCGGTCGCAACTCGCAACCAGTCTCTGGCGACATCGCCGTTGACAATTTGACATTGACACCGTAATTTAGGATGCAGCTTACGAGCACAATATGTGAACCAGTCGCTGGCGACGACATCACCGGAGGTACGATAAAAGCTCAAGTGCGAAGCAGAGATGCTGTTGGTAATTTGGCATCTGACACCATATTTTTACGGTGCAGCTTCTGCACGAGCACAATATAAATACACGGCGACAGCCGCCGGCACACACGACGACATCACAGCGCAGTAGTACTGCCCTTCTCAATTTGTGCGGATCGCAGTCTGCTTCGCACCACGAGTTCTCGTCTCCATCCCGTTACTTGCCGGACATGGGCACGGGAGGTGTCGCGCTGGTCGCCGCCGCCGTCGCCGTGGTGGTGGTCACCAGGCTGTGGACGGCTTTGGTATGGCGCCCGTAAGCCATCGCGAGGGCGTTCGCGCGGCAGGGCATCCGCGGGCCGCCGTACCGTGTCTTCGTGGGCAACAACAACAAGGAGGTTCAGGCGATGCACGCGGTGGCGAGGAGCAGCGACACGCTGGACCACACCTCCCACGACTACATCCCGCGCGTGATGCCACAGTACCACGCGTGGATGCCACTCTACGGTACGCGAGCGAGCAAGATTATAATTCTGAATTATGACAAGTTTTCGATGCGGTCGTGTCGCGCAGTTGCATTCTCTTCATTTGAATCTCCCGGTGTACCTGTCGCTATACTTCTTTTGAGCAAAGTGCTCCTACTTATGTTCATGTACAATTCATCTGTTTAGCCACTAAATTCTTCTATAATCTGATATATCTTCTTTATTAGCTATTTTAGAGAGAAAAAAAACCATTAAACACTTTAGCCTATTATTTACACACTGCACGGTGGGCTTTGTGTGTGTGTGTGTGTGTGTGTCCAGGCAAGGTCTTCCTGTGGTGGTACCTGGTACGGCTCGACTCCGCAGCTGTTCTTGGGCAACTACGACATGGTGAAGCAGGTCCTCTTCGACAAGACGGGGCTCTACGGCAAGCCGGAACCACGCCCCACAGTACTGTCCCTGATAGGGAAGGGTCTCAGCTTCCTGGACGGCGAGGACTGGTCGCGCCACCACCATGTCGTGCACCCAGCGTTCGCCATGGACAAACTCAAGTCGATGACGGGGGCGATGGCAACCTGCGCGGCGGAGATGATCCGGGCATGGGAGGCGCGCGCCGCCACGAGCAGAGAGGGGTCGGTGACAGTGGAGGTGTGGCAGCAGTTCAAGGAGCTCACTGCCGACGTGATCTCGCACACGGCGTTCGGTAGCAGCTACCGACAGGGGAAGGAGGTGTTCCTGGCGCAGCGGGAGCTCCAGTTCATGGCCTTTGCCTCAATGAACAGCGTTCGCGTGCCAGGCATGCAGAAAGTGCCCACCAAGGCCAACGTGCGCTGGTGGCAGCTCGAGCGCACGGTGCGGGGCACGCTCATGCCCATCATCCACGAGCGCCTCGCCGCTGCAAAGGACGCGAGGGGTTACGGCAGCGACCTGCTCGGCCTCATGTTGGAGGCCAACGCCGGCGACGACGACGGCAAGAGGCAGCAGCAGGCCATGAGCATGGACGATCATCGACGAGTGCAAGTTCTTCTTCTTCTCCGGCCACGACACGACCGCGCACCTCCTCTCATGGTCCATGTTCCTCCTCGGCACGCACCCCGAGTGGCAGCAGCGGCTTAGGGAGCCCCTCCGCGGCGACGCCCTCAACAAGCTCAAGCTCGTGAGCCGCCTCCACCTGAAGCTTAAACTAGCTGCTGTCTGGTAGCAATGTAGTGACCGCCGGCGAGCGTGCGTCACGGCCATGTACGAGACGCTCCGGCTGTACGGCGCCGTGCCGATGATCGCAAGGGAAACGACAGCGGACGCGGACCTTTGCGGCGTGAAGGTGCCCAAGGGCACACTCCTGCGGATCCTGATCGCGATGCTTCACCGCGACGAGGAGGTGTGGGGCGCAGATGCCGGCAAGTTCAACCCGCTCCGGTTCCGGGACGGCATGGTCAGGGCAGCGACGCACCCGAATGCGCTGCTGTCCTTTTCCTTGGGCCGGCGGTCGTGCCTCGGACAGGACTTCGCGATGCTGGAGGCCAAGGCGACGCTGGCGCTCATCCTGCGTCGTTTCGCGTTTGAGGTGGCGCCAGAGTACGTGCACGCGCCGGTCGACTTCCTGTCACTGCCGCCATCGAAAGGGCTCCCAGTCGTGCTCAAGTTCTTGAATGTGTAGTAGGGAGCATTGGAAGCCACCCTTGTCACAAGTTCCATTTGAACTAAGTAGGACTATAAATTTCCTACAATTAACGTTCATGTGTGACCTACCAATTCAATACGGAAAAGCTATACCGTGCTCGGGCAATTCTTTGTCTTGTGTCACCCGAATTCGCAACCATCCTTCCTTCATCTCATCTGCTCCCTCCGTGTTTTTTAGAAAGCTGGCGCGGGTGCCAAGGTGGCAGGGGCGTGGCGGCTGATACGCCTGCATGCGCGGCCGAGAAGCCTGCATGCGCTGCCGAGCCTGCATGGACATGCGTGAGCCATTAATGCCTGCTATGCATGCTGCTCTGTGATCGAGTGTGCTCTGCTCAGCGTTTTTGGGTGGCCGCTGGTTTGCTGCTCCTCGTGCGATCGCACGCCACATGCGCCCTCACCTGGAAAAAAAATAGTAGCCTACAAAGTTAAATGAATCAACAACTAGGAGAGGTTGTATTAGGTGCTGAATCGCGATTTGATTTGTTGAGTTAGCATCTATTTCTTGTCTATCTGATGTGTTCTTTTTATTTTACAGTGTGTAAATGTATTTTTTAATTATAAATGAAGGTATAAACTTCTCGCATTAACAGTGTAAATTAGCTTTTGTTTAATTTGCTCTTATTTAAATTCTATAATTTGTTTGTCTTTTTACTATCAGTCTGAATTTCTTCCAATTTGCCTTCCATAGAATAAATTTGATATTTGATTTCTGCATATCTGTAATCTGTTTGTTCTTTTGCTATTTGAATTTCTTCAAATCTGCTTTTTATAGAATAAATTTGGTATTTGTCTTCCTGTAAATTTATCTTTGATTTATTTTTATTTGGCTTTTTTCTGATCCATTCAATGTAGATTATGTGGTATTTGACTTTTAGGTGTTAGTTGCCCTTTTGTCACCCAAATATGATATGTTTTGACATTTGGGTGACATAAAGGGTTTGGTCACCCGGGTGACACCAATCTCTAAATCACACATTCAATAATGTTGAAAGAAAAACTGATAGTGGTTTGTGTAATGGAAAGAACTAGGTGATACCCCGTGCGTTAGTGGAAAAAATTTTAGAGTACTAACATGGCGGATTATGAAGACCCGACAAAGCTATCACCTCTGGAGCTACCACAACTATCAGTTTGATTGGGCGCAACCTCAAGTGACCCACAATCTAGACACCATATCTACACTATAGATTAATGCTCTAGTCTCATATGATAATCACTCGATGCGAGCAAAGATCCCATGCCAAAGTAGGATAACTATACTAACCAAATACATGTTTATGCTTTCCTTTTTGAAATGCCTAAAGGGGTTCGGAAGAAATTGGACTATTTCAGGTCACGGTTTTTTTGGCAGAGTGACAGACATAAGAAAAAATATAGATGAACTAAATGGGAGGTAGTTTGTACAACAAAAGATCATGGGGTTGGGGGTCTTAAATCTTGAGATCTGTTATAAGTGCCTCCTAAGCAAATAGCTCTTTAGATTGCTAAATGGAAATGAGGTTTGGCAACAATTACTTATTAGAAAATATTTAAAAGACAAGACCCTAGTTAACACAGCTTCAGTACATGTGTGGGGACTCTCAATTTTAGGCTGGCTTTATGAAGGTTAAAGGTGAGTTCCTCTCGTTGGCCAAGTTTGAATTAGGTGATCGATCTCAAGTACGATTTTGAGAAGATTCATCGATAACACCACGTCCACTAAAATCTACTCTATGTAATATTTTCAGGAGAAAATGTGTGGCGGTAAGAACGGTGTTGTCGTCGACATCGTTAAATGTGGCTTTTAGGAGATCTCCAGTATGTGTTAATTTACAAGCGGGGCACTGTTGACGGTAATTATTATATGATTTTACCCGTCAACCAAACATGAAATAAGGGTATAAAAGCAAAAACACCAACATAGAATAGGGTTTTAACTGACAGAATTCCACAGTTTTGGTGAATCAGTGTTTTACAGGGTGTTATTCAGAAAAGAACTAAAGTAGATCCACATGTCGGACTAAAACATCAAATTCCGCCACGAAAGTGCATCAAGAATATTCTAGAGAACACCAGAGACCCACCGGTAGAAGCGGAACCCACTTGGCAGAGAGGGGAGGTCGGCCGACCTGTCAGAGGGGAGTCTCCGCGTCCCCTTCGACGTGGACCCTCTACCGCCTTTGAGGATCAATCTCCACCGCCCGTCCAAGTCGTTTTGATCCAAGGGCTACGGTTCATCCCACCGGTCTATATATACAGCCCCAGACCCTACAGGATTTCATATCAATTCATGTCATATCTACTTCAGAGAGCCAGAAACTCTAGAATCATTAGAGCTTCACCATCTACAGAAGAGCTACATAGGTTTAGAAGTAGAAGGAGGCAAATTCTACTTAAATTCCAGATCTTGTCTGGAGCGAGGCTTCCCGGAGCCATTGTAAGCTCTCTTGTATTTTAAACCTCTTTTGAGTGCTTGAGATAAAGTTGATTGACATTGTTCTACTATTGATTATGTTCTTAATTATACTATTCATTTCTTATCTAGATTGTATACTTTGCATAGTTAGGATGCATTCATATTCATACAAAGGTTTATATAGCTTTCATTCATTGACGTCATGGATGGGTGACCAACAGCATGTAACCATGGTGCTTAGATGTAATTTGTCTGCAAATGCGTCTTATATTCTGGGATCTGTGGTAGATCGTAGATTTGATACTCCCGTTCAGTCCTTTGTAGTCCACACCTTGAATGTAGGGAGAGTAGGAAGTTATTATTACTATAGAAGGTTGGCTATGATCTTGATTTTACTTAGTAATATTCCTCTAAGTATGAGTATAAAGTATCTTCACCATGATTGCTAGTATAATTATACCAATCTAATATGTCTTTAGTAGTATAGTTAGAATGATTTAGGATATTCTTATGCTTCTACCTAATCCATGCTAGTGCCTAAATAGAAAGTGCTCTAAGTGATTACATTATTATATATTGATTGATTGATTGATTGATCATTATGCTTATCATATATATCATTATTATTGTGACATAACCCCTGTTCTGAGTAAGTAGATCATGCATGGTCTTCTTCATATTTGCATATGCATATGATAACTATCTACATGCATCTCATTTATTGTCAAACCCTTCCCGGTGGTAAAATATAAATCGACAATCCGGAATACTCTTGGGTAAAATGCTACATTGGTGTATATTTTATCTATGCGCTTACGGATATAATATAATATAATATAATATAATATAATATAATATAATATCAGTCACTTGCTAGAAGGAGAGATCTTTTAGAATCATGCTGGGGATGACAGCCTAGTTATTTCTAAGAGATAGAGGTTAAGAGTTCAAGTGATCTGTAGGCTAATCAGGTTGCACATTAATTTATACCTCCCAGCATTTGTTAAGAAATGTCAACTGGCACCAGGTGGTTGCTATTGTTGCAGATGTACGGTTAAAAAATTAGAGAGACCGCTTTGTTTGGGGGCTACACCAAAAGATGGACTCTTCTAGGTGAACTGCATGTACAGAGCCTCATTAGGAGCCGAAGCTATATCATATAACACATTAATTGGAACCTAAAACTACCTCTCAAAGTCAAGGTTTTTTTGTATTTATATAAAGGAGTAATCTTAACAAAGGACAATTTAGAAAAACGATAATGGCAAGGAGATAGGAAATGTTGTTTATGTTCTTCGAGGAGTCCGTACAACATCTACTCTTTTATTATCATTTTGCTAAATTTGTGTGGATAACTATTCATGTTTCCTTTAATTTAAGAGCTGTAACTAGTATATACAATTTGTTTATAGGCTGGTTGGACAGGATAAATCGGAAAATGAAATCCAAAATTCTTGTGGGTGCGAGTACGATTTGTTGGGTGATATGGTTAACCCGGAATGATTTTTTTTACAAGACTTTAGTGCCATCTTATTTGCACGTTATCTTCAGGAGGATTTACTGGATCCGATTTTGGTCCCTACAACAGAAAGAGGACGATCGCCAAATAGTGAAGATGGATTGTAGGAGAATTGAGACGACCACAATGGAGGCGTTTGTAAGAAATGGTTGAAGATTCAGTAATAGAATTGCATTTTAAATGTTCCGTGGGAAAACTTTGACCTTTTCCTCCTTATCTCAAAATTTTGTTTTTGAGATTGCGTGGACCTTGAGCTTGTGCTTGCGTTTGTAATAACGAACAACTATATGCATTAGTCGATGCTAAAACTGGGTATCAATATATTCTCTAGCCAGGATGTAAATCTGGTATGACCAGGATGTAAAGCTGGTCTGGCCGGGATGCAAACCTGGTCTAACAGGATTGTCAGGCTGCACCCTGAAATCTTCTCCGAAAAGTCAAAACCGACTCAAACGAACTCGGATTGAGAAAAAATTTGGAATGAAGATAAAGGAGTAGGTCAGGAAGATATTTATAGAAGATCAAGACCAAACTCGAAAAAAAAACTTCGTTAATCAAAGAAAATCAAAATCCATCCAAGAACTCAGCCATGATATTAAATCGACCCGATCTGCAAATTTGTGGGCAATTAGTCGTTCCCTCTAGTCAAAAGATTCAATACATGTCCTCGAACTAGCTATGCAAAGGAAACGGATCGAAACACCTCACAAACAACAAATCGGACGAAGAACAAAAGTGGGGAAAATGAAGAACACCATGAACGTGAATCACAAACATAAATGATGAATCCCGGAAGACAAAACGAGGTTAGGGCCTCGATTCTCGGTCACAAATGGCAGCAAAAACACAATCAAGAGTGCTTGATGTGGACCTCTCTCACATAGAACACTAAACCTAGAGAGCAAAGGGAGAAGAAGCAAATGAATGAGGTGGAGAGGTAGGTGGTTGGCCCCTTCCCTTTATCGGGCTTAATACAAATTCCACTTAGCTCCTTACTTAGTCTATAAACTACTAGGCGAACCAGCTAACCCTATGGTATTCTAGAACAGCCCTGTGACTGCTAAGATGGTCCAGCAGCCCCGCTTCCTGCCTGGACTTACCGTTGCCCCGATGCAACCTTCAGGATTCCACCACGTGCTGTTGCGCTTCCTCGGAAGTTCCGCTCGGGTTTTGAGGCCCAAACCTGAAAACCGTTCTAGACCGTGTCCGACGAGTCCATGACCGTGTTGGCCCACGAACCGCCACCATGTACTCTTCCACTCGTCGATGTCTCCAAGTGTCAGCCACTATGGCCAGTCACTCGGCCTCTCTGATCCCTTGGTCCAAGCTCCTATGTTCGTCCTCCATTGGCATGAATCCGCTCGACCTTCCCCATAGCCATCGACCACCGTCTCTGGGTTCCACACATGTGTACCACAGACCAAGAGACATACCAAGTAAAACCCGTTGACAATCACTCCTCACAGACTCGTAGCACATGGCTTCAACCCACCTCGTGTTCGCACTTCTTGATCGTCCTTCAGGTATTTGCATTTTGTTTTTCAATTTCCTGGTTCTGACTCTGACTGACAACCAGTAAAATGGAATTCTGTCCTTGTCCTTGGAGACCATGACGATATTGATAGGCAGCCATTTGTATTCGAAATTTCCAACACAAATATTGAAAAAGAAGCCGTCTACCAACTCCTCTTTCACAAGTCCGCATGTTGATCTCATCATGCATTACTCGATCAAATCAGATAAAAAAAGTCATGTTACCATCCAAAAGGCGGAGATAACAAAGACATAAGAAAATGATATAATACCCTACCTATACGCATCCCCTCACGTCTGAACCGTAGACAATTCCGAGAGCGTTCTAGTCCTTGTTCACAAGATGGTCACTCATGGCGATGCATGAAGAATCTATGTGCTTAAATAACATACATATATCACTGCTGAGGATGTGTATATGACAAAAAACGTATACGCTTCCAGCCTTCCAGAAAGATATGCATAACTATCAGTCAACATGTACTCCATCCGTTTCAAATTGTAAGTCATTCCAAGAATTTTGGAGAGTCAAAGTATCTCAAGTTTGACCAAAAGTTATACGAATAAATACAAAAGTTCACGACATCAAATTGATATACTATGAAAATATAGGTAATAAAGAATCTAATGATACTTAGTTGATATCATAAATGTTATTATCATGCTATATAAATTTGGTCAAACTTTAAAAACTTTGACTCTCCAAGATTTTTGAAATGACTTACAATTTGAGACGGAGGAAGTACTATGCATGAAGATGTTGCTGTCCAGTGTTCAGATGTTCACCCAAAGTCATCCGTGATCTCACCAAAACGACCCTGCCGGCTGCCGCCGTGCAAGATCGCTTCAGGTCTGCGCCCGTCCATTCGCAAGGCCGTCGCATCTTCCCTCGTCAGACAAAGCTTTTTGCCTTGTCCTTAACGTCCAGTGGCTGCCACATCACCGACGCCCCGGATCCACGCGAAAGCTCCAAATGCCTAGCAGAGAAGACGTCGCAACATCGACACCGTGCTTAACGATGGCGAATCAGCTTCTGCACACAATATATATATACACATATGTATACACAGTGGCACTGGCACACCGCACACAAGACGACATCACAGCTGGTTGTTGTATCCTGTTATTAGTTGCTCGACGACGACATGGGCACGGGAGGTGTCGCGCTGGTCGCCGCCGCCGTCGCCGTGGTGGTGGTCACCAGGCTGTGCACCACGGTGCTGGTCCACCTGGTGTGGCGGCCGTACGCCGTGGCGAGGGCCTTCGCGCGGCAGGGCATCCGCGGGCCGCCGTACCGTGTCTTCCTCGGCAACAGCAAGGAGGTCCAGGCGATGCGGGCGGCGACGAGCGGCGACACGCTAGACCTCGCCTCCCACGACTACATCCCGCGCGTGATGCCGCAGTACCGCGCCTGGGCGTCGCGCTACGGCAAGGTGTGCCTGACGTGGTCCGGCTCGACGCCGGTGCTGTTCCTGGGCAGCTACGACATGGTGAGGCGCGTCCTCGTCGACAAGGCCGGGCTGTACGGCAAGCCGGACCCTGGCCCCACCATACTGTCACTGATGGGGATGGGCCTCGTGTTCACCAACGGCGACGACTGGTCGCGCCACCACCGCGTCGTGCACCCGGCGTTCGCCATGGACAAACTCAAGTCCATGACGGGGGTGATGGCGGCGTGCGCGGCCGAGGTGGTCCGGGACTGGGAGGCGCGCACCGCCGCGGCGTCAGCGAGCGGGAAGGGGGTGACGGTGGAGGTCGGGCAGCGGTTCACGGAGCTCACCGCCGACGTGATCTCGCACACGGCGTTCGGCAGCAGCTATCGGCAGGGGAAGGAGGTGTTCCTGGCGCAGCGGGAGCTCCAGTTCATCGCCTTCGCCTCCATCAACAGCGTTCGCGTGCCGGGCATGCAGTACGTGCCCACCAAGGCCAACGTGCGCCGATGGCAGCTCGAGCGCACGGTGCGGGACACGCTCATGGCCATCATCCACGAGCGCCTCGCCGCTGCGAAGGAGGCGAGGGGGTACGGCAGCGACCTGCTCGGCCTCATGTTGGAGGCCAACGCCGGAGACGCCCATGATGGCAAGACGCAGCAGGCCATGAGCATGAGCATGGACGAGATCATCGACGAGTGCAAGACCTTCTTCTTCGCCGGCCACGAGACGACCGCGCACCTCCTCACCTGGGCCATGTTCCTCCTCGGCACGCACCCCGAGTGGCAGCAGCGGCTTAGGGAGGAGGTGATCCGTGAGTGCGGCGGCGCCGAGGTGCCCCTCCGCGGTGACGCTCTCAACAAGCTCAAGCTCGTGAGCCTCCTCCACCTTAAGCTCAAGCTAGCTGCCAGCAGTTGTATATATTCCCACGGTGACCGCCGGCAAGAGTGCGTCACGGCCATGTCCTTATGTTGTTTACTTATTTCGCAGGTGACCATGGTGCTGTACGAGACGCTCCGGCTGTACGGCGCGGTGCCGATGAACGCGAGGCAGGCGACAGCGGACGCGGACCTCTGCGGCGTGAAGGTGCCCAAGGGCACCCAACTGTTGATCCCGATCGCGATGCTTCACCGCGACGAAGAGGTGTGGGGCGCTGAAGCCGGTAGATTCAACCCGCTCCGGTTCCGGGACGGCATGGGCAGGGCGGCGACGCAGCCGAACGCGCTGCTGTCCTTCTCCTTGGGCCCGCGGTCATGCATCGGCCAGGACTTCGCGATGCTGGAGGCCAAGGCGACTGATGGCGCTAATCCTGCGGCGGTTCACATTCGAGGTGGCGCCGGAATACGTGCATGCGCCGGCGGACTTCCTGACGCTGCAGCCATCGAAAGGGCTCCCAGTCGTGCTCAAGCTCTTGGATGTGTAGTAGAGAGGATTGGAACTTTGGAAGCCATCCTTGTCACAAGTTCCATTTAATCTATGTATTAGAATAAATTTCCTACAATTGCGTTCACGTGTGACGTGGCAAGTCATTAATATTCAAAGGAAAACTGATAGCGATTTTTGTAACACCGCTCTGTGGGTCCCTAGATGTCAAGAGCCAAGACCGACGCACTTTAAAGGATCTATGATTCACTAGGTACCATGTCCGTGCGTTGCCACGAGACGACTAAACTTTTATACTTAAAACACGGATCGTATGATAAAATAACAATACTATAAAATTAAATATCAATGTTAAAGTGACATTCAATGCAAAAGGCAAAGATCGTGAAATTAATACTATCACGTGTCTCGGAAAGCACTTCCTTTTTTTTAAAAAAAAACAAACAATTTTCCTCACAAGTAGAAAAACATTTGCATATAAATTGAAGGTTTCATTCATACAAGGAATTTCTCCACAATTATCTTTTGTTTTTCTGCGCAGCAATTTATGCAAAAGCAATGTAGAAGTCAGGCATATCTTCTAGAAATAAACACAAATTGAATGTTCTCGCATTCCAGTTATATAGCAAACATTCAGCGCCTGGAGTAGGTTTGGGAAGCAAATCTCCAACGCCATTCAACAAGGAGAGAAACCGGATGAGATGTAAATCACATGATCAACGTCTGATAGACTTCCCACCAATCAAAGATGAATCGCAGACACCGACAAAGATGGATCTTTGGAATATCCAAACGCGTAACACAAATCAAGAAAGAGGACAATTGTTTAGTTAACAATCACAGTGTATGAAAAGGAAGCAGAGAACCAATGCATTCATGGAAGAGAGAAGACATACCAGGTGGCGTGTTCAAGCCTATGAAGATGGGCAAAAGTGAGTGACAGCGGCAATGCAAGATCCAGCTGCCTGCCCATATTTTCCATAGCTCCATCTTCTTCTTCTTTCTGAACCCATCTTGTGCACTCTCCCAGAAAAACAACAATGCACAATTAACTGCTACTGAAATGCTAAACAACCATGTTCGCTTGTCTTATTTTGGCTTCTTTGTAGACATAGAATGGTATTTTTCATTCACAACAAATCAGTATCAACTATTTGCAGAGGCAACTAACAAAAAAAATCACTGTATCATAACCCACAACCAATGAGGCAACGATCCCCCATCACAGACACAATTTAGATTATGGCACTATGCTCCTTGCCTTAACAATCAAGAAAGCAGAAGCCAAATGCCAGTGTTTATGGAATAGGCTAAGTAATTGTACATGTTTTGCAGTCATATAATATCCTGCGAGTTCTTAGATACTTATAACTGAAATTACCTACTCAAGGCCTGCAATTTTCCAAGTCTCAACTAAATGCACAAACACCGATCTTTATACTGATAAAAGGCCAAGAGCATAACAAAAACTCACATGAACAAACAATTTAAACCACAGTGGCAATATATAGACAGCTAGAAAGACACGGCAGTCTTGAATGAGAAAATTATATTAAAAAATGTCATGCCATTTCACATATAGTACATCCATGCATCAGTGATCAGTCTCAGCACGTAACAATAAAGTAATAAAATAATGCTCACTATAGATCGAGGTCAAATAAAAAACACTACATGCAGAGACCAATGGATATTTTAGTTTTGATTGTGAGACAGATAATTTCTTTTTTATTGATTAGCTGAAAAAGCCCACCATTACAGGTGAGGAGCATAAAGAAAACACTATGTGCTGTCACTGAACAAAGAAGATACAGGCTAGCTGTTGAGCTACTTTACCTGTTCCCCTGACGTAGTACTGGTGTCAATGTGCTGAATGGAACTGAGGTCCTGAACTCTGCTTTCTCTGTTGTTATGCTGTTTACCTGAAATTTGGAGCGACACATCTTGTAAAAAGAATATATGTTGCATTCCAGTTCAGGACACAGCAAAAGAAAGTGGCAACCCTTGCTCCAAAGAAATTAGTTTTTGATTCGCTGATTTTTGAAACACAGCACTATAGTGAGTAATAGACAACCGCAATGGTCTTTCTCGCATACGGCTAGAAAATTATGAACTAAATTCCACCTGCGTGGAACATAGCAGGACGATCACCACAATCAGATCTGAATAAATAATCCAGAAAACATATGATATAATCAATGTTATCAGCAAGAAGTAAAAGAACAACAAAAATAAAGGACCGTCAGGCTCCTATGTTAAGTTTGAATGCAAGCACTATCGGATCCATGTCTCTCCAGTTGTCTGCCTCTGGAGTATATCCATGTTTGAAGTCCACACAGCTGGTACACATATCTTTATGTTGAAAAACAGTATACATTGCAGTATTTATTCAGAGAAAAAAGGCAATGTTGGAGATGCATCATCTTGGGCATCAATAATCGAGTGTCTAATGTATGCCTGCCATCGCAAGTTAACCCCGACACCACTAAATTTAGCCCACGATTGATTTAGGAGAGATTAATTCGCCCATTGAAAATCTGTACAACTACAACTACTGGAGTTGAAGTACCTCAACAACTGAACTACAAGTAATATGTTTTACAAGCAAGAAGATTTATATACCTATAATTTGTCAAGCGAGAAGCTCTTGCCGGACACTTTCTAAAGCTTGTATCAAGTACTGACCAGCAGTTGTGGCTTCTCTCACCTGGATCAGGATAAAAGGAAGATAAATAACAAGCATCAATCTGTTCAGCATATTATTCGCTCACACTTGTAGCAACAGGAAAATACAGGCCATGGACCCAAAGTCCTTCACTGAGATAGTGAGATTACTGAGCACATGAGCACACTACTGAAGCGAGCCTCCCTCATTTTCATGTCAGTTCGACTCCACGGCCAGCCACCACCCAGCCGCTAAGTACTGGCCACCTCCTGGTGGATTAGTGGCTGCTACGCCCAGGCAATAAGGTCAACCAAGAAAAAAATATTCATGAAACTCACACACCAGCATCATATCTGCAGGAAATAGTTATCTTACCATGTACTACAAACTAAGTCGGGTTCATTCAGAACGACGTATGGTATAACCTGTTGTGTGCCCGTCACCAGCAAAGGGGCCGATGAAGACCTGACGAATGGACGGCGGCAACGACACGAAGCAGCGGCCTTCGGATGCAGAATAACAGAGGGCAGCGACGTGACGGGGCAGGCCATCAATGGGGAGTGAGCAGATCCAAACGCATCAGCGGGGAGGGAGCAGATCCAAATACAAATAGCCAAAAAATGATTTGGTTGCTCGGTTTTGTACAGCATAAAGGGAAGAAATGGGGTGGAGCATACCTGTTGGGTGCTCGTCGCCGGTGAAGACCTGACGAAGGGTCCGGCGTGCGATGGGCGTGAGATCAGGCCACCGCCGCCGCCGTCGTGGTTAATTTCAAACAGTAGCAGCTGAAGAGAGAATCAATCCATCAGAGAGAGTTGTTACTGGACATGAGAGAATCAATCCATCAGATCAGGTTAGCAAATGAGCGGCATCGCGGGGCAGGCAGAGGTAGCGGCGGCGCGGGCCGCAGGCGGAGAGAAAAGTGTTTTTTTCTTCGATATTGTCGCAGAGATCGGAGGAGGGGCGGGAGGACGAGCGTGCGGCACTGGTGAGGGCGAGGAGAGAGATTGAGCGAGATTGACACATGTTTCCTTCTTTACCGGTGTCGCTGGTTTCGCACGGTGCGGATATTGCACGGGCGACGGAGCGACGGACGATGGAGAAAGTCGCGCGAAAAATGGTAGTCTATACGAATTACAAGGCAACATTTGTTCATCAGCAATCCAGTTTCATGGCATGCTACCACCTCGCTAGACTCGGGGACTGATGCAACACCTCACCAAGCTTCAGGATTGGCATAATTTTCTCGAATACACAAAAGATTTGCGCATCATTGTATTTATTAAGAAGTTTGTTTAGATGAGCGTTGTAGCGCTAATGGAGGTAGAGGATAGGAAGGAATGTGCGGCCTCCTCCAAGACATACTACTCAAGCTGACTACTAGCGAACCAGACAATAAAGTTTAGCAGCCTCGGCATCGATCCATTGATCGGCGGCATGCTTGACGAGACCTAGAACTTGGTCTACGGAGGACTCCACGTTTCTGAAACACCTTGTATTTCTTTCTTTCCATATTTCCCACGCCAGGAAGGCGAAAAGGCTATCAGCTTCTTTTTTCCTCGCTCCTTGCCAGCGGCTTCTCCAGTCGTCCCACCAAGAGAGGGTGGTGTCGCTTCCCACGTCGGGACTGGCACAATGTCAATTTAGTTGATGACAGCCAAGTTGTCTTTGACTAGGTGCTCTTTTATTCTTAACCCAGCTACAACATAATTCATCATCTTCCAACCGGCTTAGGGACTATGTGAGTACAGGTCATCTCACGATGGCTGTTTTTTTCCAAGCCGTGTTGGGGACTACAGTGGATCTCTAGTGCTCTTCTATTTGTGACTCTGCTACAAGATACTTCACCATCTTCCAGCGAGTGAGATTGACGTGTGATGTCAATTAGCGCGTGAACCTTTAAGTGGGTGTATCGCTACAACGAGAACTAGCTTACCGCCAAGTAAGTAAACCTTGGTAAAAAAAAAATCATTGTGTCAATCTTTTGACAAGGATTTCTTGTATATTGTGATTGATCATATTGGTATTCACTTCTCTACAACCGGTGGCATAACAAACATCATTTTTCTCTATATATTTTTGTATTTACTTTTGTACAAGTAAACTTGTGCTGTTGCTCGCCTAGGAGTAAAATATTTTAGCAAAGCTTCTTGTGTGTGACTAGAGATTATAGCCTAAAAACGGTTAGGTGGCTTACATTTTTTAACAGTGAAAAGATCGAGAATGCCCAAAAGGGGGGGTGAATTGGATAACTAATAAATTTTCGCAAATCAATTCAACCTATCGCCATTTACCCAATATCACCCCGCTAGTGCTTATGTGTGATTCTAAGCCTAAAACAAGTTATGCAACCTAGAGCCAAATCCTAACATAAGTATACTACTTTAGGAATGTAAAGAACACAAAGTAATTACGGAAAAGTAAATGAGTTAGAGATTGCAAGCCGAGTTTTTCCTGAGGTATCGGAGAGTCAGCGCTCCCCACTAGTCCTCGTTGGAGCACCCACGCAAGGGTGTAGCTCCCCCTTTGTAACAGAACCGGCTAAATCACCTGGCCCACCGGCACCTGTCATTGTCACTAACGACTTCTGACAGCCGGGCCCGTGTCCCAAATGATCTAGACAAGTCTGTCGGGCTACATTAACGCCCTTTTCTCCGACAGGATCACCATTGAAGAACCATTACAGGATTACAACATTTCATAATAAAAATACATCAGAGTACAGTGCGGAAGATTACATCACATTTAGATTACAAACCAGTTGTTCAAATAGGATTCAAATATAGTTATTACAGACCAGAGGACATAACAGTAGCAGTGGAATAGTTACACAATACTAGATAGGATAACTCGAACCCTGCCCACGGGTTCCACTTTACTCATCGCCGCTTTCTTCTTCGACCACGGTCACGCAACATGGAGCAAGACAGATCTCCGACTGCGGTCCTCCTGCAACGGGGTTAACAAACCCTGAGTACTTGGGGTACTCCGCAAGACTTACCCGACTAAGGGTGTAAAATGAGACTCAGGAATGCAAGGCTATGGGTAAGGCTAGCAGAGGACGAGGAGTTTGCAGAAAAAGCAATCTATCCTGTTCCATATTTTATTTTGTCATTATTATAATCATATTTATAGCTCCAATATTCAGACTCATGTATCATCATTCTTTCAATTACTTTATTCATTCAGATAACCTAGTTGAGAACCACTTTTCGGTGTAGAGTGTGAGGATCAAGTCTCCATAACCGAGGAGCACGTCGATTCGAATCCAGAAAAGTACCCAGCTGGGGATTCTAACCACACTGCATATGCAGCACGCCGGCATACATATACCAACCCGTTGTCACGGCTTTGCTATCCCGGAACCGGTCCTGCGCCACCCGAGAGCACAGTACTCCACTCTTATCCAGGCACGCCGGCCACGTGGGTACAAGCTACTCTCGCCATCTCTCCACTCCCAGTGCGTGGTTGTCGGTTCCAGCAATAGCGTCACCGGACTCTAGGCTTTCCGCATTGGTATGTGGCTAGGCTGTTCATCATGATCACAGCAGGCCTACAACGAACGGTCCCTACTTCCTTCCTGCCGCCAATCCTGCATTGGGACTCTAACCCAAGTACAAGACTACCCGACAGTTTTTATTATCGTGCCTGTCGGGTGAGTGAGACATAGGGAACGCCGCCCCACGAGCTGGCCACCCAACGAAACACGTTTCCAAAGACATCGACCAGTTCCAAACTATTCCGAAAGCGACCATGCATTGGGACTCCAACCCAAATACACATCGACCAGCGGATAACCAGTTCTTCACCAATCAAGGATAAGTATAATCATGGCACAGGAAATAGTTTTCTTTTATGCAAAGCTAAGTTCATTAAGCATGCCTAAGCATTTCTCAAACCATTTTATTTAAATCAGGTTTCAGGGTATTTATTTGAGACAATGCATCTGGATAGGTGACAATCAACTCCTATCAACCTAATGCAGTAGATTAACTCGAATTATAAATATTTTGTAATAGAGGGGCTGAATGCACCGGGGCTTGCTTTGGATCGTGTACAGCGTCGGGTCGGGATCAGTCCCGCAGATGTCGAATCCTTGGATGACTTCTGGAGTGGCCTCCTCAGTAGTAGTCTCGACCTGGACCCCCTCGGGAACGGGCACTACACGTATGCAATGATGTATGCTTAGCGTGGCATGAGGGCAACAAATGAAATGCTTGGAAGTAAACCATTAATACCTTGAGTACAACTTTCCTTCACGGCAAAGTTGTAAACGATCTACAGAAGGTAAAAGTAATGTTTCCTACTTTTGTTTTATTGACCTTTTTAACGGTCACAGAAAGCCGCTACACAGCTTTATGACTACTACCAAGCACTAAGTTCTCAAACTGCCAAGGATCACACAGCGAAAGATCCTTGGTCTTCATTCAACCCAAAAATTCACACAACAAACCTAAATTCATTTTTTTCTATTTACTTTATTAATCCCTAATTTCACATATATTTATTAATTGACCAAACTAACTTCAATTGCAACCAAACTTTACCAACAGCTAGGTTTTATCACCAAACAGAGCCACAATAAATTTCATGATTTTTGGATCTACAGGTAATTAATTAAAATTACACAAACTTGCATTTATTAATTACTTCACTGATTTATACAGCAGATTAAAGGCACTGGAACACCCTATATTATATTTTTAACAAATACTACATACTTCAGAGAGCATACACAATTATTCTCACATTTTTCCATTCAACAGATTAATTCATATGAAATAAATAAACTTCAGTACTATTCATATGAATATATAAATGAAAAGCATTTTGAAATTCACTGGAAAAAGAAAAGACCAACCAGCCCACTACGGCCCATGACCAAGCGAGCCGGCCCACTCGGCCTGCCCGCACCCGGCGCCGGCGTTTTAGCAAAAGAGACCTTGGGGAAATCGGAAATCAACCCGCGGTCCGGTCTATACTATTCACATGAGTCACGGGATTTGCACTTAACCCCCTAGAAAGACCTATCTTCTAACCCGAGGCCCCTGGCCTCTCCTCCGTTTCTACAGAGGCGAGAGCGCCGGCGGTCCGCCGCCCCTAGCTCGCCGACGGTGAGCCGAGGGACGAAGCCGAGGGCACTGACGGACTCTACACTCCAAGGCGAGTCTACCAAGCTAAGACACGACGAGATCCGAGGCGCACAGCGCCTGGAGACACGGACGCGGCGACTCGGTGGCGGCGGCGAGCACGTCGCCGGTGAGCACAAGCCGGTAAAGAGAGGGGGAAAAGGTGCGCGAGCATCTGGGGCTCACCACGAAGCTAGCCGACGGGTCGGTGGAGACGGAGGTGGTTCGGAGAAGGCGACTTGGCGACGGCGGCGGATCCCGGCGGCTCGGCACAACGGCGAACACGCGTTCCGGCGAACCTAGGGAACCAGAGAGTACACCGACGCAAGAGTAAGGTTCAAGGGGTCACGGAGATCACGGTACGCAACAATCCGAGGTCCAGAGCTTACCCAAACTAGCTCGAGATGACGGCGGAGCTCGCGGCGGCGCTCTGCCCGCCCGCGAAGAAGACACCGGCGTTCCGGTGGTTACGAAGCTCTACAGCTCCCACCGACGGTCGCAGGCGATGCGCAAGGAAGCTAGCTAGCTGGCTGCAAGACGGAGAGGGTGGTGATGGACGGAGCGCGGCGTATTCGGTGAAAGGTCCTAAATGGCTAGAGGGGGGGTGAATAGCCTATAAAAATCTACAAACAACACTTCACAAGCCGATTAGTAACAATAGCAAGCTTTGCAAAGCACTAGCTCTAAACTATACTATGCAAGCCAACTAGACAAGTATACTACACTATGATCTCTAGTTCACACTCAAAGACTATGTTACTACTTTACACTACTCTTAAGAGAGCAACTAACTAACAAGCTACACAAGAGAGAAATACACAAATGTAAAGAGTAAAGGTGATTTCAATACCGCCGGTGAAGAGAAGATATGAAGTCCAATATAACCAATCAATCACATATAAGGGAAATCCTCGGTAGAGAGATGACACAAGATTTTTTACCGAGGTTCACTTGCTTGCCGGCAAGCTAGTCCTCGTTGTAGCGATACACCCACTTGGAGGTTCACGCGCTAATTGGCATCACACGCCAAACCCTTTTCAAGGGTGCCGCACAACCAACACAAGATGGGGATCCACCAAGCTACGAGCAATCCACTAAAGATGCCTTTCGCGATCTCCCGCGGGGATAGGCTCAAGAACCCCTCACAACTTCACCGATCGGAGGCGGAGACAATCACCAACTCCCCTCAACGATCCTCGCAGCTCCAAGCCGTCTAGGAGTCGGCAAACTCCAAGAGTAACAAGAGAAACCGCTGCGAATCACCACTACCAAGTGCCTCTAGATGATCTCTATCAATGCAATGCACTTGATGCTCTCCAAACTCACCAAATGATGATCACAATCAAGTAGAATGAGTGAGAGTGGAGTGGGAAGGCTCACAAGTATGTTATGATGTTTAGGAGTGCCAAGAGCTACTCCCCAAACCGGCCAAGTGACTATTTATAAGCCACACACAAAGAACTAGCCGTTTAGAGTTCACTGCGCACCATCGGACTGTCCGACGGCCAGAGCGTCGGACTAATCCGCACGGTCCGACGCCTCGGATGAACGCCACGTGTCACTAGCCGTTTGAAGTCGAACGTTGGATCACAACGGCTATTTCCTCGCGCCAAAACGACCGTCGGACGGACGAACGTCGGACTAAATCAACCGGTCCGACGCCCTCAGCTGACCACCGTCGGACTCAGTCAGACGGAGCCGTCGGACTAATGAACGCGGCCGTCCGACGCTTCCAGAGAGCTCCCCGAGCCCTGAAAACCGTCGGACGTTGGTCCGACGCTCACCGTCGGACTAACGCCGAGAGTCCGACGCTCCTCAGCTCTCCACGTGTCGACCTGCTGCGGCTCTGTACCGTCGGACCCTGAGGACAATGGTCCGACGCTCCGAAATCAAGCGTCCGACGCTTGCTGAAGGGGTTAGCCGTCAGACCGAAAACAATGGTCCGACGCTCAGTCAAGTTAGAGTCCGACGCTACTTTTTCTATTGAAACGTTTCCGAAATTCGCCGAATCCTGCCTCGCAAGCTCGGCAGGAGGAAGAGAGGACCAAACCCTCTCTAACCCTCAAACTTCACCCAGTTTCTTAAGTCACTAACACTCCAAAGTGTCTCTCACTTAGGTGCACGTGTGTTAGCCTTTTTCAAAGAGTTTTCCACGGGTCAAGTTAGTGTCACTAGCATCTATATGCATATGCAATGATCATGAACACCTAGTGGCACTTGATAACCGTATTTCATCAACGATTTCGCCCCTCTTGATAGTACGGCTATCTATCCTAAATGTGATCACTCCCTCTATGGAGTCTTGATCACCAAAACCAAAAGAGCTCCTATTGGTTATACCTTTGCCTTGAGCTCCCGGTTTCTTATCAACTTCCTTCTCATCTCTTGATGGACCTTGTGGACACCTATGATGATGGACTTATACCATTTGCATGGATGCCGTCAATAAGGCTTTCTCCTTTGTTGATGGGCTTACACCATTTTCATGGACGCCGTCATTGCCCTTCACTTGTGGCCTCCACCGACCCGGTCCTTTGCTCCATCTTGCCATTTGCTAATCAATTCTCATGAAACACTTAGAGCAATCGTTAGCAAACTAGGTTTCATCAATTACCCAAAACTAAACATGAGCTTTCATTCGGCCGAGAACCGAGAGGACGACAATGGAGACCCGGGAGCGAGAAAATGGAGAGGGGGAGGGCCTCGTCGCCCTTTTGAAGGCCGGGGAAGAGGGGGACAGGGTCAGAGCGTCGCGGCGCACGCCGATCCTCCTCCGAACTGGCGCCCGGGCAGGATCCCGGCCGGCACGGCTCGCCGCGCGCCCGCGCGCGACACGGCGGCTGCCGGCTCTGTTCGCGAACAGGAAGAGGGGGCGGAGTACTGTAGCATAGATCCCTAGGGGCTATCGGTTTTTGACCAAATTCGACTGATTTTGCATACAAACATGAAAAACTGCAAATACAAAAGTTGTAGGGTTTGAAATTCTAAACAACTTTGCTTTTGGAACTAAATCCAAATTCGAAATATTTTTGAAACTACAGAAAAAGGGGTAGAATAGGGTTTAAAATTTCAAACTGTATTTTCAAAATTACTTTTAAATTTTCTCAACAACTTGAAAAGTTGCCAAAATAAAAGTTGTTCTACTCAATGAGCTTTACAACTTCTATTTAGGAAGTTTTTCCAGATTCCAAATAATTTTTGAAATGCCAATCCAAAACTAAGTTTTAAATCATTGTTTTGAAATAAATTTGAATTTCCACCACAGAACTTTGAAATCTCCAAAAATAAAAGTTGTTCAATTTTAAAAGATCTAAAACTTTTATTAAGGGACTATCTCCAAATTCCTTTTAGATTTTGAATTAGGTTTTAGTCCTAATAAAAGTAAATTTTTAAACCTTTATTTGGGAATTTAATTTTACAAACAAATACTAATTAAATTCAAATCACTCTAGGGACCTAATCACAATCATATGCAAATGATTAATTTAAATATGGTGACATGGCAGATTAATTAAATCCGTAATACCCGGGGTATTACACCCTTGATCTTCGCAAAGACCAAGTACTCTCTACGGGCTGATCTTTTGCCTCTCCGGCGCGGTGGATCGCCCACAACCGCTCACAAGCTTGCCTTGGGCCGCCCACAAGCTCTCCAAGCGGTCACCAAGCCTCCGATCGCCACCGAACCGTCTAGGTGATGCCGATCACCAAGAGTAACAAGTCTAGACTCTCACTTGACCAAGAATAAGGCCAAAGAGGGTAACGGATACACACAAGTCACTCTTGATCACACTCTAGGGAAGAACCTCACAAGCAAGTGGGAATCACTCAACCTCCCTAGGGCTCTTGCACTCTCACAAGGTTACAATGGTTGCTTCAGCTGAACAAATGGACAAGAGAGCTAGAATGAGGGTGATGGAGAAGTATAAATACCCCCCAAGCCACACACTAGCCGTTTGAAACAAATTTTAGCTTTCTGCGAACCGTCGGACCGAGTGAACAGTGCCAGCATCGGACCAAACCTCACAGTCCGACTCTCACAGACGGCAGATAGCCGTTACTGTGACAGAGGGGCGTCGGACGCTTGGCGATAGTCCGACGCCTAACGTCGGACCCATTCCGATGCCCTCTGGCGCTCTCGGGTGCACTCTGCACAGAACCACCGCGCGTGTGAAACACGCGGCAATGGTCTGACGATATGCTCTCTGGACCTCTCTGAAAACGTCGGACTCTGCAAAGAAATAGTTCGACGCCGCGCTGACTCACAGTCCGACGCTCACCCGAGTGACCACTGGCACCGTCGGACGCTGGCTGATGGTCCGACGCCCATCCAGCCAGAGTCCGACGCTCCCTGTGTGCTGAGAAGCAACCAGGGGCTGCAACGTACCCGTCGGACTCCAAACACTGGTCCGACGACCATACTCCTCAGAGTCCGACGCTCTAAAAATGATCAAAACTTCACCGAATCGAAAACTTTTCAAAACGAAGTTTGATTCTCTCTCTCTCTCTCAAGAGTCTCCCTGACCTGTCTAGAGCTATGTTGGACAAGTGTGCATCACATCTACACTCTCTAATCTTGCCCTAAGTCAAGCTACCCATCCAAACCCCTTTTTATAGTACGGTCAAAGAGAAAAACAAAACCTAAGACTACTCCAAGTGTCTCTCAACTCTAATCGACACTTGGGACTAGCGTATCACCGTCTTGTCTTCCGTCCTTTGAAAACCGAATCGATTTTCATTGTTAAGGGCTTGAACTTATATGTTATTATGACCTAACCTCTAAGTTATCCTGCAAAACACACGTTAGTCATAATAAGCTCTTTGTTGTCATTAATCACAGAAACCACTAGGGTCTAGATGCTTCAAATAGGCTAGCGCAAAACTCATTTCGCCACTTATGTATCTAACCACCATGCTATAAATATTGTTTATAAAATTTTTATAGGCTATCTATCCTCTCAAACCATTTAGGACCTTTCAGGCGCACGGATAGCTGATTTTTCAAAAGCTACAGTTGTGCAATTAGTCTAAAAAAATTCGTCTTGACATAGACAGACAAATTGTATAATTAGTTATTTTTATGGGGAATCTTGAAAAAAAAATTGGAAAATTTTGAAACTAAACGGGGCCTAAGTATATACATAACCCTAAACCCCTCATGAAACTTTGGAGGTCTTATTTTTATTTTAAAAATAGATAAATATTTATTAAACTCTGAATTAAATAAATAATAAAATTTTGCAACAGTGAATATTTTTACTAAGTTATATTCGAACCAATTTATAATTGCTCCATATATTATTTTACGATGCACATTTTTACATTGCCCTATAAAATAACTATGCAACGGCAAGACTTAGAAAACTTGTTGTGGATTGTAGCTTTATTAGCTTGAAAATGGTTATATAATTGTGTTATTTATTAGCTTAGTTGTATATATGATCAATTATATATTTCTAAATATCTATTATATAACAGTATATTTGTAATACCCCGGGTATTACGGCTAATTAATCATGCCATGTCATCATGTTTATTATTAAGCATTTGCATGTGATTGTGCTTAGGGCTTCTAAAGTGATTCAATTATGTTTAGGTTTGGTGGTGCAATTAAACTTTAAATGGGAATTAATGATAATAGCAAAAAGAAAGATTCCAATTAAGTTTTAATTTGACTCAGAACCTTAATTTAAAAAATATTTGGAATTGGATGAAAGTGCCTTAATAAAAGTTATAGATCTATTGAAATGAAACAACTTTTATTTTGGGAGATTTTGAAGTTATAATATAAAAATTTAGATTAAACTCAAATTACTATGCTAAAATTCAAGTTTGAAACTTCAAATTCAAAAATATTAGGAATTGGACAAAACTTCCTTAATAAGAGTTGTATAGATCACTGAGTAGGACAACTTCTATTTTGACAATTTTTCAAGTTGTTAAATAAATTTAAAAGTAATTTTAATAATTCAGTTTGGAATTCAAAACCCTCTTTTACCCCCTTTACTGTAGTTTCAAAACCATGTGGAATTTGGGTTTGGTTCAAAAACAAAAGTTGTCCAAAATTTTGAAACCTACAACTTTTGTGTTTGCACTTTTTCAAGTTAGTACACGAAATCTGGTGATTTGAGTCAAAAACCGAGAGGGGGGGTACTGCACTGCTACAGTAACCCGCCCCCCCCCCCATTCTATTCGCGCACAGGAGCTGGCCGCCGCGGCACGCGCGCGCGCGGCGCCGCCCGTGCCGGCCGGGATCCTGCCCCCGGTCGCGGCAGCACGTGTAGGGGACCCCGCGCCGTCCTCTGCCGCTTCTGTCTCCCCCTAGAATCGGCTTAAAGACGACGGCCACCCCCTCCCGTTCCCTTCTCCTTCCCGCTCGGCACCGGTGACCGCATCCACTGCCCCGACCAAATCGGCCTCAACCCGTGCACCATTCTCCAATTACTTGAGCATCCAACTTCCCTGCCTTCTTGCGCACCTAGTGCATCCATTTGGGCTTAGGTTCGTGCCCTGTGATCCGAGAACGCCCGTCGCCGTCTCTGCGGAAGACCGGAGCGCCGCCGTAGCCGTCGCTCACGCGACGAGCTCGCTGTGGTGAGCCTCTCCTCCTTAGGTATTTCGTTTGTGACTCTCTATCTCATGCCCTAGCTCATGCTCGCGACGGTTTTTCATTTCGTTCCCTAGGATCGCCGGAACGAGACTTCACCGTCGGGGCCGAGTCGCTGTGTCCGCCGCCGTAGCCAACTTCGTCGTTCTACTCCGTCCCTGCCTCGGCCAACCGTCGAGCTAGGATCGTGGTGAGCTCCTGATCCTTCCTGGCCCTTTTCCCTTAGTTTCCCGGCGTCCCCGCGGCCGGAACATGGTGGCCGTGCCGCCGTGGGTGTGCGCGCGCACGGCAGCGCGAGGTGGAAGAAGGAGCTGACAGGCGGGCCCGGCCTGTCAGCGTCCCTGGGCATACGCGCGCGGGTGGAGTTGGGCCGGCCCGCTGATGTTGGGCCGCCTCGGGCCGAAGCGTTTTCTTTATTTTGGAGGGATTTCCAGTGGATTTTCCATTTTAATTTTGAATGAATAGTACTTACATTTGTCATTTTCATAGGAATATTCCTGTTAATCTAAAAATTATGAAAATAATTGTGAGTACTCTCTGGAGCATGTAGTATTTTATAAAAATACTAGATATAGTGTTTGGATGTGTTCTGTGGGAACTAAAAATCAGTATATTAATTAGTAAATGTAACTTTGAGCAATTTTAATAAATTCCAGAATTATCCAAAAATCATGAAAATTTATGTGGTACTATTTTAGAGTAAGATCTATCTGTTGGGTAAGTTTGAGCTCATTTGGAAACTGTTAGGACACTTGTTTATTAGTTGTGGGGTATTTGATTAGTATAATTAATCTAAGCAAATAATCCCTGTTGTTTGGTGTGATTTTGGATTGATTGGCTTCAAGGGTCTTTCACCATCGTGATCCTTGACAGAAGTATTAGGGTCACATGTTGGTTGTAGTAAAGCTGTGTAGCGGCTTTCTGTGACCGTTAAAATGGTCAATAAAATAAAAGTAGGAAATATTGCTTTTACCTTCCGTAAATTGTTTACAACTTTACCGTGAAGGAAAGTTGTACTCAAGATCTTAAAGGTTTACTTTCAAGCATTTCATTTGTTGTCCTCATGCCATGCTAAGCATACATCATTGCATACGTGTAGTGCCCGTTCCCGAAGAGGTCCAGGTCGAGACTACCGCCGAGGAGGTCACTCCAGAAGCCATCCAAGGATTTGACATCTGCGGGACTGATCCTGACCCGACGCTGTACACGATTCAAGGCAAGCCCCGGTGCATTCAGCCCCGCCTTGTGTTTTATAAAATTATTTATCACTTGAGTCTATTATTGCATTAGGTTGTTAGGAGTTGTTTGTCTCCTATATTGATGCATTACCTGCCTTGATACATAATATCCCGGAAACCCGTTTAAAAAATAAAAATATTCAAAAATGCTTAGCCCTGCTTAATCAATTTAGATTTGCATAAAAAGGCTATTTTGACCCATGAAAATGTGACAATTAGGAAATCATGAGAAAAGGAAAAAGGGGTATGAGTCCGTTCGGAAATTGTGTACTTGGGTAGCAGCCCCGATGCACCGTATCCGTCGGAAAGGGGTTTTCCGTTCGTTGGTTGTGAATTTGGGTTAAAGTCCCAATGCTTGACCATCGGCGGAAAGAGGGATTTGAAAACCGTTGGGACACTTATACTTGGGTTAGAGTCCCAATGCAATGTCGCCGGTGGAAAAAGAATTAGGGACCGTTCGTTGTAGGCCTGCTGTGATCGAGAACTTGCAACTAGCCACATACTACGGAAAACTCTGACTCCGGTGGCTCTACTACTTGAACCGACAACCACGCACTGGGAGTGGAGAGATGGCGAGAGCAGCGTGTACCCTCGTGGCCGGCGTGCCTGGAGAGGAGAGAAGTACTGTGTTCTCGGGTGGCGCAGGACCGGTTCAGGGGTAGAAAAATCGTGGTAGCCGGAGTTGGTATATGCAAGTTTAAGTGCTACATATGCAGTGTGGATAGGGATCCCCAGCTGGGTACTAATCGATTCGAATCGTCGTTGCTCCTCGGATATGGAGACTTGATCCTTTGACCTACAATTGAAAAGTGGTTCGAAACTAGGCGTTTTTGAGAATGAGTAAGAATTCGAAGTTATAATGATATATGAAAAGGAACATGGAATTATGGTTATGCTTAAAATAAGACTGAGTTAAAATATTGAAATAGAATAGCAAGGCTTTTCTGCAAAACTCTTGACTCTTGCTCCAGCCTTACCTTGACTCCCCTCAGCCGGCGTTCCTGAGTCTCATTCCTTTTTCTTAGTCGGGTAAGTCTTGCGGAGTACCCCAGTACTCAGGGTTTGTTAACCCCATGTTGCAGGGACGCAGCAGCCGGAGGTTTGTTTCGCCCCTTGCTGTGTAACAGTGGTACAGGAGGGATGTGAGGAGGAGTAATGTCGAACCCGTGGGCAGGGTTCTTATCGTTAAATACTTAATATTGTTGTATCGTCATTCTACTGCTACTTATTTTATTTATGGTCTGTAATATTCGCACTTCAATCGTATTTGGACAAACGGTTTGTAATCTAAGTACCCTATAATCCTTCCGCATTTTCACTCTGATGTAATTTATTATGAAATGTTGTAATTCTGTAATGACTTCGCAATGGGATCCTGTTGGAGAAAATCGGACGCTAATGTAGCCCGGCAGAACCTTCTAGATCATTTGGGACGCGGACCCGCTGTCAGAGGTCATGAGTGACAATGACAGGTGTTTGTGGGCCATGTGATTTAGGCGGATCTGTCACAGCTGGTATCAGAGCGTTCCATTGCTAAATCATTGCCGTATTACTTTGCAAAACTTCAAAGTGTTTTGGATCATAAACTTTAAATTGCTATTTTGGTCCAAATTGCTCCTTCTTGTCTAAATCTATATTAGAGTTACAGTAGCTAGTGGGATAACGCTATTACTAGCCCTATGTTAAAAAAATTTATGCAGTTATTTATTTTTGCATTGGATTCGAAAATTCGTAAGTACGATTCATGCATCATGATTGATTCACATTATAAATAACTTCCTCCTTAAAAACGGGTTATGGGTTAGGATTTATCAAACCTATTCTTGTAGCCTGTATTATATCCTTACTAATCCTAACTTATCTTCTCCAGCATAGCACGCTGCAAGCAGACTGCGCGTAAGATGACGGGACCTAGGGGTGTGCCGCGCCACCAGCTGGCGCCGCGCGACGGGGAGGCCTCTAGCAGTCGTCGCCCCCGCCGCAGCCGCGCTGAGCTACAGGAGGAGATAGAGAGGATGAGGGAGGAGATGAGGAGGATGGTGGAGGACTTCGCCACCGCTCGTCGGGAGCACTACCAGGACGTAGCGACGATCGACCGACTGCGGACCTCTGTGGCTCGTCTGATCGAGCAGAGGGATGCCACTTGGGCACGAGAGGATGCGACCAGGGCGAGACTGCACGAGCTAGAGATCTACGTAGAGCAGATCGAGGACTACAACGACACATTGCACGAGGAGGTGCATAGGCTCAACAATGAGCTTAACCCGATCCTGCAGCCACGTGTTGAGGACCCCGAGGATGGGGTGGTCGTTGGTCCTGAGGATCAGGACATGGAGGACGTCGAGGAGGGCGTCGAGGAGCACGTGGCGGAGGTTGACGAGGACGGTGTCGTCTCTGACGGGACCGTGGGAGACGACGTCTAGATTAGCCATAAGACTAGCGATATCAGTATTTGCACTCTTTAGGGTATTGTTATGTCAGTGTTGCCATGAAAACCTTAGTATGGTTTGAGAACTGTATCGAGTGTTGGTTATGTACTCTACCTATCGTATTGTGTGGTGTGTATTGTATTAAGACCTGATTAAGTAATCTGAGACTCAGTTTGGTTTAATTATGCACAGATGCCTGTTAACACCCGCTCAACTGGTGCTGGTACTTCCGAGGACGGGGCCATTCCGCAAGCACCGCCAATTCCACCCACCTTGGCTGATGCCATTGCTGCATTGGCCAATGCTACGGCACTACTTGCGCAAAACCGGGATGACCGTGTTGGGCGTCGTGGCCGCCCCCATGATGAGGAAACAACTTATGTGGACTTCACAGACACCCGTCCACCGGTGTTTACCAAAGCGGATGAGCCGCTGGAAGCAGACGACTGGCTCCGTATCATGGAGCAGAAGTTTGGATTGATTCGCTGCACGGAAACCCAGAAGCCGTTGTTTGCAGCACAGCAACTTTGAGGTCCCGCAAGCGCTTGGTTCGCAAACCTCCAGTCAGCACAGCCAGTAGGGCATCAACTTACTTGGGTGGAGTTCCGTGAGGCATTTCGTGCACATTACATCCCTGCGGGGGTTATGAAGATGAAATTGGATCAATTCTTGGCACTGCAACAAAAGGAGTCTACAGTCATGCAGTATGTCAGTCAGTTCAATCACCTGTCGCAGTATGCCCCTGAGCATACTAATACCGATCAAAAGAAGAAGGACTTTTTTGTCAGGGGTTTGAACTTCAAGATTCAGCGAAGCCTGTCTAACAATCTCAACTGCACGTATCATGAGGCTATCAACAGTGCCATAGCTTTTGAAGAAAGTGATCGCAAACACCAAGAAGAGAAGAAAAAGAAGAAGTCTGGATCAGCTGGATCTTCTGGCCATCAAAAGCGCCAGAAAATCATATACCATCACACTCATCACACACGTCCCCAGCATCCTCATCAGCAGGTCGTAGTTCGAACTGCTGCTACTTCTCACACTTCTAACCATCAAAGCACCACCCAGCCGAATGCCCCTGTTGTTCGCGTAACCACTCCTCAAGCAACCTACAACCAGTCTTGCTACAATTGTGGCAAGATGGGACATTGGTCCCGCAACTGCCCGTTTCCCAAACAATACAATCAGAATGCACAGAAGGCTCCTGGTGGACAACAGCAGCAGACTCAGCACCGTGGCCACCAACAGCAGGCCCAGAAGGGAAAGGTTGTGAGAAAAGCAGGACAGGTCTACTACACGCAAGTTGGAGACATTCCTGAAGGTGAACCCGTCATGCTGGGTAGGTTCCCTATCGCAAGTCATCCTGCTATCATGCTTTTCGATTCCGGTGCATCGCATTCATTCATCAATCGTACATTTGTTGTCAAGCATGAAATTCCGATTGGGCAGATAGAGGAAAGTTTCCTTATACAATCGCCCGGAGGGCGCATTAGTACTAAAGAGATGGTACATCGGGTGCCCATAGAACTTGGCGGGCATATATTCCCGACCTCGATGATAGTGCTGAAGGATCAGGATATAGATGTGATATTAGGCATGAATTGGATGTATCAGCACAGAGCTCTCATAGACCTGCTGAATAGAACCATCAGAGTAAACTTGCCTAATAGCCAAACTCAACTTCTTATCCAACTTCCCATACCTCAAAGAGCAGTTGGTAGGGTATGTGCAACCACAGTCAAAGAGGTGCGGAACATTCCGGTAGTCTGTGAATTTCCGGATGTATTCCCTGACGAATTGCCTGGCTTACCTCCTGACCGGGATGTAGAATTTGCCATTGAGCTGAAGCCTGGAACAGCACCTATTTCCCGTAGAGCATATAGAATGCCGCCGAAGGAGTTGGCAGAGTTGAAAGTTCAGTTGTAGGATCTGTTGGATAAGGGTTTCATCAGGCCAAGTTCATCCCCTTGGGGTTGTCCTGCTATTTTTGTTAAAAAGAAGGACAGCTCCCTCAGACTCTGTGTCGATTACCGTCCCCTCAATGAGGTCACTATCAAAAATAAGTACCCTTTGCCTCGCATAGATCTAATTTTTGACCAGCTTGCGGGGGCCAGGGTATTCTCGAAAATTGACCTCAGATCGGGGTACCACCAAATAAAAATCCGTCCAGAAGATGTTCCCAAAACAGCCTTCACTACCAGATATGGTCTTTACGAGTATCTGGTTATGTCTTTCGGCCTGACCAATGCCCCTGCCTATTTCATGTATCTTATGAATTCAGTCTTCATGCCCGAACTCGACAAGTTTGTAGTCGTGTTCATCGACGACATACTGGTCTATTCCAAAAGCCCGGAAGAGCATGACAAACACCTTCGTGTAGTCCTAACTCGGTTGCGAGAACATCAACTGTATGCCAAGTTCAGCAAGTGCGAGTTTTGGTTGGACAGAGTTCCGTTTCTTGGGCATATTCTGTTGGCCGAAGGTGTATCGGTTGACCCAAGCAAGGTGGAAGAGATATTGAATTGGAAACCACCAACCACAGTACATCAAGTCCGTAGTTTTATGGGAATGGCGGGATATTACCGCCGTTTTATTCCGGATTTTTCCAAAATATCTAAGCCTATTACCAACTTATTGAAGAACGAGGTCAAGTTTGCCTGGTCACCTGAGTATGAGCAAGCATTTCAGACTTTGAAAAAGTTGTTAACCACTGCCCCAGTCCTAGCTCAACCGGACATTGAAAAGCCATTCGACGTGTACTGCGACGCTTCGGGGACCGGCCTGGGTTGTGTCTTGATGCAAGAAGGCCGAGTCATTGCTTATGCGTCCCGGCAGCTTAAGCGTCATGAAGAAAATTATCCCACTCATGATCTTGAATTGGCAGCGGTGGTCCATGCACTGAAAATTTGGCGTCATTATTTGCTTGGCAGTACTTGCAAGATCTACACCGATCACAAGAGCCTAAAATATATATTTACCCAAGAAGAGTTGAACATGAGACAACGAAGATGGCTCGAGCTGATCAAGGATTATGACATTGAAGTGCATTATCACCCTGGTAAAGCAAATGTGGTTGCCGATGCGCTCAGTCGCAAAATTCATTGCAGTTGTCTGGCAGTGAAGCCCCGAGACTTTTCTTTATGCCATGAACTAGAGAAGTTGGGGGTAGAAATAGTTGAACAGGGCAGTTTGAATCATGTTAGTATTGAGACCACCATCCGTGATGAGATAATCGCCGCTCAGAAAGGAAGCAAAGGCATCCAGCATATTAAGGAGAAAGTCCAAGCTGGTACTGTGGATTGTTTCAGGATTGACGAAGAAGGGGTCGTATGGTTCAAAGGGCGGCTAGTAGTTCCAAAGGTACCCGAGTTGCGACAAAAGATTTTGGACGAAGCACATTTGACTAGATTCTCCATCCACCCTGGGAGCAATAAAATGTACCAGAATTTGAGGCAAAAGTTTTGGTGGACCAAAATGAAAATAGAGATCGCTCGATATGTAGCGAAGTGTGACACTTGCCAGAAGGTGAAAGCTGTACACATGAAGCCCGGTGGAGAACTGCAACCACTGCCTGTTCCTGCATGGAAATGGGAGGACATTAGTATGGATTTTATCGTAGGTCTGCCAAAAACACCCAGAGGTTTTGACTCAGTCTGGGTTGTGGTTGATCGCCTCACTAAGCAAGCCCACTTCATCCCCGTCAAGACTATTTACACTGCTGTGAACTATGCAAAGCTGTACATCCAGAATTTGATGAAGCTTCATGGTGTGCCCAAGACCATTGTCTCTGATCGAGGTTCTCAATTCATACCTAAAGCAGTGAACCAGATCCCTACTACAGGCCAAGCAGCCAAGAAGAAGTGTAAAGAACGAGAGTTGTTGAAACTAGCATATTGGAAGATTAATCGACCAAAATAACCGTGAGCAGCCACAATATTATAAGTCTCTTCCAACTTTTGGAGAGCCTTCCACAAGTCACTTGGAACAAAGCTTCTACATAGCACAGCATACCATCCGCAGACTGACGGACAGACTGAGAGAGTCAACCAGGTGTTGGAGGACATGTTGAGAGCATGTGCACTCAATTACACCGAATCTTGGGATGAGTGTTTGGCACTGGCAGAATTTTTGTACAATAACAGCTACCAAGAAAGCATCAAAATGGCACCGTTTGAGGCGGTATATGGTCGTAGGTGTCGAACACCCCTGAATTGGTCTGAGCCTGGGGAGAGATGGTACTTCGGCGTTGACTTGGTGGAAGAGACTGAAGCAAAGGTGCGGCAAATACAAGATAACCTGAAGGTTGCACAGTCGCGACAGAAAAGTTACGCCGATCAAAGGCGTCGTCCTTTGGTGTTTAAGACAGGAGATTATGTCTATCTCAAGGTCTCACCCATGAAGGGAATTAATCGATTTGGAGTTAAAGGCAAATTAGCTCCTCGATACATTGGACCATTTCAAATCATGGCTCGTCATGGGAAAGTAGCTTATAAGTTGAAACTGCCAGATCATCTCTCAGCCGTCCACAACGTTTTTCATGTATCACAACTCAAAAAGTGTCTTCGGGTGCCAGATCAAGTCGTGGATGTTGGGGAAATAGAACTCCAACCCGACCTAACGTACTCTGAGTATCCTATCCAAGTCTTGGATCAGAAGGATCGCGTCACTCGGAGAACCACTACAAGATGGTACAAGATTCAATGGAGCAAACATTCCGAGGATGAAGCCACCTGGGAGTCTGAAGACTATCTCGCCGAAAACTTCCCCGAGTTCTTTGCTACATTGTAAATGTAAAGTTTCTAGTTGTAGTCGGTATAAACTTACCTCATTGTTTTATGGTAGAAACTAGGGTGGGTTTACTTGAGACATTTTCTTTTCCATCACTTAACCCTAAGGTTTACCGTCTATCAAATCTCGGGTCGAGATTTATTTAAGGGGGAAGGGCTGTAATACCCCGGGTATTACGGCTAATTAATCATGCCATGTCATCATGTTTATTATTAAGCATTTGCATGTGATTGTGCTTAGGGCTTCTAAAGTGATTCAATTATGTTTAGGTTTGGTGGTGCAATTAAACTTTAAATGGGAATTAATGATAATAGCAAAAAGAAAAATTCCAATTAAGTTTTAAATTGACTCAGAACCTTAATTTAAAAACTATTTGGAATTGGACGAAAGTGCCTTAATAAAAGTTATAGATCTATTGAAATGAAACAACTTTTATTTTGGGAGATTTTGAAGTTATAATATAAAAATTTAGATTAAACTCAAATTACTATGCTAAAATTCAAGTTTGAAACTTCAAATTCAAAAATATTAGGAATTGGACAAAACTTCCTTAATAAGAGTTGTATAGATCACTGAGTAGGACAACTTCTATTTTGACAAATTTTCAAGTTGTTAAATAAATTTAAAAGTAATTTTAACAATTCAGTTTGGAATTCAAAACCCTCTTTTACCCCCTTTACTGTAGTTTCAAAACCATGTGGAATTTGGGTTTTGTTCAAAAACAAAAGTTGTCCAAAATTTTGAAACCTACAACTTTTGTGTTTGCACTTTTTCAAGTTAGTACACGAAATCTGGTGATTTGAGTCAAAAACCGAGAGGGGGGGTACTGCACTGCTACAGTAACCCGCCCCCCCCCCATTCTATTCGCGCACAGGAGCTGGCCGCCGCGGCACGCGCGCGCGCGGCGCCGCCCGTGCCGGCCGGGATCCTGCCCCCGGTCGCGGCAGCACGTGTAGGGGACCCCGCGCCGTCCTCTGCCGCTTCTGTCTCCCCCTAGAATCGGCTTAAAGACGACGGCCACCCCCTCCCGTTCCCTTCTCCTTCCCGCTCGGCACCGGTGACCGCATCCACTGCCCCGACCAAATCGGCCTCAACCCGTGCACCATTCTCCAATTACTTGAGCATCCAACTTCCCTGCCTTCTTGCGCACCTAGTGCATCCATTTGGGCTTAGGTTCGTGCCCTGTGATCCGAGAACGCCCGTCGCCGTCTCTGCGGAAGACCGGAGCGCCGCCGTAGCCGTCGCTCACGCGACGAGCTCGCTGTGGTGAGCCTCTCCTCCTTAGGTATTTCGTTTGTGACTCTCTATCTCATGCCCTAGCTCATGCTCGCGACGGTTTTTCATTTCGTTCCCTAGGATCGCCGGAACGAGACTTCACCGTCGGGGCCGAGTCGCTGTGTCCGCCGCCGTAGCCAACTTCGTCGTTCTACTCCGTCCCTGCCTCGGCCAACCGTCGAGCTAGGATCGCGGTGAGCTCCTGATCCTTCCTGGCCCTTTTCCCTTAGTTTCCCGGCGTCCCCGCGGCCGGAACATGGTCGCCGTGCCACCGTGGGTGTGCGCGCGCACGGCAGCGCGAGGTGGAAGAAGGAGCTGACAGGCGGGCCCGGCCTGTCAGCGTCCCTGGGCGTACGCGCGCGCGCGCGGGCGAACGCGCGGGTGGAGTTGGGCCGGCCCGCTGATGTTGGGCCGCCTCGGGCCGAAGCGTTTTCTTTATTTTGGAGGGATTTCCGGTGGATTTTCCATTTTAATTTTGAATGAATAGTACTTACATTTGTCATTTTCATAGGAATATTCCTGTTAATCTAAAAATTATGAAAATAATTGTGAGTACTCTCTGGAGCATGTAGTATTTTATAAAAATATTAGATATAGTGTTTCGATGTGTTCTGTGGGAACTAAAAATCAGTATATTAATTAGTAAATGTAACTTTGAGCAATTTTAATAAATTCCAGAATTATCCAAAAATCATGAAAATTTATGTGGTACTATTTTAGAGTAAGATCTATCTGTTGGGTAAGTTTGAGCTCATTTGGAAACTGTTAGGACACTTGTTTATTAGTTGTGGGGTATTTGATTAGTATAATTAATCTAAGCAAATAATCCCTGTTGTTTGGTGTGATTTTGGATTGATTGGCTTCAAGGGTCTTTCACCATCGTGATCCTTGACAGAAGTATTAGGGTCACATGTTGGTTGTAGTAAAGCTGTGTAGCGGCTTTCTGTGACCGTTAAAATGGTCAATAAAACAAAAGTAGGAAACATTGCTTTTACCTTCCGTAAATTGTTTACAACTTTACCGTGAAGGAAAGTTGTACTCAAGATCTTAAAGGTTTACTTTCAAGCATTTCATTTGTTGTCCTCATGCCATGCTAAGCATACATCATTGCATACGTGTAGTGCCCGTTCCCGAGGAGGTTCAGGTCGAGACTACCGCCGAGGAGGTCACTCCAGAAGCCATCCAAGGATTTGACATCTGCGGGACTGATCCTGACCCGACGCTGTACACGATTCAAGGCAAGCCCCGGTGCATTCAGCCCCGCCTTGTGTTTTATAAAATTATTTATCACTTGAGTCTATTATTGCATTAGGTTGTTAGGAGTTGTTTGTCTCCTATATTGATGCATTACCTGCCTTGATACATAATATCCCGGAAACCCGTTTAAAAAATAAAAATATTCAAAAATGCTTAGCCCTGCTTAATCAATTTAGATTTGCATAAAAAGGCTATTTTGACCCATGAAAATGTGACAATTAGGAAATCATGAGAAAAGGAAAAAGGGGTATGAGTCCGTTCGGAAATTGTGTACTTGGGTAGCAGCCCCGATGCACCGTATCCGTCGGAAAGGGGTTTTCCGTTCGTTGGTTGTGAATTTGGGTTAAAGTCCCAATGCTTGACCATCGGCGGAAAGAGGGATTTGAAAACCGTTGGGACACTTGTACTTGGGTTAGAGTCCCAATGCAATGTCGCCGGCGGAAAAAGAATTAGGGACCGTTCGTTGTAGGCCTGCTGTGATCGAGAACTTGCAACTAGCCACATACTACGGAAAACTCTGACTCCGGTGGCTCTACTACTTGAACCGACAACCACGCACTGGGAGTGGAGAGATGGCGAGAGCAGCGTGTACCCTCGTGGCCGGCGTGCCTGGAGAGGAGAGGAGTACTGTGTTCTCGGGTGGCGCAGGACCGGTTCAGGGGTAGAAAAATCGTGGTAGCCGGAGTTGGTATATGCAAGCTTAAGTGCTACATATGCAGTGTGGATAGGGATCCCCAGCTGGGTACTAATCGATTCGAATCGTCGTTGCTCCTCGGATATGGAGACTTGATCCTTTGACCTACAATTGAAAAGTGGTTCGAAACTAGGCGTTTTTGAGAATGAGTAAGAATTCGAAGTTATAATGATATATGAAAAGGAACATGGAATTATGGTTATGCTTAAAATAAGACTGAGTTAAAATATTGAAATAGAATAGCAAGGCTTTTCTGCAAAACTCTTGACTCTTGCTCCAGCCTTACCTTGACTCCCCTCAGCCGGCGTTCCTGAGTCTCATTCCTTTTTCTTAGTCGGGTAAGTCTTGCGGAGTACCCCAGTACTCAGGGTTTGTTAACCCCATGTTGCAGGGACGCAGCAGCCGGAGGTTTGTTTCGCCCCTTGCTGTGTAACAGTGGTACAGGAGGGATGTGAGGAGGAGTAATGTCGAACCCGTGGGCAGGGTTCTTATCGTTAAATACTTAATATTGTTGTATCGTCATTCTACTGCTACTTATTTTATTTATGGTCTGTAATATTCGCACTTCAATCGTATTTGGACAAACGGTTTGTAATCTAAGTACCCTATAATCCTTCCGCATTTTCACTCTGATGTAATTTATTATGAAATGTTGTAATTCTGTAATGACTTCGCAATGGGATCCTGTTGGAGAAAATCGGACGCTAATGTAGCCCGGCAGAACCTTCTAGATCATTTGGGACGCGGACCCGCTGTCAGAGGTCATGAGTGACAATGACAGGTGTTTGTGGGCCATGTGATTTAGGCGGATCTGTCACAATATTACACCGATTTGAATTACTTGTAGCAGTTCAATTAATCCTGTCCAAAACTATCGAACCACAGTTCATCCGGTTCTTAATGGTTGAACGAGTAAACCAATGGTCTCACGGGTTCAATGTCCAGTTCCTAATAACTATGCGTAGTGGATTATTTAAAGAAAAATAACTATGCGTAGTGGATGACCGCAGTAGCAGTTTACAGAGTCCATCAGAAAATCCACTGTTGCTAGGACGGAATATAATACGGCCATTATGAAGCAGATTTCGCAAAGATTTTAGTCATGTTCGCTTGAGCTTATGTGCCAAAACCAACATTTCTTTTTAGCCATGAAACAATATTTTTATCTCAGAATAAGTCTATATTAGTCAAAATCAACGCTTTTTCTAAAAAAAGATATTCTTGCGAGACCATACGACTAAGGTGCTGATTAGTTCCTCATAAGGATGGCAAAAGGGCGAATTTGGGTCAAATGGAGCCTTCCGGGCCCAAACCGAAACCCGGAACTCAAAATCTGAAACCGTCCCGAACACCAGTTTTAGCGATAATCCAAACCCGATGGATCCCCAAAACCCGAATTGTTAACCGAAACCCAAAACCCACCACTATATAGCAATAAGAAAAAAAACAATAAAGAATTTTTAGCAACATATGCATGATTACATATTGAATGCACAAGAAGCAATAAATAACACACAAATTCATGACTCAACTTAGAACAAATTCAATAGCTTCCATAAACAATTTATTAATAAAAATAAATGAGTTTTTATTTAAAATATTATATTTCGAACATTCATTGAGTATTCGCGAGTGAAAACCGACACATGAAACCGAACCCGATAAATTTCGGATACCCAAAACCAAAAACTATGGGTGAAAAATCAGACCCAAACCCGTTGGACTTAAAACCCATGGATATTTGTTCTGAACCCAATCCGCTATCATCCTTAATTGCTCATCACTAACATGTTCACTTCTATTATTTCTGTTAAAAGTGAAATGTAATGAACTGATTTTGGGAACAACTATATGTATTGCATTGCTCTCTTAGTTTATATACATGTGAACGGGTGTGTCTAAAGGACACAACCGATGGGAGAACTTACATTTTCGTCACCCAAGAATCTACTCTCACTAATCCTAACTGCTTGTACGGACGGATGAGATCAGTGAACAGGTGCCTCTTGATAATAGACACCATCTCGTAACAATTTCTTTTCAATCATAAAAAAAATTCGCAAACAACAAATCAAGATCAGCAGCTTCCCTGCAGCAGCCGAGACGGGAGATAGAGACTTCAAATAGTGCCAGCGACAGCTACCGGTGCCTGTTCCGGAGGCTCTTTCACCTTACCTACTGCCGCCGGCTTGTTTATTTTGTCACTTTCCCTACATCGCCGTCTGATTTTTTTTTTGTTACTCAGATAACATGCAATCTTATTATTATTTGGCTATAAAAAAGTCGTTCATTGTATTGTACTATTAGTTGTGCCTTTTGTTGCCTGAAAACTTACCAAAAATTCAGACAACTAAGGTATAGCAACTCGCTTGTTTTATCCGCGTGCTATGCAGTTCTGTCGCAAGTCCCGGTTTCGCTTGTGCAAGGATTCACATCATTGGCTTATTCTCTTCTCCCTAGAATCCTAGCTGGTCTGCACACTGCACTGCGTTCATTCATCAAACACGCACAACATTCACAACAGACGGATCTCTCAATCTACCGTAGGAGCTAGTACCACTTGCCAGGACGAGTTAAGGGAGCTAGCCACATTCTGGGACTTTCCCCTCGAAATCTCTGTTCCCATGCAGTCTAAAGTCCACAGAAAGTCTCCAAGATCATGGACATCACCAAGTCTGACACTCCTACCCGGTGCAAGTGCAACGCACGTTCCATGACTCTCCTCTACGTCTTCCATGGGCCTACCGCCTACCATGATATGATATATTACCACGTGCCGATACGGTGATGTGCTTGTAGTGCCAAGTGAGAAGATATACTAGATGAAAAGACACTCAAGTCTCAGGAAACAAAAGAACATCGGCATGCCAATTGCCACCACCACCTTTGCCGGGGCTAAGAAAAGGCAGATCGGATTTGGCAAGACAGAAAGGCATGGTTCAGAATTCCGGAAAACTAATTAAAGTTGGTTCTATTCGCATTTCAAGATTCGCTCTATGCAATCATATACTATCCGGATAAAGGAATCCAAGAACCTATCAAGCAGCAGCTGCGGCAGCACTATTATTATCATCATCATATAATGTGTTCAATCATCATCAACCAAAAATATCAGAGATGCTGGCAGCCTAGCACAATTGCCAGTTCATGTGACAGCTCTGCTACTTGGAGATTGGAGATAAAAAGAAAAGTTGAAATTTCTAACCAAACCTTTTTAGAACAATGAGAATTGGTACCAAGTTGACCTCTCTCTGTACTTGACATATGATATGATCTTTTACAAAAATTATTTGTACACACTTTTTTTTCTCTCGTTATGCTATCATGGCTGGAAGTAAAGAACATCAAACAACAGGGAAGGAGAAAGAACCTTGTATTAATCGCGGTGAGGAGCTGGTTGAGGAGATGGTGGCGACGAATTGATGGACACATCACTCAAAATTGGTTTGAAGGACATCAGGGGGGCCTTAACTCTGCGGCAGCAGCAGCAGCAGAAGCAGCAACTATGGATGCATCATGGATGAGGTCGACGATGATGGGTAGAGCCCGAAATAGGCAGGCCAATTCCCTTCTCACATCAGTTCAGTCCATCCAAGGATACACGGGAATGCCGGATTAGAATCCACACTGCCTGCATCCAAGGCCGAACTGAGATGAGATCCGTACTGTGGTCCCAATCCGAAATGGTGGTCATGACGGGGGAGGAGGAGCAGCGAGTGGCTGCGGCTGCGGTCCGGCGACGAAGGGGTGCTGCAGCAGCTGCGCGGCCGTGAGCCGCTTCGCTGGGTTCTTCTGCAGGCAGCAGCTAATGAATCCCCTGAACTCGGGCGAGGCGGTGAGCGGTGGCTCGGGAGGGTCGGAGTAGCAGATGGCGACCATGAGCGCGGCCCAGTCCCCCTGCCTGCCGAGGTTCTCCCCGAAGGGGAACCTGCCCAGGTAGAACTCGAGAATGCTGAGGCCGAAGCTCCAGATGTCGCCGGCGTAGCCGTCGTAGCTGCCGTCGTTGAGGTCGGTGTTGATCCGCTCGGGGCTCATGTAGGCGATGGTGCCGACGGAGGAGTTGCAGGGGTCCATGGTCTGGTTGAGGATGCGGCCGACGCCGAAGTCGGCGATCTTGACGCGGCGCGCCGAGTCGATGAGGAGGTTGGAGGGCTTGATGTCGCGGTGCACGATGTGGCGGCGGTGGAGGTAGGCGATCCCGGACAGGACCTGGCGCGCGACGTCGGCGAGGAACGGCTCGGCGGCGATGCGGCGGCCGTCGAGGGAGCCGCCGTCCATGTACTCGAGCAGGATCAGCAGCTCCCCGCCGCGCTCGTACATGCCGTGGCACCGCACCACGGCCGGGTGCTCGGCGGTGCGGAGGATGGCGATCTCCCGCGCGATCTGGCGGCGCACCGCGTCGTCGTGGTTCCCGTAGAGGACCTTGAGCGCGTAGAGCCGCCCGGACCCGCGGTGCCGCACCATCCACACCGTCCCGCCGGCGCCGCTCCCGACGCGGCGCACGCGCTCCAGCTCCGCGAGCGGGGGCGGCTGCTGCTGCTGCGCCGCGGCGGCGGCGGGCGCGGGGACGGCGCCCGGTGGGGTGGGTCCCCCGGCGGAGGCGGGGACGGGCGGGAGAGGGAGCGGGACGGCGAGGGAGGTGCCGACCTCGCGCTGGGGCATGGGGAGGGTGAGATCCGGGCGGCGGCGCGCGCGGCCCGGCGTGCCGGGCTGCTGCTGGGTCGGCAGGCCGCCCGGACGCATGGCGTGGGCGTGGTGGGCGTGGGCGTGGGCGGGGAGGAGTTCGTTAGGGGACGCCCGCGGGGGTGGGGGTGATTGGCGTCCGCGTCACGGTTCTTCGTCTTCTCCCGGGTGCCGGTTTGTCGTGTGGCGCTGTGGTGCCCGTTTATTGGAGTGGAGCACACAGGCCTAGTCGCTCATCGGGTTGGGGACGACCCCGGAGGGCACAGGGAAGTACAGTAATTGATCCTCACGAGGCGACGACCTCGCCTAACGGCAACCCAGCCGCTGGACTGAGTGGAGATGCGACGCGATGCCTCGTTGGAGAGGCACGGCCCGCACAGTGGCGTGCTGACCTTCACTGCTTGCTGCCGCCGTACCGGCGTACCGTGATAATTATTGTTATTATATGCTAACTATTTTGGATAAGTACACAACTGTCCTACTGTTTCCCAGGATACGATGTTGATAAATGACCCGTACATGTACTCCTACGTGCCCGCCTCACTTCCCAAGGATTTGACATCCCCATAAATTGTGCCACGCTAGCCACGCATTTAACAGAAGCATTTTTTTTTGTCTAGGTGATTTTTAACTCAAATTAGCAGTAATGCATCCACACAGGAGAGTAATAGGTGCACTAATTTTATAGTTAAGCTTAGTAGTCAACCAACTAGCCAACCACAGCTAATTTAAGCTACTTTTTAGGCCCAACTAGTAATTAGCAATGTGTATCAATTAATCAATTAATTAAGTAGAGAAATGTGGATGATGATATTATGTACCTGGCTTGTGTTAGGGCATGTTCAGTTCCTCCATTTTGCAAAGCGTTTTGGTGTTTTGACTCAATCTTTTAAAAATGGATCTAAACAACATGATGTAAAACAATAAACTTTTTGGTATTTTGCATTTTGCACCTAGAAATAGGGATGAAAACGGATCGGATACGAACAGATATGACTGATATTACATTTGTTTTCATATTTCTGGTCGGATTCGAATTCGAATACGGATAGTGTCAGCCATGCCGGATAGAATACGATTGTATGTCGACATCATAAATATATGATTTGAGTATTCGGATATGAATACGGTATCGAATATTGAATATCCGGACTCGAATACGGACAGATCTAAACACCTCTAAACGAATTCGGTCGAACGAACGGTCGGATAAATATCTGTACCATTTTCATCCATACCTAAAAAGCTCAAAAGAGGGGGAAAACGTCATTTGGCATTTGGCACCCAAAAAGCTTAAAAGAGGGAGAAAAACATCATGAGAACATATGTTATCTCTGTATGGTTAAACGTTTGGCATGTACCTACAAACCAAGACGTAAAATTTAAAGGTGTAAAGTTTTGGAACCAAAAGTTTTAGTAAAAAAAATTAGCATTTCAAATGGAACTAAACATGCCCTTAATTAAAAGTGTAAAAAATCTCATGGACCTAATTCAGGGAGAATCTGGAAACGCGCACCTGGAACCCAGGCCGGCTTTCACTGCACGTGCTCGATATTCGAATGATGAGCTAGTGCCTGACGAATAGAAAGGTTGGACGACGCGACGTGTCAATACATTAAGTCTTAGGTGATCTTCCTGTGATATTCATTATAAAGCACATAACTCTACAGAAAGGAGCAGATATAAAGGTCATCGCTGAGCATCTTCAAGAAAACGTGCGATTAAAGAATTATATGCTATCCAGCAAAATGGCAAAGATCAATGAACTGAAGAAACCTGTCGACCTCACCTTTCCTGTTTCTTACACGGGGATAATGGGGATGTCTTCAGAGTTCAGACCAGGGCGATCATCTGCTTCTAAAGTGCTAGCAAGATGAACCTGACCATGTGGTACCGGTCAGTGGCGACCCTGCGACACTCGTATCTTTTCAACGAGGATAATTCAAATACAGTGTATTTGGTAACTTCACTGATGACGCAAAGCCGTAAGGGTGACGGCATGGATGAGCAAATGTAACAGCTTTGGCTCCGGATGTTCTAGGTTAGATCTAACGAGCAGGCAATGTCTTTTAAAACTAATAAATTTCCTCACCCAATCACCCACACGGCAACATGTGCAGATGACATCGGAACAGATAAAGACCAATTCGCCAGTGCGCCCTAGGTGCAAGTTGTTACCTGTCACCGAGACGGCGAGACACGGGTTCAGAGGCTCTGCATGCCCCGGGCTTGGGGCTAACGTTAACAGCCATGGACTACGATTGTTTCTTTTTACCAATCCGTGCATTGCTCCAAGCAACGCCCACAAAAGAGGGTGGCTTAGGTAATACTACCAGTTTTAATAGGTATCAGATTTCTCCAGACCTATGAAACCTGATATGATATGATCAAATGAGTGGTGACAGAGCAAGAACTGTTGCAGATAAGACAATTATATCGACAATGCAGCAGATGCCTGCTTAGAAGTGTCATCCTGTAAGAACCACATGAAATCATTATTAGAGTTGAGTTATGCATAATTGCAGATAACTTTAAATAAGGGTAACTCTTCAAATGTTATCGCAGTGGAAGCAAATGCAGGAAACTGAAGCTATATGCTGAACCAGCCTGTACTCCTAGTCCTAGTTAACTAAAACGAGCTGCAGCTCTGCACATTCAGATATACATTTCTCAAGTGAAGACTTAGTTCCAAGAATATTGTCTGCGTGTTAAGTAGCTTTTATTTCATTTCAGATGTGCAAACATGCAGGTTAAAAGGATTTATGAAGAAATCAGTTAGTGTAAGTCCAAGTATGGGGTCCTGATGATAGAACTAAATAACCTAGAAAACAAAAGCAAGTTTACCAAAACGTCCAAGCAAAATAACAACTGCAGAGACTATTTGAAGTGTTAGACATAGCGTGTACCCCACTAATGCAGAAATAAAGTATCAGATGAAGGATCACTATGAAAATGGATACTTTTGCCTTGGTGCATACACCACAATAAATCTAGCATAATGTCTCATTTGGGCATGCAAACACCTAATGTTAACTGGAAGTAACAGATCAATCTTGAGAAATAAGGTGTGCTTTGTTTCAAAAAAAAAAAAAAAAAGGTGCGCAGAACACTAGTGGCTGCTATAAATCCAACAAGTCAGTATAAATAATGTGCTTAAACACAAAAGAGTTAATGAATAGTACACACAGAAAAAGTTAAAAGATTACTATAAATCTGGCACGGTACTCTGGATTACTTACTGTACTATTGTAGCCTTCACTGTTATCTCAATCATAGCTTGGGCCATGTGTGGCTACAGGTGGCCCATATGAGTATCTCCATTGATCACATGCCGAGCATTTGTCAAGCTTAGTGCTGTTCTCTAGAGTACAAAATTTACAAGACCAAGTCATGTACTTCGCCTTTGCAATTTTAGGTTTTGCTGTACCACAAAGTTCACAGATTGGTGCCAGATACTGCAGAGGTCCAGATTTCACAATGTGTTAGAGAAAAACATGCTAATAAATACAGGCAAACTGTGTAGTAGAAAAGAAAATATGGAAGAAGTGAAGACTAGATGTAAGACCAAACTACAAGTATACATAGCAAAAACGAACGAGGAAAGAATTATATAGTTAAGGCAAACAAATGTGACTACAAGGTAATATTTTTCTGGGACAAAAGAAACTTCCGACACTTTGCAAGGATGGAACTCTGTTGGTGATGTTCATGGTACCTTAAATTGGAAATTGGCTTGTGTACAGTCAAATTAAATATAGGTGAGGACCAGTACAGTAGGCTACTAGCTATAAGTCATGAAACCTGCAGATAGAAACTATATATATCACAAACAGCAGGTTTCCCAAAACTAAGAGGCATACAGTTACCATGCAGTTCAATATTAGGCCTGAATGCTTCACGTAATCATGTGTGAATCTGTTACGGTTATGAGCGGAGTTATACATTACAGAACATGCTAAAAATTTTGGTAGTAATGTTAATTCATCCTTTCTGAACTTATTCAAGGATCTGGAGCTAACCTGCCAGATAGGAACCATGATGTGACTAGCAAATTACTATAAGCTCAAGAACAAAATGAGAAAATATAGGAACTTGCAGTAATAACAAAAAAGGTACGAAAGACATGTTAGGTGCTTGTTTGGCAGGGGTAGTAATGTTAACTCATCCTTTCTGGCCTTATTCAAGGATGTGGAGCTAACTGCCAGACAAGACCCACACAGACAGAGTGGCTCTACAGATAGAGTTGTAGAGCTGTGGAGCTGTAGAACAGTCAACAGAGCTGAAACTCTAGCTCTAAAGCCCTGTCAAACAGGACCTAGAGCTGTACATCCATACCGCTCAACAACTGAGCTTGGCTCAGACCTTATCAACAAGCAAATACACATCTGAATCTCAGACATGCATACTCTAATCTAAACAAAGCATTTAACTAAGATTGTACAGAGTTATCATGTTCGGCATATGCATATGTATTAATGAATTGGATGAATTTCAAAGATAAATTTAAATGGATCAGAATGAAAAAAGATCTGCTTGTCCTACTATAACAAATAAGATATTTTCTCCCATAAATTTTCTATATAGAGTAAAAAATGAGCCATAATACATGAATAAACTCACAGTTTTGTAGGTGAAAGGGATATTTTGGTTCGGCACTTTGAAAACTTGCCTGGTTCAGAAGAGTGCAAGCACCGCATTCCCACTTTGAACTATCAAGTGCATCACATGTTGTCCTATCATCTTGTGCTGCTATGTGAATTCTAGAAGAAGTGCTGGACTGTGCAAAAGTGTTGGAGCAGCTACCCTTCGTGTTTTTTCCATCCCTTGTCACCAAATTTGGCGGTTCTTGCAGAATAATAACATCATCTGAATCATCAATACCAGATTGATCATGCGATCCACACCACAAATCATCATACATTCTCCGTTCAGCCGCCATTGCAGCAGCTTGTACTGGAGTAAGCGCACTCATAATTTCACTGTTTCCACCCAACTTTCTTGGTCCAGAAGGCAATAGGGCTCCATTCCTTGCCCGCTTCTGTGCAGCAGATAACGTAGCTTGACGCAGAGATGGTGGTGGTGGATGTACTGTAAATCCACCTACTCGCCTTCCTTTACCATCAAACCCTTGTCCTGTTCCAGTGATACCCTTTGATACAAGTTCTTCGCATTCCTGAAAGATTTATCATAAACAACATAAGGATCATTATTAAAAATATGGTACCACATGAGCAAAACTGAGACTGCATTCAAGAGCACAAAACTAACACAAAGAAAATTACAAATGACAGAGCTATATGTGCTTGGTCACATATAAGGTACAAAGATACAGCAAAGCTCACTCAAGTACAATCAAAATAAATTACAGATTCACTACCTCAATCTTACATGTCACCAAATACCAAGTTGAGTTAAGATTGATTTAGTAATAGAAACTGTGGGCCTAAAACATAACAGGATCTGTGTTTTTTTTTAAAGATTTTAAGAAGTAAAACTCCATTCCAAAGACCATGCCAATTGCCACAACTTTCCTCCAAATATAGTCCAGTGTCCTCACCACATCGTCAGTCTGATTTGGCTACCCTCATTTCACGTTATTGTTTGATAAACACAGGTAAAGCTCTTTTCCCCACTCCATTCCCAACATCTCCAGAATGTATGAACCATTACGAAGTAAAATAATAGCCATATGTCTATGATACATGTGGAGTAACAATCATATAGATTGATAGAGACAAAGGTGTTCCCATTGAATTAACTAATGAAGTTTGGTAACCATAGTAGGACATCCAATCAAATATCAATGTAGGTTAGATGTAGTGGAACTAAAAATTCACTTTAAATTTCTAACTACAGCATCATTACAAATAAACCTTTTAAGAGGAGGGAAATTTTGACATATGCAACAATGAATCATTCAGACAGGGGTAAACATTGTCTTGTAAGTCAAACCATTCCATGCCAATATATACAACCACCAATATGCCACAATTCCAGTGGGAGCTAATCATTCAGACAGGGGTAAACATTGTCTTGTAAGTCAAACCATTCCATGCCAATATATACAACCACCAATATGCCACAATTCCAGTGGGAGCCCACGCACCTTGCGGAGCTCGTCCCAGAGCTTGTAGAACTGAGCATCGTGGGGCCCGCGCTCGTTGTGGCAGAGCTCGTGTAGCATGGTGTCGAGCACCTCCTCGTAGGGGATGAAGTCATGGTCGCGGCCGGCGCGCCGCAGCCGCAGCTTGACCTCGACGCCCGCGCCGACATTGAGCCCCAGCAGCCTCGGGTTCCGCGGCCTGACCAACCACAGTCCCACGGCACGCACGGGGTCCATCAATCGATCGATCGGGAGGCGTGGAGGGGGAGAAAGGGAAGTTAGGGTTAGGGTTCGTCGGGGATGCTTACGAGAACTCGGAGAGGACCTTGACGCGCCACTTATGGCGGCGCATGATGGGCTGGACCTGCCTGGCGACGCGGTCGAGGGTCGCCCGGGCGGCGGCCGCGTCGGGCTTGGTCTTGAGCGCACGGACCTCCCACACCTTGTGCAGGTCACCCACCTCCATCGCCGCCGCCGCCGAATCGCCGGTTACACGCCAAAACGCGGCGTGATTTCAAATGGGTTGGGGGCTTTGGGGGCGGATAGGCGAGCGGGCGGGAAGGTGGGCGACGTTTATGCAGAGGGGGGGAGAGGGTCTGCAGCCTGGAGAGAAGATTCGATGGCGTCGGAGAACTAAGTTTTGAAATGGGGAAAGATAAAACAAAAATCCAACTCTTTGGGACTTTCTTTTCTGAAGAACTGTTTGGAATTTGTGCAGTCGCTTGTTGGGTTGTTATTTTTGACCAAGTTGGCTCAATGTGAGCAAGTAGCTCTGTTGTTAGATGGGGTGGTTGAGTTGTTAGACTGGTCGTTACGATCAAGTTGACGTAGATAGTGGCATATGAAGTTGTGCCAATGTTGTGTAACTTTAGTACGAGATTTTTCTCAGCTGTATGGTTTTTTTTTTGACCCGGATTCATTAATGAATCGAGCTAACACTTGCTTCCCTTTTTTGTGTAATTAAAATCACGGCAAAGTTTTTGTCGTTATTTTTTTCCTAAAAGGTAACAGGTCGATTTTTAGCATGATTGATTGATCGGAGGGTCCTTTGCATATAAATTGTAGTACATGGAGTATTCTTGTGTAGGGGTCGTTTGGAACGGAGAATTCTTGAAGAAATTTTACAGGAGTGTGATTCTATAATTTTGGTCACGTCACCTGTTGTTTGGACCGAAGGAATAAAACCTATCGTTCCTCTGGAAAGGAAAGTGTTGCTTCACAGAACAGAGAAACCATAACATATGTTCCAACTTTTTTTTTTTGTGAAAGCTCGAGGAAAGCGTTTGCATGAGAAACTGGTGCTGACCCACTGCTGAGACAACGCACAGATGGCCAAAAACGGCTGAGCAGCAAATGAACTAAATTGTTTTTTTATATTGGTGTTTCTTTAATTCATCCATTGATTGTTTGTTCCTACATTCCAAACGGCACTTTGTATAACTTTCCTAGGATTTCTATAGGATTTACTAAAATTCAAGTGCCTGAATTTTAGTTTCTTTTTCAAGCGATATTTATTGCATATATTTTATACTAAAATTACACATTTCTTTCATTATAATTTTTTAGACGCAATCTGCAATTTTGGGTACCGATAATAAAAACCCTTTAGACAGAACTACAAACTTGACAAAACTTGATCTGTGTTAGCACAAAAACAATTAACAATTTACAACTATTTCTATGAGAAGGTAAGGACAAAAATTTAATATGTCGTGACATAAAGACAAATAATAAATTACAAAAATAACAATTTACTCTTACTAGTTCGTGGTATATTGTTTGAAATTATCTAAAATTTTAGGCATTTGAAGTATATGAAAAGTGGTTTTCTATTCTTGTATTTTCTCACTTTATTCCTGCTCTATTTCTATGTTTCCTATCGTTTTTCTATTTTCAATTCCTTCATTCCAAATAGGACCTTGGCCAACCTAACGTGACATATACAGAAGGTATGGCTCTACGGAGAAAGGAAGAATCACAACTAAAAGGGACGTATCCCTTCTCCATCATCAATAAAAAATGACATTCTAGATTTGATATAAGCAAAACATCTAAGATTTAATCAACAATCTTTATATTACTGAATAATTGTCATTAAATTCACTACTACATATATGCATCGTATCACCTACCTCTTAATATCATAAACATTAATAATTTTTTTTATAAGCTAGATGGATTAAATTTAAATAATTTGACTTAAAAAACAAAATTAAAGTACCATTTTTGTTTCCAAAGCAGCGGTAACTATAGCATGGGAATTTGGAAGAAAGATAGTGCATCTCGCGGATCGTGGTGTGGAATTGACAGAATGAGAAACCAGTGACTGAAGGAGTGAAATTAAAATATTAAGAATACCTTGTGCACGTAAGTTCAAGTGCCGTCCTAGCTCAGTCGGTAGAGCGCACGGCTTTTAACCGTGTGGTCGTGGGTTCGAATCCCACGGACGGCGCGTTGAGTTGTTTTATCTCGTTTTGATTGATTCTTTGTCTAATCTTTCTTTTTAATTTTTTATTTATTGTCTATCTAATCTTTTCTTTTTCGAGTCTCTTTTTTGTCTGTAGAAAACATCTCATAGGAAATGAAAACTTTAACAAATCTTTTATTTTTAATCTATTTTTTATTGTCTATCTAATCTCTTCTTTTTCGAGTCTCTATTTTGTCTGTAGAAAATCTCATAGGAAATGAAAACTTGATTGATTACCCTACAACTTTTTTTGAAGAATATTTCCCTACAAAATTGACCGAGGGGCTCAAATAAATGGTCCACAGAGTACGCAGCACACTTGCGCTTTGTTCGTTTGTTTCTGCATTCACTGTAAACATGTAGACAGGGAATTTTCGTGTAATTAAACAACTATGTGTGTATGTATCATCTCATGGAACAATAAATGTGATAGTTACCCGGAAGCATCCAATTTACCCTCTAAAACACATATATCATGTCGATTGAGTATTGACGCGTTAATCTACCCTGCAAGTCGAGCATATATTTGTCCTAGTTAGCGTGCCCGTGCGTTGCTACGGGACAAAACCTTTTGTACTAAACACATATAGATCGCATGATAGAAAATTTAATATCTGTGTTAACACCACGACAGTATTTCAGGTATGCACATAAAAACAAATACAACGACATTTATTTCCATAATTTAAGTTTCTCACAATTATATGCTACATCTTCAATCAAAGGATATTCAGAACTAACATTGACGTTTCCTTTGTCCCCTTCTATATTTAGACCTTGCCAACCAAGCAAGCAGACCAATGGAACACACGGGGTTCGATTGGATTAGTTTAGAACATGTAAGGCGTGTTTGGTTGCTTGCGTATTGTCTGACCAGGCTGGAACACACAGGGTTCGATTGGATTAGTTCAGAACATGTAGGGCGTGTTTGGTTGCTTGCGTATTGTCTGACCAGGCTGGGTGCATGCACCGGACGAGTGATTGGTTGGTTGCACCACCACCTGCCAGGCTCAACGCATGCAACTGCGGCGTGATTGGTTGCTTGCATGTCCGTCTAACTCGTGCCTTCGCGTGCAGAAATCAGCACTCAGCCTGGCTGCCGAAAAACGAAACTGGATTCCGTTTATTGGGAGCCTGGCTCGGGCGCTGCTGGCCCATGAGAGCCTGCCTCCCGAGGACCAAGCCAGGCGGTACCCAGAAGGGAACCAAACACGCCCGTAGAATTTCAGCCAGATCCATGGGGTAAACAACAGATTGCAAAGGGGAAAACATAAGCCCCACTAAGATTATAATAATAGGAAAAAAATAACTTGTAGTCTAATTTAAGAAAAGGTTCACCTTTTCAATTTTGTTACGGCGACTTGCCTGAGAACTATTAGAAGGAAGAATTACAAAGTTTAAAGGTGAGACATATCACCTTTGCATCGAATCCTAATGAGCTAATGTACCCCTTGACATCATCTGATTCAGTTCTCTTTATAAGGTAATATCATCAATTTCAGTCATTAAAAATATGTGTAGCAACTTTCAGTCACTAAAAGTATCGGCAACACCTAAAAAAGGTGACATCCTTTGCTTTCAGATCAAGACTTCGAGACCAGATCTAACATGAGACGACTACGGCAGCACCTAAAAGTAGCAACCTTTAGCATGAATCGCATCCCAGTTCACCACTTCTCCCCTTAACATAAAATCAACAGTTTCTTTGGTCTATAAAAGGTGGATGCATCTACATACTATCACTGTATAGATTTTTCAGAATACAGAAAATCATATCTTAAAATTTTAATAACTATGCATTTTCAAGGCTTTATCAGTGAAGCATTTTCAGTTTTTCTTCTTGTCAAAACAATCTAGAAAAATATCACAATATAGCAATATCATTAAGCAGTCCTTGTCAGAAATTATATCAATTAACATCTGATTCCCTCAAGTTCGTTCTCAGTTCTGACAGCACAGACCACAGTTCAATTGTTCTGACTTGTGAGCAGGACTCATCAGTTCAATTATGTCGTGATCTGGTTGGCACACTATCCTGCAAAAGCAACCGAATGGTAGTGCTCAAGTTTTAAAACTGGATTTCTTCGTGAAACAAGCCAATCGATACCCCTGAGTATAATTAACAATCCAGGCATAACAAGTCACCAAGACCAAGCCAGCGAATCAACACATGAACACTCATCTGAAGGAAGCAAAGATGGGGAATGCCTCAGAGTCTCAGACAATGAACGATGCGATGACCTAGTTAGAGTTCCCAGAGAATTTAAAAGGCGGGCATGGATGATGATGGGGAATGCCGAACTCACTTGGTTGGACAAGGAGGATGGCGGGCAACAAATCGATCCCCACTTCACCTTGCTTGAATCCGAGTCGGCGTCCTCAAGCGCTGGCCCGATGCCTCGACCGGATCGCCATGCAGGCCTCGGCGAGACGGCAACGAACGTGGCTACGCCGGGGCTGGATGCAGAGGCGTCGTGGGCCAGGTGCGGATCGGAGGCCGTGACTCCGTGAGCAGCAATGCAGAGAGCATGCGGCAACCGGAGCAGAGAACCGTCCAGCGGACATCGAGATGGTCCACCAGCGGGACGGTGTTTGGACAGCGCGGCCCCCAACTGTTGTGGTCCTGTGGACCTCGACAACAAGCGCCCACGCGGCGAGGGCGGCTCTCGGACACGCTCCCTCCGGTCCCATTCGATGCAGAGAACGCATGTATGCATCAAAATTGAATACAATCAGAACCACGTTACATCAACTTGGCCAAGATATATAGATACTCCATACAGACTTCAACTAGCTCCCAACTAAATTTACAAATACAGACTGACCCATTCAGTTGTCCACCGACGAATACAAGTTCTGGACGAGGAATTCTTGACAATCATGCAGCCCTGAAGTTTTATCAAAGAGTAAAACAATTGTCAGTAAAATTTTCACATGATTGTAGTCAAAATAAATAAGCTTAAGACAAAGTTTCAATCTTGTGGAAAAATAAAACCTAAGTTCAAGTTAACTGAAAATAAAGGACAAGCAAACATTAAGAAGGGAATCACCATCTGTTAAGGAAATCCGATAAGAAGTGAAAGATATCAATTTGGCACATTCCCCATACATATCAATTTGGCCTTGTATTGGTAGCTAGTCCAGTAAACATTTTAAAAGGATGTTTGTCTGATGCCAAACAGATGAATAGCTGATAGCAGTGAAATGGATAGACAGTAAGACACTAAGCAAAAAAAACCATAATATTCTTTATCATCTCTACTATCTCACCCCTCAACCCTTGAGGTTCCACTACATAGTGAAATCTTTGTAGTTCAAGTCACACTCCTACATGGGAATCTTTTCATGTTAAGCGATGGACAATAAAATCAACTCTCCTGAGTAAACTAACACTACATCACGAACTACTTACCAATGTTGCCAGTATGGTCAAATGTGCGCCATCAAAGCTCCCATCAGGCCTGCCACTACCCATGTGAAATTCAATAAAGCAGTAAAATGGTGATCTGTTGGACATATTGAAACATTATAGAGTGTGTACCATTTGTTGCCTGTGGCTCTGTGCAACCACTCCTAATGGTGTTGAACGGTCAGGATGTTGGTTGCCTAAAAAGGAAATTGCTTGACTACTTCAAACAACAGTGTGATTTCCCATACCAGTCTGCAGAATATCATCAGATGTTTCAATAGAGTATTTTAACTGACTTTCGATGTATGCTAGACAACAATCAAGAGGTGAAGAAAGATGAATTATTAAACAATCGGGTCAAACAACAGCGGCAAATCGCATATCTGCAGTGACTACATTTGCATATTACAGTTATTTCTTAAGCAACGATGTCATGTTATCAACAATGGAATCTGAAATACTCCACCCCAAACATTACCGATTCTTAATCTATCACCTTTGTGCTGCTGCTAGCCGATTTGATGCTTGTAGTTGTAGAAGAGTTTGATAACTAAACTTGAACACATTAGTAGAACTTGAGGTACACTATGAACCTGTCTCTCAGTTTCTGAGATGCCGGGTCAGATAATTAAATTCAAACTACAAGCATGAAGCATCCTTAGTAACCTGCTGGCTGCTGTGCTTTTCCATCTAGAACAAATCAGTAGCTACAGAAAAAATAAAGAAAGCTTTCAAGGTCTCCTCGCTTCGGTGAATCATTTGAGCGTAGGCCTCGATGGCTCATTCCACTCACCTGTGCCACTGCACAACGAAGGCGCGGAAGCTGTGGACGAGCAGGATGGGCGTGCCTGCCCTCTGGTGAGGTAGTTCACGCCATCCCTCGCCAAGTCCAGGTGGAGCAGCCCCGGCGCAGCTCCTCCAGCGACAACGTCGTCACGGCGAGCCGGCGAGCAGGGCGGCACTGCTAGTGCCTTCTGGCTCGCGTGAGGAGGATGCAGGTCGCGGATGGAGGCGGCATGTCTTGCGGGAGAAGCGAGGTCGACGACGTGGGGAGGAGCGAGGACGTAGATCAGGCGCTGCGAGATCCAGAATCCCAGCTGGCCCCGCGTGGCCTCGCGTCGCTCGCCGGTGGCCCCAGGCCGGCATCCTGCCTCGTCCCCCGTGGCCTCCCGGCGCCCAGAGGAGGAGCGCCCCGCCGCGGCCTCGCCCGTAGGCAAGGCGGCATGGCTTGCGGGAGAAGCGAGGTCGACAGCGTGGGGAGGAGCGACGACGTAGATCAGGAGCTGCGAGATCCAGAATCCCAGCTGGCCCCGCGTGGCCTCGTGTCGCAAGGCGGCGGCCCCAAGCCGACGTCCTGCCCCGTCCCCCCTGGCCTCTCGACGCCCAGAGGAGGAGCGCCCCGGTGGCGGCACGGCTTGCGTGAGCAGCGAGGTCGACCGATGGCGTCGGGATGGGAAAGGATGTGACGGCAGGGCAGATGTGTCATGTGATCGCGAGAGGGATGGCGAGGAAACCGCAGCTTTTGCGAGAGGGAGAGGGCGGGCGGGTTTTGCAGGAGCAGCGGACGGACTACCCTAAATATTTGTCGCAACAAAAAGCTGTCTCTTTTTTTTTTTTAAGCCTTACTAGCAGAAGTGTCCGTAACAGGAGTTAACAAAAGTGCACGTGCGTTATAACGGGAGAGTACGTGACGGTTACAATTAGAGAGTTTTAAAATAAATTTTCGTTACTCAATTGGTTTCATAACCAATTATTAAAAAAAGTAATTGTTATACTTGTTTGACTTGCGTATCATCGTCTGTTTGCCAAACAAACCTAAGAAGATATGACTTTTATTTTATTAGCAGAATGTCTCTTATTTTATTTGTATCTTATCTAATTGTTCTTTTTTACTTTACCATATGATACTATTATCAACCGGTATATAAAACTAAATCGAATTAAGTATATGTTTATTTAGATTTAAACATAGCCTATTAAAATAGCAATTGACCCTTACCTCATGCACCATTTCCGACCCATAGTAAAAATTCTTTCGGAGTAGACAAACCAAAAAAACAAAATCAGAAGTCATCACGTGCGGGCACAAGCTGGACTCTGGAACATGTGGGGGGTTATAGGTGTTATTTGTTTTGTTCCGTGATTATTATATGCTGATATTGGTATTCGAACCGTGACCGGTCCATATACTCAACAACGTGCGGGGGGCATTGCAACGGAAGAGTACGTGACTGTTGCAGCTGAAGTGTCAAGTGTCAAAATATTTTTTTTCGTAACCCAATTGGTTTTGTAACCAATCTAAAAAAAAGATAATTATTATACGTGTTTGACTTGTGTATCAATATCTCTTTGTCAAAAAAAGCCAAGGAAGATATGAGTTTTATTAGTATAATACCTCTTATTTTATTTGCATCTTATCTGGTTGCCCTCTCTCACTTTACCGTGTGGTACTATTATCAACTGGGCTGACAAAACTAAACCGAACTAAGTACTTATTTTATTTAAATTTAAACATAGCCTATTAGAGTAGCAATTAACCTTTATCTCATGCACCAGACCTGACCCATAGGTGCAGGTTACCGTACATGATCCACCAGTGTCAAACAGACCTGGCCCATAGGTGCCTTGGCCCACCACATCACCCCACCCACAGGCGCAGGCGCACGGCCCGACCAATCTGCTGCCGGATCCAAACCTGCGCCGCCTATTAGTATTTCTTTTTAATTAGACTCTTGTGATTCCTTTTCTTTTCATTGTTTACCACCTAGCCGGAATGCAGGGCAGAGCCATGCTCGTCCATGGACATTGGAGGTCAACGTGCACAGCGGAGGCGGCCTGCGCTTGCCCACGGCGGGGGATGCACAGAGCGAAGGTGCCCTCGACGGCAAACGTGTGCGGCGACGGCGGCGAAGCCGCTTCTGATGGTGAGGCTTCGTGGGCTTGGGTCCAGTATATATGGCGTTTTGATGTTTCGAAGTCAGGACACGTTAGGAAAGACAACAATCTATATTCAGGATTCCTATTTGATTACGAGGAAACACCTCCCGCGTGACCGAACAAGTCTAGATGAAAAAGGAAGGCTGGACGAAAAAAAACACCGGAAATCTTTTCGTTTTATTAGTAGATATAGAGCCGGAAAACTTCTCGCTTTATTAGGAGGTATAGATTAGTTGTAGAGATAGGGGAGGTTGTCAAATTTGAGGCAGTTCAGCACTGGTTTCTATTTCACATTCTAGACTTTGACCTTTTTCTCTCGCATGGTATTTGATCAGAGTTTCCCTTCAACCTCGAACCAATTAATCGAAAAGTATAAAAAATGACACACATTCCGCAGTTACTTCTGAGCTTGACCTCTATAAAGGTATTGCTAATTTTTAACTACTGTAGGGTTCTTATTACTTTGGCTATTACTAGTACTGAAAGTTTATTTTTTTTCAAAAAAAGAGGACCCGCGGAAGGTAAAATAACCCTGGACATTGCATTAAAAAGAATATCTTCTTATGCAGATCGACAATCAAATTATCAAAGAGCTTTCGATCGGAACTTCTCATGGTCATTTGGCGCTATGTTTAGAGCAAAGGTACTGTATACGACAAGCTTGCCCTAACTAACTCCTGGGATCCAACATTCAGTCACTAAACCATGTCAGCTCTTGCGCGATGGAGATTGTGCTGGATACCAGAAAGGTCAGTTGTGCACGTAGCTTGGTTTTGGTGAGCACAAGCTAAAGGGCTTTAGCACTCTGAGCAATAAGCAAACATGTAGATTCTGCAAAACTTGGGCATCCCCTCAGTTCGCTTAGTGTGTACTCCCTTCCTTAAAAAGGGTCGTTCTTATTTTCCGAGAAATATCTTTAATTAAATTTATATTAAAAAATATAAATATTTATAATACATAATTAGTATCATTGGATAGATCTTTGAGTCTAGTTTTTTAACAAATTTATTTGGAGATGTAAATGTTGCACGCATTTTTTATAAATCTAGTCAAACTACCGGCACGAACACCTAAAACGTTCCTTTTTTAGGGACGGAGGGAGTAAACTCTAAATTCAGGTACACGGATAACCATGTAGATTAGCTGAAGCAGCTGAGGCTTCTCCGAGTATATACTGTTATACAAAAAATTAAATTTAGATAATCTGGCTAGTCATACTTGACGCAAAGAAAAAGTATTTCTACATCAAATTTTTGTTCAGTACTATGTTATTAGGCGAAAAAAAAACAAACGAAAATAAAAGAAGGCCAGAAGGGACTTTGAATCTCTCCTGTTTGTCCGGCCATCTTATGGGCCGTGGCCCAATAAGACCGACTTCCCCACACAGGCCTAGCCCGCTGAGAGGGTTCCAGGGAAACCCTAATACCCGTGGTATATATATAAGCCTTCGAGCGGCCGCCATTCTTCCCCTAGCCTGTGCGCCACCACTCATCCTCTTCGCCGCCGGAGACCATGGTTTCCCTCAAGCTGCAGAAGAGGCTCGCCGCGAGCGTGCTGAAGGTCGGGAAGGGCAAAGTATGGCTCGACCCCAACGAGGTCTCCGAGATCTCCATGGCCAACTCCCGTAAGACCACCACCGCTTGCCCTCCGTTTCCTCCCCCGCCGTCCAGTCCGTGTTTGTTGCAAGTCGAGTCCGTCCGTCGACGAGCAAGCGCGCCTGGTCCATGGACGCGCTCTCCATCCCTTGATTGCTCAGTGGGATGGGTACGTGTCGTTGAGGTAGATCTGTGTTTCTGCGCTTATCGTTTTGTTGGCGCCGATGAACTGCCGCATCATCGTGCGCGACGTGCCCCTCTTCCTTGGCCAAGGGCCCCTGGATCGACTCCGGAGGTCTGACCCGCTGATCACCAGCGTGGTGCCGTGGTTGCTTGTTGATGTAGAGCAGGTTCGTGGCCGTCTAATATACTGGGGCAGTTTGCTTTAGTGCGTATAGGGATCGATGGAAAGGAATCTTGTCTAGTTTGGGTTCTGTAGCTGCAGGTGTTCGTAGGTCACTTCGTCTGTGTGCTATCTCATCTAGTTGTTGCTTATCCTAGCGTACATGATATTAAACTGTTAAATTTTGTCTATGCTATTTTTGCTGTTATAATTTATTTCCTGCTACTCATGCACAGTCTAAATTGTCTGGGATATCTAGTTTTGCCGAAGAAGATGTTTGCCAAGTGATGCAATTGTGCATAAAGTTTATTTTTGTATTTTGATTATTTTGTGCACTGCTTGCAAAGAACAGTTTATTTAGCAACCTCTGTTCTTGTTGTACTTGCAAACCGCATGTTCTCTCCTACTTGGTTTATTATTTGGATTTTGTCTATGACTGCTACGGAGTATTACTTGTTTTCATGGACTGCTGATGATATAGAAGTATGCTTTTATGATAGCATGAAGTATGTCTTTTTTTTTTCCTGATTGGTTTAGTACTGAGATTGCCATGGATGCCTACAGTTTTATGCGATTTGATATGGTGAATTAGTTTTATCTCGTGGGTAGTTATTTTCTCTGTTTTTTGTGCTTGTTCAGTTTTGGTTAGTGTTATGCTTAACTTTTGTTTGAACATTGAAATCTTGTTTTGCTACTTTGTACCACAAACATAAGTATGACCATTCTCTACAATATACTTGCAGGCCAGAACATCCGCAAGCTGGTGAAGGATGGTTTTATCATAAAGAAGCCACAGAAGATTCACTCAAGGTCCCGTGCAAGGAGGGCCCATGAAGCAAAGCAAAAGGGGAGGCACTCTGGATATGGTATACTGCTGTGGCACTTGATCAATCAGTTCATTGACATGTGAATCCATATATGAGATCTGTGTAAATATGTGCTAATCTCATTTCCTTCCAGGTAAGAGAAGGGGAACCAGGGAGGCTCGGCTCCCCACCAAGATCCTGTGGATGCGCAGGATGCGTGTGCTCAGGCGTCTTCTGCGTAAGTACAGGGAAGCCAAAAAGATCGACAAGCATATGTACCATGCTATGTACATGAAAGTGAAGGGCAATATGTTTAAGAACAAGAGGGTGCTCATGGAGAGCATCCACAAAACAAAGGCTGAGAAGACCAGAGAGAAGACTCTCTCTGATCAGTTCGAGGCCAAGCGTGCCAAGAGCAAGGCCTCTAGGGAGAGGAAAATTGCCAGGAGGGAGGAGAGGTTGGCCCAGGTAAGAGTTGAACATGCTGAAATTGCATATTTTGACATTGTTATTATAACTGCTGATTTGTAATATGGAAGATGGAAGATTGGTAGTAAAATTTGCTAACAGTTCTATATTGTTCTGTTGAAAAAGTGTGCTCTGATTGTCCCATGGGTTTTAGTTTACTGCTTTCATTGTCTTCCATAGTCATGTGATGCCTTCAAGTTTTTTTTTTATTTAAAAAAAACTGTTAGATCTGGTTCATGTTTTCTGGAAGCTTGTGGCATTTGATGTACCTTTCTCTTCCGCTGTTCATTTGTTTGGATTCTAAATGCATGTTGCGTGCTTGTGTAGGGCCCAAGGGAACCAGCAGCAGCAGCTCCCGCCCCAGCCGCAGCGTAAGTGCCTTGGAACTACTCTTCCCTAGTTTCCGTGGATTAGATGATCTTTTTGGTTGACTTATTTTTTGGCTCTCCAATGTCACAGTGCACCAAAGAAGGCGAAGAAGTGAAGTGGAGTGATCTGAAGCTGTCTCTCTCGGACCAGGACTTAGCCTAATTTTGGAGCGCCTCAACTCTTTTGCTGTTATATATCCACTAAGCTGTCATTTCTGAGATATCTGGAACATCATATTTCTGTTTGTTATGCTGGATAATTTAGTAGACTTGTTTCCCATGGAACGTATCATCACAGAATGTTATGCTTCCGTGAAACTTAGTTCTGGTTTTGCTAGTTTATTTTTGATCTGGCTGATATGGCTAGCTCCTGTGCTTTGCCCCGAGGTCCATAATCTGATCAGTCTGGTGTGATTTGGAGATGATGCAGGGTTCTTATGTTCTCTATTGTGATTTATGAGCACTGTGATGTGATATATTGATATAGGAGCGCTGTTACAGCGATATGCTGTTGCCGCCTTAGAAGAAACCGATGTCTCAGACGGCGCTGCTTATGCAAAAACCTGCTTCAACGAGGCTGGACTGGAATCTTTAACTGCCCAGCTGAACACGATTGCCCTGATTTTTGAGCGGCAGCATCTGTAGTTTAGCAAATGCAAGGGCTATGAGCCATTTCGGTCTTGCAGTTTCTATAACACCTGATCAGGTTGAGACAGGTAGCAAAGTGGCTCGACAACAGCTTTCTGACGCCTATGACAACCTGACTGTTGTATTTGCTCTAGTATGGAATCACCCGGAGTTTGTCATTTTGGATAAATGGTGCATATGAACGCTTTGACATGCATTTTGTAAGACTCTTCAATGCTGTATCGCGAGTTGCTCAATATCGGCTGCAAATGGAAACAGGAACCTGAAAAAGTTTGATGTCCATGTTGAAATCAAAGCTCACATAAAGGTGCAAAATTCAACGATATGCTGATTTGGGACAATCGGTGTGTGTTCTTACAAAGACTGTTGTGCCGAAACCGGCTGTAGCTTGTCCTCTCCTCTTTCACCTAATCCATGGTCCTCTCCTGTCTTCTCCACCAAATCGATGGTCCTCTCCTGTCTTCTCCACCAAATCGATGGCTTGCAGTTGTAGACGGCGCTGCTTATACATTCTGTGACAGGACGAAGCTGGGCCTGGGAGGCATCGACGACGCTCGCCTCTTTTTTGATTCTGATTCTGACTTATGAATCTTTCCGTGCACAGAAGAACAAATCGCCTTCAGTTTATGAGTGGTAGCATTAGCTGCAGTTGCAAATGCAAGCGCTCCCCTTGTGGTTAGCCAATTGCAATCGCTAGAACTAGGGCTCTTCTGGTCTGACAGTTTCTGCTTCGTCTGATTTGGCCTTCCCAGCAGCTGGAGTTTGACATCACGTCGGTATACTAATAAGGAAACACCCAGAGCTACCGACTGGTACACTAATAAGGAATCACCCAGAGCTACCGACTGGTACACTAATAAGGAATCACCCAGAGCTTCATTTGAAATAAATGGTATCGCAAGTAAGTTGGTCAGTATCCACTGGAAATGGGGACGGGGGAATCTGAAAAAGATTGATGTCCAGGTTACAGCTAATCTAGTTCAGAAGTCAAGCTGGCATAAAAGGTGCAGAATTCAACCATGATGTCCTCATTTCGTCCGTGTAATATTGTTCAAATATCAGCGAAGGAAAGCTTCAATATAAATTTTTTGGAACATTACCTAATGTCTGGAACGGTATGAACCTGATACCTGCAATAGGGAGGGTTTTTCAGACAGCTCCTTCTCATACTTGTGAAGCAACAAGCAATGGTGACCCTAATCTAACTTGCAGTGTAATCTACTACAGATTGTTGACATAATTTTAAATCAAGGTAACCAATATGTAGAAGTTTATTTAAATAGACAAGACAAATTTTTATATATTGGTAATTGAGGTCCCTACAAGGCTTATGACTGACAGTGTCACCATACATTATGATCCCTGGCTAAACATAGTTAAAAATGGAGTACAAGATAAAGGCAATATCTTATGGTTTCGTTCAGCTTGAACATATATGTACAATAAATTGTCACTGTTATCTCTGCTGAAAGCTATTAAAGCTGAATATAGCTTGACCCAACAATGTCCCGATGAGACCATTATGAAACAAAGTCGACATTCAAATGCATTGAACATATATGACACTGGTCAATTTATACTACAAAGATTGGTTAAAACAAATAAATGGCAAGGAAGCAACAATTAGGTCATTGCTTCATAACATTACAAAAATGAATAAGCTAAGCCGCTACAATGCAATGAAATAATCCCTGTGATACTACAATCCTACATCAAGAAACAACTACTAGCAATCTACTAATAACTAAACAAAGCGCGACTTGAAGTTGTTGATCCACGGGTGCTCAAGCGCTTCCGCAGCGGTGAGCCTCGACTGCCGCGAATGGCGAGAGTCCGGAGGCCCATGCCTCACGGGACGGCTGCGAAGCGCTCGGAACGCGTGCCTACCGGGCAAGCAACCGAGCCCACCACGACCTGGGCACGCGGCCTGAACGACGGCCCGTGGCCGGCACCCAGCGCCGTCGAAGCGCACAGTCCTCGATCGGCCGGCGCGAGAACCTCGACGTTGAAGAAGTTGCTCTCTCCGCTGTCGTCGTCGTCTCTCTCCCCCACCACCCCAACCTTCATGATCATCCGACGAGGTGGGCGGCGTGCTCGGTGCTCCAATCTTGATACTCGACAGTGCGCAGCCGCACCCGTTAGCGCAGCGCAGGAAGCTCGGCGTGAATGATCTCGTCGGCACCAACCTAGGGTGAATGCACCAAGCAGCCACGCGCTCGTCGTCAGGATGGTCTGAACCGTGAACGCGCTCCTCGCGTGAGAAGGCACACCCACCCATGACATGAGCCCTACGAGGACACGGAACGGAACCTGAAGGAGGCCGCAGACGCCGAGCAGGTCCGACGCCAGCGACTCCAGATGACAGCAAAGGGTCCAGAGGTCACCGGCGTACGTTCCGAGCACGAGCTCAAGGTCCTGCCGGACGATCGAAACGCACGATGAAATCTTGCGGCGCGTGGCGGCGGACTGAAACCGCCGTGACGCCGGAGTGACCGGCGAGGTGAGTGCGCCCCATAGCCGGCGAGACCGGCCGGCGGCCTCGTGGCGCCACAACGACAGCCACGTACGGTGGCCTTCCTTGAGGGCAGTGGAAGCACCTCGATCGACGGGAAGGTGCAGACGGCCTTGACGTGATCCCTGGCGAGACAGTTGAATCAGCGACCGTGCGGATGGGATGATCATTACCTGGCCCTCCACGAGCCAGACGGTGGGACAAGGGAAGGGAAGGGAAGGGGATCCGACTTCCGACAGCTGCGATGGCGGTGGGCGGTTCCGTCGCGCGTCGCTTCTGATCTCTCCGTACGTCTCCGACTCGAATTCCAATACCGGTCGGGCATGCCAATATATACGTGACCCCTTCCCTTCCAACTCCATCTTCTAACAAACCAGATCCATCAAGCCGCGCGCAGATTCATCGATTCCAGCTGCAGATCGAAAGGAGGGCTCCTTCGTGCGACGACGGTTTCTTCTGCGGCTCGATCGCCGGCGGCGGCAATGAAGAGTGCTTCATCTTCATCGGTGGGGGCGACCCTCGAGAGGAAGAGGAAGACGCCGTCGGAGCCGGCTGCTGCTGACGAGCAGGGAGGCAGCCATATCCTCAAGCTCAAGAAGGAGGCGTTTGCGGCGGATGGGCTGTGGAGGGACATGAGGGGCGTCCCCGGAGGGATGGGGCGCTGGCTCAAGGCTATGGAGGAGGTCGCCAAGGCGGAGGAGACGCAGCCGCTCAACAAGCGAAGGAAGAAGGTGGTCAAGACACGGATGTCGCCCAAGTTCATGGAGATGCTGAAGGCGGGTGGTCTGAACCGTACCGTCTCCGACATGTCGCCCGAGATGCTTGCCTGCAGGCCTGAGTCACTCCGCCAAGAGTATGCTATCAGGAAGTACGTCGATGGCAAGTGGGCCGACTACCTGGGTGCTCTCGTCCACCAGTATGACCGCTTCGGCTACGCGGACGACGAGGACGAGCTCACCGACGATGAAGACGATGACGTCGTCAGCATGAGGTCATTAGCTATATCCGCTAGCTAGCTACTAGGGCAGCCAGACACACGAGGAACAATTAGGCGCTCTATGTTTCTAAAGTTCCATGTGCAATAAACAAATGTTTCATATGTGTTTCCACGAGTGATTAATGAAATGAATCAGTAGCTCTTCCAGCTCAATTGTTCATTTTACACCATTTTCTGACACATTTTTTTCACGGCACTGAGCCCGCTCGTCCTCCCGGAGTCGGGTCGCAGCATCGCCGTGTGTCCCTCGTCGTGGCCAGAGCACGTGGGTGCTAATCCGGTCTACTTTTCCCTCGTTCTTGCTGGTTCTTGGTGTCTTGATGCTCACAGACTCCATTGTTTTCCTGTTAATGCTCTGACCTCACTGGAACACTGCCTCGACACCAGAGCGCGCCGCCGAGGCCGCGGTGAACGTCGTCGACTGGTCTTCGAACCTTCTCCGCTCCAATCAGTTGTGGTTTCGAAGTCTCTCTGAGCGGCTACTTCTGAATCCACTCGCAATCTAAACTCTACCGCGTTACAGCCTCGGAAACGAGTCCTCCCCACCGTATCTGCCCTAACCGAGCCGCCATGGCGCGGCTGGGTGTTCCCGAGCACAAAATTGAGGTGTCTGACTTCACCGTAGAGCCTGCGAGGTCTCAGGGTGCACTGGGACGTGAGTTCCGTCTCACCAGAAGTCTCGACGGCGGCTGGGGTACGCCGGCCGGCGTCTCTGTGCCGCGGCTGCCCTGGGCTGTGTAAGCAGGGACTTAGGTTCGAGAAGAAACAAAACCTCAGAGGGGTTAAACGAGAAGTACGTGACTCAGTTGAATAGTATTTGGTGGAGCGTGCATTGAATTCAGACAAGTATGAGGTCCTTTCTACAAAACTGCCAGGGGCGCGCTGTGCAAGCTCTGATGGGCCGACCTGTTCACAGTTTGGGCCGAGCTGGGCTGTTTCCAGCGGGCCGTCCCTTTTCTTTTTGTTTGGCATTTCTCTTTTTCTGAAAGGAACAAATAATGTTGGGTTTTGTTATTTTCACAGGAATATAATTTGAGCTCCAAACATTATGAACCTTTTGTGTAGCTTTTATGTTATATACTGAACTTGGGAAAAATATGAAATATGTGATTTGAGTAATTCTGTTATGTACTCAAGTTGCCCTTTTTAATTAATAAATGGAACTTCTAGGATTTTTGTAGGCTAAAATAGTTTTCCAAAAATCTTGAAAATTATTTTGTCACTATTTTATGCGTTGAGCTACCTCCAATAAAATTTGTATCTCATTTGTACAAAGGTAATTTTATTCATGATATGTGTGCTTAATTAATTAAGTAATAAAGCAATTTTTAACCTTAACAATTTAGGGTTTTGTGTGACTTTTGGATGGAGTGTGTGATGACCCTGGATAATTTTTTTGATATTGATGACCCTGGATAATTAACATAATGAGATCCTTAGCACTTTATTTAAAAGATTGAATCCCTAGTTAACTTGCTAATTGTGAATTATTATTAATAACTCATGTTATTGCCATATGTCATTAGGGATTAATGACTTGCTTAAGCAAGTGTTAAGTAGTATTATAGAAAAGTTAACTAGGATTTCAACGACTAGTAAAATGGTTAATAAATTAGTTTTGTTGTTATAAGTTAGTTTTGCAACAACAACCAACCCTGTTTAATGAAATCTTGATTATAATTTTAACGTGAAAAAAATTGTACTCAAGGTCACTAACTTAGGTAGTTTTTATCATGCATTCATAATCATTCCGTTGAGCATCATGTTAAGAATGCATTACTGTTAACGTGCAGTGAATGCGGGATAATTATTATCTGAAGAAAGTTCTGGGCAAGGTTTTCACTCAGTGGGTGTGAATCTTTCTTGGTGATTGACTTTAGAGTTTGGTTTGCTCCAAGGCAATAGGCAAGCTCCGATGCATTATATTCTTTTCTGGTATTTTTATAAAGGTTGAACTATTATGGTATTGCATTAAGTATCAGGTTAAACTAAATATCATTGTTGCATGTTTTTCTTGTCCACTTATACATGCCTATGATTTGAATTATGTTATGATGATACTTAGTCCTGCTAAAGTAGGATTCTTAAGCTGGTTTGTCACTTGCAAGTTGGCCTTGCTCAGTGTGTAACACCCCCCGTCCAAAAACTGCTTATATGGCCCACTCCTCACGCGGAACGGGCCTGCATGTATGTAGCACATCGCTTACACTTTCGTCCTCGTTTCGTGTAAAAGAGTTAACCCGGAGGTGATACGTTTGGAACGACAAAGATTATAAACTGGCCCTTACCCTCATAAACTTTCAAGGTAGTACAACTTCACTTGAGCCAATAGGCTACATGGGCCAACTTCATAACTACGACAGGCTACAAACAGGCTAGGGTCTTACACAGGTTTTCCACGAGTGATTAATGAAATGAATCAATAGCTCTTCCAGTTCAATTGTTCATTTTACACCATTTTCTGACACATTTTTTGTCTATTTGTTTTAACGGAACTACTGTTGCAGAAGGTTGTAATCAAACTTAGCTAAGCATTCGCTGTTAAGGTCTGACAAATGCAGTGATTGGCATCCTCCGATTGTAGTTGCAAGCTGTTTTTCCACAAATCTTCAGAAAAGTCTCTGGGCTTCAAGCTTTTTAGAGCATCTATTAACTCTCCAATCTTCAAAATTAATTAGCTGATATCCACATTAGCTATCCTTTTCTCCATGGGATCTTCAGATATCTTACTACTGTTAGAGTGTACATTTTAGCCCCATTTCATACTAAAATCTAGCGGCTGATGGATAATATTCATTAACAAAGACAAAATAAATCCATCACAATCCTCATCAATAGGCCTATTCAGCAACCTTGAATCAATGGTGATCTTTCATTGAAAAGAAAACAAACAAATTCAGCCACGACAGTTAATAATGGCACAGTGCTGAAAGGCCACAAAGAAGGAAGTTAGTTTTCCAGGTTAAGTAACTTTTCATGTCACAGTAGTTCAATGAGTGCAAACATTCTTATCTATACGCTTCTGGTCATAACCATATTGCAGGAAATAGTATTTTGTGGCCATAGTTTGAGTTTCTGAACTCAAGCGACCTGCGGCTCAACCTCCACTGCCTGAATGTGTCGAGCAAAAACAATAAATGATGTCAGCACTTTCTCAGTTTGTTCTGAGTTACAGTAGAGGCACAAGCCTCCCCGTGCGCGTCAATAAGGGTGTATACAACAAGCAGAAAAATGACACTTCCATATCTTGAACAATAATTTTTTAAAAAAATGCAGGATATAACTGAACCTTTTACCTAAGGACAATAGTCTGCAGACACTTCCATCCAAAATCTCTTTTCATCCTCATATAATACTGATATGTACGATTGTACGAAGCATTAGTGCCAGATGAAACTGTCGTCTTACTACTAGACTGTTACCAGTGCTATTTGCTAAAGATGAGCCTCTGGCATATGTGCAAGATAAGTTAACATGAGCTGACAAGTTCCTCGTACTCAATCTACTATGGCACTTCATCGATAGAACTCAGGCAGTCTAAAGGCTATATATTTTTCAAGTAACAGAAAATAAATAAATTATTTTTTATAGGCGTAGATAGTCATGGAGAAGAATGAAAGCATAGGAGTATAATACTGTCACAAAGCTCAAACCCTCATTAGGGAAGAGCATCAGGCTGAACTCAGCGTCGTCAAAGTCATCCTCATCCCACTGCTACATCTAGTGAATTTTGTTAATTTGTATATTTCAGAATACATATTGACTGGTATATTCTCACCTCATCCCTGCTACATCCCGTGAGTATAGACATTCAAAGTCATGAAGAATTAAAGCAAATAGCATAGCTACCGAAGCTTTGGAAACAAATTGTTAGCCTGCATTTCAAACAAGAGACCCTTTACAATGGTTGAAATAAACTTTTCCGTTGATTTAATTTGTGGAAGAGTAATACGATCATTGTGCGCACGGTGTTTCAATCCCTAACGCCCCCTCCTCTATCCCGCTGGCTGTCACACCCCTCTCCCTATCCTGTTGGCCACCGCGGCACCGCGCCCCTCTCCCACAACCGCCACGCCCCGCCGGCTGCCGCGCCCCTCTCCCTCTCCCCTAGCCACATCAAGATTATGTTTCCATCTCGATGCTAACGGTTTCTCTATCTTACATGGCAGCTGAAGTGAGCACCCTGTACTATGAACCATATTTCAGAGAAGCATAAATGCAGTCATAGGCCTTATTTAGATTCACCACCAAATACCAAAAGTCCCATCATATCAATGTTTAGACACATGCATGGAAAATTAAATGTTGATGAAAACTTAAACTAATTTGACAGCTTCGCAAAATGCTGTGAGATGAATCTTTTGAGCTTATTTAGACCATGATTGGACATTTATTGCAAATACATTGCTACAGTAAATTTTCTTTGTAAAATAAGCAATCTAAACACTCTCATAATTGCTATTTATCGGTTTGTTTTGTATGGCAGTTGCTTGTTTTGAATGGCATTCTCACGATGTTCTTGGGTGGTATGCTAATGTCACACTATACATGGCACAATGTAACGGAAAATGGGTCACAACCAAATAGACATTCTCCTTCCTCTTCATGATATTTCACAATTACCCGGTGAATTTGTTTTAGTCATGAGCGCTCCATGTTCCTTGGAATTATGAGTTGCGAGCTACTAGGATGATTTGGGGTTGGGTTGGACTAGGCAGCCAACAACGCAAAGAAATAGTAATTACTTAGGTTTTTTTAGCATATTTTGTTGATGCAAGAATAAACCTTATGTATTCTTATGGCCGAATGATCAGATATTTTATACAGTATTTTAAAATGGAACAAAAATATGATTAATTATATACCATTGGCTACACTAGTTGGTGCGAGCATGGATGGCAAATTATGTCTGGGTAACTTGGTTGCAAAGTACGTACTATTTAATCCGTTCTAATTTATCAGTTGTTTGACTATTTTAACCCTAATTTAACCACTTGTCTTATTAAAAAATTGCGAAAAAGAGTTAAATTTAAATTATTTTTGAAGAACTTTTATTAATAAACCGGGTCTTAAAAAAGTATATTTTGTACATATTTTTGAATAAAACGAGTGATCAAATTTAAGACGAAAAAGTTAAACGACTTATGAATTAGAACAAATAGAGTACATATTTATACTTAAAAAAAAAGTCAAAAGAGTTCTCCCATCTACTCCTAGGTCCGAAACTCCAAATCGAATACCGGTTAGGAGGCATTTGACAAATAAAAAGAAAATCCGGGCCGTGTCTTTGCGAGTCCAGATCCAACATCCAACCTGAGCGACTGCCGCCGCCGCACCTGCGTTGTTCCTCGCAATCCTTCCCGTAAATCCAGACCGCCGCCCCTTCCGGGCTATCCTCCCCTTCCGTGTAACAATCGATAGCCGCCTCAACTTTGCAGACTTGCAGTCCAGGCTCGATCTCACCGGCGACGAGGTATTTCTCCGCCACCTTCTTTCCGTGTATAAATGATAGCCGCTGCCCCTTCGCTGTCCAGACTCGATCTCGCCGCCGACTAGGTATTCGGCAACGGTGACTCAATCACGGGCGATGAGGGGTGCCGGTGACGACCGCGACAGCGCATCGCTTGGGGCTGATGGGATCCTCGAGGGGAAGAAGAAGAAGAAGTCGGAGGTGGCTGAGCTGGCGGAGTAGAGGCCCTGGGAGGGGAGTGAGATTCTCAGACTGAAGAAAGAGGCGTTTGCAGCTGATGACCTCTGGAGGAGGTATAGTGATGTCCCGGGAGGAATGGAGCTATGGTTGAAGGAGAGGGCGACGGCGGCTAAACAGGAGGATGTACAGCCTAAGAACAAAAAGAAGGTAGTCAAGACAAGGTTGACCCCAAAATTCATTTTTATGATGAGGACACTTTCACACCGTACTGTTAGCGACATCAGTGATGAGGAGCTTGCTAGCAGGCCTGAGTCATTACGCGAAATGTATATCATGAGGAGATATATTGATGACAAATGGATAACCTATCTGAAAGCTCTCATTCAGCAGTACGATCAATTGGGCTACGCGGAGGATGAAGACGAGGTCACCGATGACGATGACGAGAAGCAAGATTAATAACAGCTGATTGGAACTGTCGGAGTCTTGAGATCTGAGTCACCATGGTCTTGGCTTCTATATATGTGTTTAGTTTCTTCAGTTGTGTCCGAATCTATCGCCTATCTGTTCTCACTCTATGTTAGGTCTCAGTAAGTCTTTATCATGGGCTGTTTGGTTTCTAAATATACGTTTAGTTTCTTCAGTTGTGTTGGAATCTGTCAGTTCAGTCTATGTTAATCAATTCAGTTTCTTCAGTTGTGTTGGAATCTGTCAGTTCTTGGTCTATGTTAATCAATTTGGTCTTACTGTGTTTGCTATATCTTTCTCTGTATGTAAAGAAGTTTCAGTTTTCTATTTGTTCCATTAACAGAGCACATATTTCTAGTATTTTGTGCATAAGTCTTTTATTAATGTAGTTAACTATATGCACCGCAAGGATTGATTCGCCAATGTATTTGGATCATATTCAGAAACAAAAACCCTTCAGTTGCTGATTGCAAAAGGACCATCACGGTGGAATAACTTTACTCTTGCACAGAACAAAAGCTAGGATCACCCCCAATCTTAGAAGCATGGATCAACTCCAGTTTGTAATTCTCTTGATTTTCTCTCTCCTTTGTCCCCTGAAATCTCCCTCTGGTGAGATTGAGTTTCAGAGTGTTTGCTCACTATGTAAACTTTGACACTTTGTTTTCTCTTTTATTTTTAATAAATTTGCAGTAGGAGCCTCTGGCTCCTCCTGATTCCTCAAAAAAAAAAAAAAAAAGTATTTGGATGAACTCAATGTAAACACTCAAACAGTTTCATTGTCTTGCCTGACACACCACCTTCAGAATAGTTGCTGTATATTTTGGTTGCAAAATTTAAGGCTATCGAGTGAGTCTATTCTACTTGCAGAACCTCATGTGAGCTTTACTTTTATTTGTGTTATGGCAGTAGATAATTATTTTGCCACAACTATCAACTTTTCAGGCTTGCTCTTGTAAAACTTAATATCTGACATGAATCCGATTGCCACAACGATGCTCTTGATTTGATTGATAATTATGGAATTGGATCCTATACTGAATGATTTGAGGAGAAACTGCTGGATTGGATGGTGTCAAAACTCTGAACTGAGGGGGCAAAGGTCCATTGTTTGGTTCTGATCTTCCTCTGACTGAAGACACTGGTGACACATTTCATGTCACTGAAGAGCTTCCAGCATTCCAGCTGGTTGCTTTGGCCCTTGTATCATCTCGATGGCAACTGGCCCCTCTGGTGCTTGCTGTTGAGCTTTTACAACGTGAGCGCCATGTAACAATAGAGTTGTTCCATTGTTTGGGAAATTTGCAGATCTTGAAGCTGTAGCTCGAAGTGAGACAACATAAATTCTGTGTACTCTTCAATGTCGGGCAGGAAGTTCACACTTGTTGGGCATTCAAAAGTGGATCAGACACTAGGGCCTGCAACAGTTTGTTCAACTGATAGCTTCTGCCAATTTGGTAAAATACAAATTGGCTACATCATTTGGTTTCTTGCCAAAGCAGGCGAGTCTTGTACCATTTTAATTTGTTGTCGTTTCTTATTGTGTGGAATCAAATGCGTCCCTGGTTGTGAACGTGCCATCAACCTGAGGACATGTTTTGAAAAGTTCACTAAGCCGCGTGCAATTCGCTTTATTAGGATGAAATGTTATAAATATCAATACGGATCTCTGGAACCTCATAGAACTGCAGAGTTCGTTGTTTGTTTCACACCAGAACACGAGCAAATACCTGATTAACACTTAGTCATGCATTTTCACCATGTATACTTGCAACTTTTTTCCGTTGAAAAAAATAGACAAAAAATGTGTCAGAAAATGGTGTAAAATGAACAATTGAACTGGAAGAGCTATTGATTCATTTCATTAATCACTCGTGGAAACACCAAGGTAGACATGCATGAAAGATTTGTTTATTGCACAAGGAACAGTAGAAACATGGAGCGCCCTAGCTAGGTGTTGCCTAATTGTTCCTCGTGGCTGGCTGCCCCAGTAGCTAGCTAGCGGATATAGCTAATGACCTCATGCTGACGACGTCATCGTCTTCATCGTCGGTGAGCTCGTCCTCGTCGTCCGCGTAGCCGAAGCGGTCATACTGGTGGACGAGAGCACCCAGGTAGTCGGCCCACTTGCCATCGACGTACTTCCTGATAGCATACTCTTGGCGGAGTGACTCAGGCCTGCAGGCAAGCATCTCGGGCGACATGTCGGAGACGGTACGGTTCAGACCACCCGCCTTCAGCATCTCCATGAACTTGGGCGACATCCGTGTCTTGACCACCTTCTTCCTTCGCTTGTTGAGCGGCTGCGTCTCCTCCGCCTTGGCGACCTCCTCCATAGCCTTGAGCCAGCGCCCCATCCCTCCGGGGACGCCCCTCATGTCCCTCCACAGCCCATCCGCCGCAAACGCCTCCTTCTTGAGCTTGAGGATATGGCTGCCTCCCTGCTCGTCAGCAGCAGCCGGCTCCGACGGCGTCTTCCTCTTCCTCTCGAGGGTCGCCCCCACCGATGAAGATGAAGCACTCTTCATTGCCGCCGCCGGCGATCGAGCCGCAGAAGAAACCGTCGTCGCACGAAGGAGCCCTCCTCTCGATCTGCAGCTGGAATCGATGAATCTGCGCGCGGCTTGATGGATCTGGTTTGTTAGAAGATGGAGTTGGAAGGGAAGGGGTCACGTATATATTGGCATGCCCGACCGGTATTGGAATTCGAGTCGGAGACGTACGGAGAGAGAAGCGACGCGCGACGGAACCGCCCACCGCCATCGCAGCTGTCGGAAGTCGGATCCCCTTCCCTTCCCTTCCCTTGTCCCACCGTCTGGCTCGTGGAGGGCCAGGTAATGATCATCCCATCCGCACGGTCGCTGATTCAACTGTCTCGCCAGGGATCACGTCAAGGCCGTCTGCACCTTCCCGTCGATCGAGGTGCTTCCACTGCCCTCAAGGAAGGCCACCGTACGTGGCTGTCGTTGTGGCGCACGAGGCCGCCGGCCGGTCTCGCCGGCTATGGTGCGCACTCACCTCGCCGGTCACTCCGGGGTCACGGCGGTTTCAGTCCGCCGCCACGCGCCGCAAGATTTCATCTTGCGTTTCGATCGCCCGGCAGGACCTTGAGCTCGTGCTCGGAACGTACGCCGGTGACCTCTGGACCCTTTGCTGTCATCTGGAGTCGCTGGCGTCGGACCTGCTCGGCGTCTGCGGCCTCCTTCAGGTTCCGTTCCGTGTCCTCGTAGGGCTCATGTCATGGGTGGGTGTGCCTTCTCATGCGAGGAGCGCGTTCACGGTTCAGACCATCCTGACGACGAGCGCGTGGCTGCTTGGTGCATTCACCCTAGGTTGGTGCCGACGAGATCATTCACGCCGAGCTTCCTGCGCTGCGCTAACGGGTGCGGCTGCGCACTGTCGAGTATCAAGATTGGAGCACCGAGCACGCCGCCCACCTCGTCGGATGATCATGAAGGTTGGGGTGGTGGGGGAGAGAGACGACGACGACAGCGGAGAGAGCAACTTCTTCAACGTCGAGGTTCTCGCGCCGGCCGATCGAGGACTGTGCGCTTCGACGGCGCTGGGTGCCGGCCACGGGCCGTCGTTCAGGCCGCGTGCCCAGGTCGTGGTGGGCTCGGTTGCTTGCCCGGTAGGCACGCGCTTCGCAGCCGTCCCGTGAGGCATGGGCCTCGCGGACTCTCGCCATTCGCGGCAGTCGAGGGCGGGGCATTCAAGTTGAACTGAGGATGTCCGGGATGGAAGTCTGGACCCCATGCGATCGGAAGCGTGCCTGCGAGTGAGAGAGAAGAATCCCAGCACCTGCCGCCCGTCGAGCTCGATCCCTGTGGCCCTGCTGCCCGGCAGGATTCCTTGGTGTGCTTGGGCCTTGGAGCAGTCCTCGATAGTGATGTTGCCCTGCACTGTGGGCTGGCGGTGCGTCAGGGAGACCGTTGTGGAAGGCCCGGTGTCACACCCGTTAGTCCACGATGTCGCTGCGGAAGCACACGGTGGATGCTTTCAATTTGACGCTATTTCGGTGCAGCTTCCGAAGCCGCTTATATGCTCCGTTAAACATGTTTCAAAAATAAATAAATAAACAAATTATAATCCTCGGAATTGTAATACTTGTACTGATGAAACCCACATAATTGAGTTTATGTTCTTCCAATAAAACAGAGGAACATAATTGATTGGAAAAGAGTTTAGCAGGATCTTATCCTGTATTTAGAACCTGTTACAATATGAGATTTATGCAGATTAATATATTTATCATAAACTTTAACTTTTAGTTTTCGGATATACTCTACTTCAAAAGGTGCAACAATCAAAATCAACTAACACCAAACATTCTAGTAGTAAAAGCGAACTGCTTATATTTTGTCTGTTCAAGACATTGTTTTTACTATGCCTCTAGACGTAGTGTATATCTAAGTGCCTCGCAAAAACTATGAATTTCCAAAACGTTCGCTCTGTTCGCTTGAACTTATCAGCCAGCATCAGCCAGCCATTCAGCAGTGTTTTTCTCTCACAACAATCAGCCAGTCAGCCATACAATCCAGCCAGCCGAACAGAGTGGTTATAATTTGGAAAGGAGTACTAATAAACGTAATCTTGTTTGATTGCTACAGAAATATTGATTTGACAAGCCTTTTTCAAGATAACTCTTGCTATAACATTGACTTATTAAGATACGAAATGTAAGCATCTTCTATAACGTTGTTGCACTTTTTAACAGAGCTACTATTACGGCAAAATACTGTAGATCAGAATAGAAATAGGCAGCCACAGCCCCAAAAAAAAAAACAATGGGCACCAGAACACCGACGTAGACAGTGATGTACCATAGCGCCGTTTTTTCCAGTGTAGGCGACGAGTAGTCCACCACAAGTAGTCCACCACGACATCAAACTCAAAGCCCCCAAGCGCCGTGAGTCCATGACATCAAAGCCCCCAATCCGGTCGCAATCGTGCCCTCCGCTTTATATACCTCCCCTTAGCCCCTCTCCCAAAGAGTCACCAACAAATCAATCAAAATCAGCCTGTGTGTCCCATTTCCAAGAACTGCCACCGCGTCCGACAGCCGCCACCTCACCGCCGGGCGGCGCACCGCCTCCGAGTCTTGCGGCCGCCACCTCACCGCCGGGCAGCGCACCGCCTCCGAGTCTACCGGCCGCCGCCTTACCGCCTCCCAGTCCGCCGGCGACCAACTCAACGCCGGGCGGCGCACCGCCTCCGAGTCTGCGGGCCGCCATCTCACCGCCGGGCGGCGCTCCGCCTCCGAGTCTGCCATCCGCCACCTCACCGCCGGGCCCGAGATGTCTGCAATGGCCCCGGTAGCACTCGGGGATCTGTTCCCCACCACCGTACGTTTCTTGATCTCTCAATCTTCTTTTTCCTCCCAGTTCCTTTTCGAATCGCGCTAACGTTTTTGCGATCAGTATCCATTACCTGCAGAGTTTATTTGGCCCGAGGAGGGGACAGCCTTGGAGATGCAGCAGACATTGAGGTCGAGTCATGAGCGCCTAGCAGCGTTGGCTAACGTATTCAATCAAGCGAAATCCATGGTAGATGGCTACCAAGATTATGGAAGATCGTCCTCCAAATCATCCTCTCCATTGAAGGAGAGGATGGACGAGGCCCAAAAAGATCTCCTCACCTGTCGGAATGACATCATTACCAAGATGAAGCTGATCCAGAGCCTGGGACATCCGCCGCTCCCTCCCTTGAGAGCCGTAGACGTGTACGTGGCTAAGGTGCTGGCTATGCCACCCTGCTCAGAGGCCGCGCTGGAGGCCATGCATCCGGCTGAGGCGGCTGCGGCGGCCCATCTTCGCGAGGAGGCTGCTGCTGCGGCGGCCCGGCGTCGCGACGAGGGGGCGGCTGTGGCCCGGCGTCGTGAAGAGGCGGTGGCTGCGGCTGCCCGGCGTCGCGACGATGCCGCTGCTGCGGCCCGGCGTCGTGGGGAGGCGGCGGCTGCGGCTGCCCGGCGTCGCGACGATGCCGCTGCTGCGGCCCGGCGTCGTGGGGAGGCGGCGGCTGCGGCTGCCCGGCGTCGCGACGATGCCGCTGCTCCGGCCCAGCGTCGCGTGGATGCCGCTGCTCCGACCAGGCGTCGCGAGGAGCAACAGCGCCGCTGCCAGGAGCAGCGCCTCCAGGGGGAGCAGTTCCGCCAGGAGCAGCGCCGCCACGAGGAACAGCGCCGCCGCCAGGAGGAGCAACGCTCCAGGAGGAGCAGTTCCGCCAGGAGCAGCGCCGTCAGGAGGAACAGCGCCGCTGCCAGGAGCAGTTCCGCCCGGAGGAGCAGCGCTGCCGCCAGGAGCAGCGCCTCCAGGAGAAGCAGCGCCGCCTGGAAATACTCATGGCAGAGGGATGCTGCCCGACAGGCCCGCCTGATGGAGATGCAGACGCTAAGGGAGAAAATCTTTGCAATGAACGTGGCACTCCATGCCCTGGAACGGGAGGAGGAGGCCTTCAAACGCCTTGAGGCCCTGGAGGACGCTGATCGTGCACGGCTATCTGATGGTCGGCATAATACAGTCTGATGGTAGGGTACTTCTCTTCCAAACTAATGAATAACATTCAAGGTCGATCTATGTAACAAAGGGAAGCTCGTTGTCTTCCTTCATCTTTTGCCTCAATTTGATGACTCTGCTTCTTCTCCCCTTCTGATGGATCGCTTAACGTCCCTGAGCTTACCACTGGGAAATAATAAAATGTTCAGATATTTGTAGGAATGCTCCAGAGTCATTGACTGTTGGAAATTACTCGATTGGAGCTCTGCTTGTAGTTTGGAAGATGCTCACTAGTCACTATGATAATTGAACAATGATCAATAGTGTGTTTATCGATGGATTTGATGCTGTGTTATTTGAATTACTGTATTATGGTTTTGCATGATGGGTTATCAGGTTGCATCTAAAATATATGGACTGTTTTTCCTCTGTTATGAATTTGAACCGTTTGCTTTACTTATTTCTGGATTTTGCAGGCATGTTTGAATTTATAAGCAAGAACATGGACTCGGGTGGTTTTTCTGGAACAAAACGGTACCTTGGTGATCTAGCTGCAGGCTATGTTGGAGGTCATGTATAAGCAAGAATGCCTCCCGTGTCAGGCTATGGGCCTCACGTGTCAGGGTGATTGATGACCAACTTCCTCGTATCAATTTGCTCTCCATTCTGTGACCTCATGCTTGGTTTCACCTAGAGCTTCTGTTTTTCTTTCCTTCTGTGAGCACACGTGCATAGAAATACTGTGGTTTTCTTGTGAGCAAATAACTGTCGAAAGGAGATTCTTCCTGAGTTTGTCCGTTGCGCCATCTGAGAAATGCAAGTTCTGTTTTGACATAACTGACACACACCCATGCCTTAGCTAAGGTGCTCACCCTGTGCGAGCGCCTTTTTGTGGCCTTTGCTGTGTGCGTGCAACACTGAATTTTGTGCAATGTCTGTTAGTACGTCTGCTCCAACCTTTGCAGCTACTAATCCCGGTAGTGGTTAGTGAGGTCCCAGCACCAAGCTGCAAATGACATGTGCAAATTAGATAAGAGCGTGAAACAATAATATATCTGCAGAGGAATGCAGAATTCCATGCATAAAGAAAAGATTTTTGAGCCTCGGACATGGAGAATAATACCAGGGCCTTGGCACACACGAGCATGTACTCCTACTGACCTAAGATTATTCAGTGAACTACTATTTACAATTGGTCACAGTAGCAAGGGGACCACATTGGTGATTGGTGGATGGAAAGTTGAAGATGAGTAGTAGTAGTACCTCAACAGCTCTAGAAGCAGAGAACCGTAGTAGGCAAGAATGATACTCCATGGCCACACAAACATGCCGTAATCCTCTTCGATGTTCTGTATGTAAACCCAACCAAAAGAAAGTCAGGACACAAGAGCACGGCAACACAACCATGGGTAAAAGCTAAATACTAGGCTGCAGTACAAACCCGTAAATTAATCCATGCCCCTTAACTTATGTTCTTTTCCTACCTCATCAGGAGAGAAACTCTGGATTTATGTAACCATCTTATCTTGCTATTTCCAAGTAGAGATTTCATTAAAGCTCATGTTACTTTTCATAAGATGTGCTAGAAAATAAATCCTTAAAGTTCTCATAAAATTCAAAAGGATCTAGCAAGTAATTAGTATAGTGTAATCAATAGCTACCAATCTGGTAGTTTATCACTATTGATAATAATAAACATCTATCTATTCTTTTTTTTAAAAAAAATACCCACATATATCATTAATGAAAGAGTGACATATCAATTTACATCAAATTATCCATATATGACATTATGAAATATGATTTATTACTATGACTATTTCTTTCCCCTGAAAATCCAGTTTCTCTAATCATTCTGCTCTAGTCTAGTATGTGCAGATCAATGTATTTTAAGATTTTATACGGACGGATGTTGTGGAAATTTCAATTCTGTAGTAGATGAAATTTCAATTCTGTAGTAGATATTACTGCATGCAAGTGTTCCTACAACTCAGTTCATTGATAAATCACAGACAAATTTTGTCTATATAAATCACTAGTATTTACAACTACACGCCCCATATTGTCCGCTGCTAACTTCCAGCATCGACTCGTTGTGACTCTGGCCTTCTGCTATTGTTTCATTATCTCACACCCCATGATTCATTTTTGTTTTTGCCAAAATCTAGGAGATTTTTTAGATGATCCCCACCCAAATTCATCTAGATCATCAAGTGTGTTGCCTCCTTTTTTCGTGGAGGCAAGCCTAAGGGCTCTTTAATTTATTTTTAATATCTCTGTTAGAGCTTTCCAAACCATGCGTGAATTTGATTTTTTAACACAGGTTCATTCATGCCAGCAGATAAAGGGCGTGGAAGCACCAAAGTTCAGTAAATGCCTAAATGGTGCCCACGTTTTGTAGTGCACTTCCATGTTCCTATAATCCTATCGTAGTGTCGCTTGTCTTTAGGACTGATAATTTTTTTCTCTAATTTTGAATTTATGTGAGAGTACCCGGAAAATATGGCAAAACACTGACAGGGTAGAAAAGCTTGATTTTGGAGCTAGAAGTGATTATCTTTTCTTTCCAGAAGCTAGCATTTGCTTGCTATTTCGCTTTCTCCACTTTGACATTCTCCCATGGTAAGCACTTTGAGCTCAAACTTCTTTACAACATGTCAATATACGATGGTTTATAAGTGGTTTAATAGCTAGTTATCATAGTTGTAGGATGATCTCAAATAACGCCTCTCTGTGTCACTGTGTGCACGTATCAAATAATTAGAAGCCCTCTGTCAAAAATTGTTGTTGTGATATGGTGCTTTTGCGGTGCTGGTTGTAGTGCAAAGCTACACCGCAAACTTCTTGTCAATGCTAACTGCAAAGAGGCTCCAGCCATTGGTGACTGATCTCAATCAGTTGTTACACAATGGTGACTATGTTGGATACCAGCATGGAGCATTTACTCGATCCTTTCTGACAAAGCAAGGTTTCCCAGTGAATAGGATAAGGGCCTTGTTGGGGATTTTGGCTTCGAGCCAAACTCAGCCCCAGACTTCGGAAGAAAGATCAGCTTCGCGAAGGCGGAGGACACGAAGACAAAGAAGTACGAGCGAAGTTGGCTTCGCTCGTAGAAGAAACACTAAAAGAAAACCTTCGCAAAACATGCAACGGAGCCAAAATAAGTCCAAGGAAAAGAGAAGACAAGATTAGAAGATAGTATAGCGATAGCTGCGAGTGTGAAAAGACAACTTCGCCCTATATGTAAATAGGAAAGTTGTAAAAATTGAACAGGGGTAAAATGGAGTTTTGATAGGAAGTATCAAAGGCAAGGCCCCTATAAATATACCCCTCTGACGTACAGTAGCAGAGGGAAAAATGTTACTTTACACGTGAGCGATTCAGCCACATGGATTCTCATCTCTGTGTTGCTTACCCAACATTTGGTGCCCACCGTCTGTGTGTGCTTGAAGGAGACTTCGACCACAAGGTTAAGAGAAAGATGGTGAAGACTAGCAAAAAAAAACAGCAAACTCGAGCGAAGACCTCCCTCCAGTAAATGAAGGCAAAAGGCCGGACAATGAAGAAAGAACACCTCAAGAACAAGAATCTTCAGAAGAAGAGCGAAGACTAAGTGAACTAGAAGAGCAAGTTCTCCAAAAAAAGAAAGAGCCGGAAGAATGTCGAGCAAAAACACGAGAAAAGTCAATCCAGCAAAGAATCAAAGAAACAGAAGAAACTCTTAAACAGCTCAATGACGAGCTGCATAGCGCAAGCTACGAAGTCATCAACATTGATGAACCAGGTTCAGCAGCAAAAACCACTCAAGAAAAGAACTCGCAAAGATCACTTCTAACAGTTGATCAAAAGTCCCCGTTGTCAACAAATCTGCAACTCGCCCCATGGCCCCTGGGATACAAATTCAACATGCTTCCATCTTTCGAAGGCGACTCCGATCCCAGACAAGTCCTAATGAGTTATGAAGCCGCAGTCATAGCAGGCGGAGGTGACGAAACTACTCTAGCAAAATCTTTAGTCATGATCGTCAAAGGACCGGCATAACAGTGGTACACTTCGCTGCGTCCACATTCAATTCACTCTTGGGAACAACTCAAAGCAACTTTACTAGTGGATTTCTAAGGTTTTCAACCAGCAGGACTCACTGTACAAGACCTTTTCAGTTGCAAATAGCAACCAAAGGAACCTCTAAGCCAATACTTCCGAAGATTCCTCCAAACAAAAGTTCAAGTGGCGAACGTGCCCGACGAAGTCACTATAGTAGCTGCAATAAAGGGGCTTCGGATGGGACAATGTGCTTCACACTTCGCTCGAGAACCACTGGCTTCAATTGCAGAACTTTACGAAGTCATACAAAAATTTTGCAAATCAGATAATGACCATAGAAAAGAGTCGAAGAAGAGAACAATTTCAAAACACAGTCAAAAAACATTCCCTATCCAAGACAAAACAACTTCGTGCGAAGACCGCCAACAACCTTTCAAGTCAATCAAATTGACAACGAGAATGCAATTGCAAAATGCAACTTCCAAGAAAAAAGGAGCCAAAGGGAAAGATCATTCAAAAGAGGAGCACCCAGCAATAGAGGAAACCTAAGACGTGTCAAGGTCAATGGGAGAAGGCCTCTCAGACCCGAAGACATGTTTTGTGTCATTCATGGCAAAGGAGCTGGGCACACTTCAAAAATGTGCCCAAAAGTAAAAAAGAGTATTGAAGAATTACAAGACGAACCCAAGTCAAAACATGTGAACCATGTAAATTCAACTCCTCACCACCAAAATTATTACCCAATCCATTTTGGTCAAGCAATGATTTCAGCTCCGCCCAGTACATTCAACATTTAGCCAATTGCAATGTTTCATCCCTCGCAAAATCAATGAAAAGCATACCAACAACAAAGTGCAATTCAACCAGAAGCCTCAATTGCAAACAGCAATCAAACAAATAATCAAAACAGGCAGGAAGTTCAATCCCATCATCCTCGGTAGCCAACAATTCAGTGTACCTAGCAGAGGAAGAATCCTAACAATAACAGGAGGAAACAGTCTGGAGCACGAAAACAGAACTCAAAAAAAGAATTATTTTAAAAGAGTAAATTCAATATCAATGGAAGGACCATTCAAAAATACAAGGTGGTCATATTTGTCCATAATTTTTTCTGAAGATGACCTCAAGCTAAAGGACTTCCCTCACATGGATGCAATGGTAATCGAAGCCAACATTGATGGGTGGACCGCATCCAAGGTCTTGATTGACGGAGGAAGTTCTACAGATATTATATTCACCTCAACCCTTGATGCAATGAAAATAGACCGAAAAATCCTACAAAGAGCTGAGAATCTTCTATACGTCTTTGGAGGAAAGAAAATACACTCAATTGGCAGAATCACCTTACCAGTATCATTCATATAATGCAATTTTTGGAAGAGGAATGTTAAACGCTTTCGAAGCAGTAATAAGCTATTCTTACCTTTGCATGAAAATGCCAGCTATCAATGGAATAATCACTGTTTATGGAGATCAAACAGAGGCACGAAACATTGAAAAAGGCTCTATCCTAGGACAAAAGAATATTTACACTATCTCAGAAGAAGAAGAAGAAGAAGAAGAAGAAGAGATGGAAAATGCGAAGCCTCAACCAAAGGCAAAACCATGCGAAGATACTAAAAAAGTACCCTTAGATCCTCTGGTACCAGAAAAGTAAGTGACCATCGGGACACACCTGAGTCAAGAAGAAGAACAAGAGCTAATTCAGGTTCTTCGTAGCAATAAAGATATCTTCTCTTGGTCTTCAAAAGACTTAGAAGGAGTTAGCAGAGATATCATTGAACACAAGTTAAATATAGACCCAACTTTCAAGAAAAAAACAAAGATTAAGGAAAATAGCAGAAAAAAGGACAATAGCTGCAAAAGCCGAAGTCCAAAGATTGCTCGATGCAAAAGTCATAAGGGAAGTACAATTCATAACTTGGCTAGCCAACGTAGTTATGGTTCAAAAGAAAAACAGAAAATAGAGAATATGCATAAACTTTACAGACCTCAACAAAGCATGTCCTAAAGATAATTTTCCTCTCCCAAGAATAGACACTCTCATAGACAAAGCTGCAGGCAGCGAAATGATGAGTTTCTTGGATTGTTTCTCTGGTTATCATCAAATATGGATGAAAAAAGAAGATGAAGAATATACAAGCTTTATCACCCCTTTTGGAACTTATTGCTTCGAGAGAATGCCAGAGGGGCTCCGTAATGCCGGAACAACCTTTGTCAGAGTGACTTCGCACGTCTACAAAGATCAAGTCGGAGATAATCTCCTCACCTATGTTGACGACATCGTCGTAAAAAGTAAGAAAAGAGCAGATCACATCAAAGACTTGCAGCAAACATTCTCAAATATGAGAAAAGCAAACTTAAAATTGAATCTAGAGAAATGTACTTTCGGAGTGTAAAAAGGGAAAATTCTAGGATGCATGGTATCAACAAAAGGGATAGACCCAAACCCGGACAAAGTCCAGGCAATCCTAAATATGGCTGTTCCAGAAAATATCAAAGATGTCCAAAAGTTAACAGAAAGATTAGCTGCATTAAACAGATTCATATCAAAATCAGCAGAGTGAAGCCTACCAATTTTCCAAACACTGAAAGGGGCAAAGAACTTTGAATGGGGATCCTCGCAACAAAGTGCATTTGAGGAAATAAAAAATTACCTCTCCAATCCCACTACCCTGACAAATTCCAACACCAGGAGCTGATCTACTACTTTATGTCTCTGCAACAGAAAGTGCAGTAAGCGCAGTCTTAGTAGAAGAAAAAGAAACTGAGCACTCAAAGAAACAGTTCCCAGTTTACTTTGTATTAGAAGCCCTTTCAGGAGCAAAAAGCATTATTCGGAAATAGAGAAAATAGCTTACGCAATATTAACAGCAGCAAGAAAATTGAAGCATTATTTCCAAGTGCACAAGGTCAGGGTACCCACAACCCATCCACTCAAAAAAGTACTACAAAGTTCAAAAACTTCAGGAAGACTCAGCAAATGGGCAGCAGAACTTTCCCAATATTTCATTAAATTTGAAAAAAGAACAGCCATAAAATCTCAAGTTCTGGCCGACTTCATAGCAGAATGGACACCCACAAGAAATACAGGCGAAGTCCAACAAGACCCAGAATGGATGATATGTTGTGACGGGGCTTGGCGCTTCGTAGGGGCAGGCGCAGCAGCAATCATAACTTTGCCTTCAGGAGTAAAAATGAGATATGCAGCCAGACTAGAGTTCCAGTCAACAAACAACATCACTGAGTATGAAGTTGTCCTTTTAGGACTTCGGAAAACAAATGCACTAGGAATAAGAAGACTGATAATCAAAACTGACTCGCAAATCGTTGCCGGCCACATAGAGAAAAATTACAAAGCAAGAGACCCAGAGCTAGCCAAATATCTACAATATCTAAGAGATCAAGAGAAATACTTTGAAGGGTTTACAGTAAAAAATATCTCAAGAAATAACAACTTCGAAGCAGATGAGCTAGCAAAAGCAGCAGCGCAAAAGACAACTTTATCACAAGATGTCTTTTATCAAGTGCTAAATCAAGCTTCGATCAAAATTACATAAGAACTGCCAAGAGAAGTTCATTTGATAGAAAGCAAAGACTGGAGGGTATCGATCATAGCCTACCTTCGCGAGCACTACGAACCAGAAAATGAAACAGACGACATCAGGATGAAACACAAGACAAGAAACTACATAATCCTTGACAACCAACTATACAAGCAAGGATTGTGTCAACCACTGTTAAAATACATATCAAAAGAAAAAGGTAAAACCTTACTGCAAGAAATTCACGAGGGGATATGTGGAACTCATCAAGGACCAAGAAGCATTGCTAGGAAAGCATTTCATCAAGGATTCTACTGGCCAGCGGCACAAAATGACAACAAAGAAATTATCAAAAGATGTCACAACTGTCAAGTCTCAGCAAGAAAGCCAAACAACCCATCAACAAATCTCAAAACAACAGATCCAACTTAGCCACTCGCAAGATGGGGTATAAATATAATCGGGAAACTACCAACTGCTCAAGGAAACTTACAATATGCAGTGGTAGCAGTGGAATACTTCACAAAGTGGATCGAAGCCAAACCAATAACAAACATGTCTTCCCTCACAATGAAATTTTTTTTATGGCAAAACATAATCTGCAGATTTGGAGTACCAAAGCATATAACTATAGATAATGGAACACAGTTCGACAGTGAAGACTTCAAATCTTATTACCAGTACTTGGGAATTGAGTTATGTTTCGCATCAGTCAGACATCCAAAGTCGAATGGAGCTGTTGAAAGAGCTAATTGAATCATATGCACTGGAATCTCAAAATGTCTCATGGGACTAGCCAAAGGAAAATGGGTCGATAAATTACCAAAAGTAATTTGGACTCACAACACAAGTGTCTCAAGATCAACAGGTTTCATCCCATTCAGACTACTATATGGAGAAGAAGCAATGACTCCGGAAAAAATCAAATTTCAAGGTCCAAGAACAAATGTTCAAGCAATACAAGAAGAAGATTTAACAACAATTAAAGATTTACTCGAGAAGGAAAGACTTCAAGCAGCAAAGAATCTCTCAAAGTATCAAGAAGAGACAAGAAAGTGGTACAACAAAAAAGTAAAATCAACTAAGATATGCCCGGGAGACTTTTTTTGAAACTTTATGCCCGGGAGACTTCGTTTTGAAAAGAAAGAAAAATGAAGACACTATGGGAAAGTTCCAGCAGAAATGGGAAGGCCCATATCTGATCACAGAGAGTTTTAGGCTAGGATCTTTTCATCTGGCAGATATGAAAGGGAACAAGCTAAATCACACATGGAATGTCGAGGAGCTTCGCAAGTATTACCCCTAGAAGAAATTTTCATTTTTTACACTTTCTTTTAATGTCATTTTACTTTTCAATAAGATGTAAAAGGAGCTGCACTCTTTTTTCACTCAGGGAAAAACCCATCACATGGTGAGTGGTTTTTTAACGAGACAGTCTCCATTTGTAAATCTCATATCATATGAATGAGAATCTCTAATTTCCCCAAAAACCGAAGATGTAGACAAGATCACATCAACATCGGCAAACAAAAATCCCTAGGTATTGTCAAATATTGAAATACCCTCAAAATCTAACACCTAGACAACGCGATAAGCGGAAGTTGACTTCGCTGAGGCAATCAGCAATTCAATCCACAAAAAGTGGAAAAAGAGCTGTCCTAAGGGATAAGCGGAAGCTGACTTCACTAAGGCGATCAGCAATTCAATCCACAAAAAGTGAAAAAAGAGCTGTCCTAAGGGATAAACGGAAGCTGACTTCGCTAAGGCGATCAGCAACTCAATCCACAAAAAGTGGAAAAAAGAAGCAAAAGTTGACTTTACTAAGTCAAAAACTTGTTTCTAAAAGAGACAAGTCTCCGCGTCGACTTTGCTAAAAAAGAAGGGGGATAGCGTTTTTTCCATTCAAAAACTTGTTTCTAAAAAGAGATAAGTCTCCGCGTCGACTTCACTAAAAAAGAAGGGGGACGTCATTTTTTTCCAGTCAAAAACTTGTTTCTAAAAAAGAGACAAGTCTCCGCATCGACTTCGCTTAAAAAAGAAGGGGGACGACGCTTTTTCCATTCAAAAACTTGTTTTCGCGTCGACTTCAAAAAGAAGGAGGACGACGTTTTTTCCATTCAAAAGCCCGTTTCTAAAAAAAAGGGATAAACAGCGTCTCTTTCCCAAACAGGCGCCATGCAAAAATATTATTACATCAAAATTGAATAAGAGTTACAACAACAATCTACAAAAGTACAAAATACCAAAAATTAAAAATCTTCCGAAGCTACGACACTTGCAGCTTCGTTAATTAGGTTATTCACGACTTCGTCCAAAATTTCATTGAGCTTCGCTCGAAAAAAATCTTCTGATAAAGAGAGAAAAGGATCTCCGGAGCTAGAAGACTGAAAAGACAATCAATCACAATTTCAAGTAATAAAAGCTATATGTCAAATACACTATCTTCTGATGCTAACCTCTTAGACTGCGTCGAAAACAATTCGATTTTCGAAATCGATATTATTTAAACCCTCAAAACCATCAGACACGTCAATCTCTAGGAAGACAAAGCAAACGAAGTCATTTTAAACTTCGATAAAAAGTAAGCATCCCTTTTCAACGATAAAATTTTTAAATGGCTTATTATTGAGATAATGATCAAAGGAAGCGGAAAGATTTTCTGTTGCAAATTCCAACCATAACGATGGTTCAACGAAAACATTATCTTTTAACATCAACAAAGACATAACTTCAACTATGTCCTTAAGTTCACAGCACAATATCACTTAAAGTTCAAATATTACAAATAACAAGTTTTCCAAGTTCTAAAAATGAAATTAAATTGGATGATCACGAACTGCATCATCAATCTTCGCTTTCTCGGCAGCAGCCTTCTTCGCCCTCTCAACACGGGCATTTGCAGCAGCAGCAGCTTCTTCAATCTTCTAAAAAAAGAGAAAGGAAAGGAAAAATCAGTTTAGTCGAGCATCTTTTCATAAGAAAGAAGAAAAAAGAGAGAAAGATACGCACCTTCTGAACTCGAGCCTTCGCCTTCATCATGGCATAATCCCTGCCACCACCATTCCAATATTCATTGAAGAACTTTTTACCAAGTACATTTGTTCTGGCATTAATCTTGCTAAGCGCTTCAACAGACGGAAACTTATAATCATCTTTCAACATTTCTTCATAAAGAGGATCTCTAGCTTCTTTCATCAAATGAAAAATGGCCCGGGTGACATACATACAACTAAAATCTGAAGTTGTCTGCAACATCGTTGGCAAATCTTTATATTGACGACACAACCAACTGAAGAAATTTGCGTAATCTCCAACCTCCCAATCAGCCTCTTCGGGATTCGCACCAAACTTTTCATAGCATGCCTTACAAAGTTCCCAAACACGGAAAGCAGTAGCTTGGAAGTATTCATCATTTTCCTTCAACTTATTCTGAAGATAATTAATTTCTTTAGCAGATTTCCCAAGTTCAGATTCAACCTTAGAAAGTTCCTCAGTCTTACTTTGAAGAGAGACAGAAACACTCAACAGATTGGCTTCCAATTTCTGATAACCTTCGATTACAGAAATCATTTTTTTCTCCTTCTCCGCAAGTTGAGATTTTAAATTGTGAATCTCTTTTAGCATCTTTTCTCGTGAAGAGCTGAGGCCTCTTCACGTAACTCAAGACTACGGCGCAGACCTTGCTGAAGGAGCGCATTCTGGCAAAAAGAGAGAAATTGTAAAATAGGAAAAATTAAAGGCAGGCAAGAAAGCTCAAAATTACAAATTTACCTTGTAAGCCAGCGTAACCGAAGCATCCCCAAGCTCGAAAATAGATTTTCTAGCCAACTCCTCCTCAACGTTAGGAACTAATAATGTTTTATCAATATATTCAGACAGTTTAATTTTCGACGACCTCAGAAGCATGCGGATCTTGTCCAAACCAATACCAATAAATTTAAAAGCATCTAGTTCCATACCTTCGCGATGATAAAAATCTAGGCAATGGTTTAATGATTCTTTAGAGATATCTTGAACAGATGGTTGCGGAGCCGAAGGAGGAGTAGCGGGATCTTCAGTCACACTTTTCGACTAGTTAAATCCACAGTTACTTCCTTCTGAGAGGAAGAGTCAGGGAATATAACATCTGAAAACAAAAAAGATTATTCGAGCAAATAAAAAAACAATAACACCAAAGCTCTGAAGGAAAAAAGAGTATACCAGTTGAAAGCCCCTTCTTCTTTTGAAGATCAATCTTCTCACCAGAAGAGACATTCACCAAAGAATGAGATAAGCGAGCGATTCTTGTGTTCTCAGCATCTTCATCAAAAACGTCTTCATCTGAGTCATCAAAATTTACTTCGGCACAAACGGTACCTTTTCGAGAAGAAGTTCCAGGCTTCACAGCAACTGAAGACAAAACGTTTTCAAATTCAGCAACTGAAGGTTTATCGCCTCCAGTAACTGGAATCTCACCTTCGCGAGCACGCGAAGTCGAATCTGCAACCACATCATTGAGCAAAGATCCAGAGGAGCAAGGAGAAAAACTTTTAAAAGTTTCAATCTTCCCACTCATCACAAAATCACCCCTTAGAGGTGTATGAGCAGTAAAACGAGGAGAAGAGACCTGGGCAGTATCTTGTGAACCAACTACATCAATCTCACCTTCCTCGTCGAAATTAGCTCTGCCATCTCCTAGGTCAAATGAAGTCTGAGGAGGTAAGAACCCTGCAATATTGCTGACCACCACATTTGTAAGATGAGCATCAATAACTGAAGTCTTCACAACATCAAAGGTCTGGAAAAAAATCAGCAAGCGGAGTCAGAGGAGAAGGCAAACTGCTCGAACAAAAGACTTCGACAAAAATTCTCACCTCTTGGCTAACATTAAGAGCTTCAGTGTCGGTCTCAATATTTACAACCGGACTTTTCCTGGAGGTCGCACCCAAAACTTGATCTTTCTCTTCATCAAAGAGGACAAGAACTTCAGTATCTCGCTTCCTTTTCTTGGAAATCTTCTTAGCAATTTGCGGGGTACTCGAAGCCGGAGCACCTTTTCTTTTACGTGTAGTCTTCTCCAAGCTTGGTTTTCCTCCGCGCGTATACAAAGGTTGAGCCCTCAGTCCATACTGAATTTGAGCAATCTCAAAAATTCGATTCAAACGTTGATAGTCAGAGCCGATCAACTTCAGAATCGTATCATTTTCTGACTTGTATTGTTTTCCAAGAAACTCGCAAACTTTAAGTTCAACTCCCTTAACAAACTTCGCATCAGAGTCAAACCTTTTAGGACGGACAGTTTCAAAATCTGGGAACAAATATTTTTTTGTTCTTGACCGTCTTTTCATGGAAGCGAAGCGGTTCCCAACCTTTTCTCATTGGCCAAACTCTAGCAGCCACATACTCTTCACATAAGTCACGGGCAGATTGAACAGAGGCAATAAGCTTATAAGCTTTCTCACAATCTTTTGAGATCTGATTCCTCTCCAAAGAAGGTTTACATTCAAAAGAGGACCGAACAACCTTCGAAGCAAGAGGAAACCTTTTAACAATCTTTCCTTTATCATTTTTCTCCTCAACCATAGGAACTTTGTAATAAAACCATTGCCTTGACCAATTATCAGGGCCATTATTACGCGAAGACGGAGAAATCTGAACAGCCCCTCGAGTAGCCTTAAAACTGCTACAGGCAAAGTTTGAAACAATCTTCTTGTCATTAACCATCTGGCTCTCGAACTATGTATGCATCTCATGCAATTTGCAGAAAGCAGCAATGTCCGACTTCGCGTGCTAGAATTTCACAGCCCTAAATGAAAAGGGTAATTTTACATATACCATTCGGAGTCAAATGGTGCATCCCTATGTTGTAGGCGCGGAAAAAATGTCTTCGAGTAAGTCATCCACGGGGAATCGGAGACCAGCATAGAAAAGCTCTTTAAAGACAACACATTCATTTTCATGAGGATCTGGCACAACTTCATCCTTCGAAAGACGAATCAAATTCTTATCCAGAATATTGCGCTCATAGAAAGGCTCCAACTCTTCTTCGGTAATCAGAGTCTTACCAAACTTGAAAGAACGCGTTTCATCAGCAACCAATTTCCGACTCAGATGTAGAGACATCACCTAGGGAGTCACCCGAGCCTTCGGAATTTGTAGCAGATATCTCAACTGAATTATCACCTGACTTCTGTTCCAAGTCAAATAGATCACGTTCCATGGAAACCTGAAAAGACCATAAAAATAAGTCCGCGAAGACGAAAAACAAGAAAAATCAAAGCACAAAAAGGTAACCTTAGAAGCACTAAGCAAAGAAGCAGCGAAGCTAAAACCGACTTCGCATTAGAGAATCAAGCAGCAGAGTATCAGTGCCTCAAGAAATGAATCGAAATGGGGGACCCCATCTCCGCCCTTTTATAGGGAGGCCCCGGTCAAAACAAGAACCGATGGTCAAACTTTCAAACCAAAACTCGGCCTAAAAAACTCCGAAGTCCAGGGACGATGTTTGGAAGCTCAGTAGCAAAATCAAACTTCACGGGATTCAGACCTTCGGAGTAGGCCTTCGTCCGCGAGGGGCTGCTATTGAGGATTTTGACTTCGAGCCAAACTCAGCCCCAGACTTCGGAAGAAAGATCAGCTACGCGAAGGCGGAGGACACGAAGACAAAGAAGTACGAGCGAAGTTGGCTTCGCTCGTAGAAGAAACACCAGAAGAAAAACTTCGCAAAACATGCAGCGGAGTCAAAATAAGTCCAAGGAAAAGAGAAGACATGATTAGAAGATAGTATAGCGATAGCTGCGAAGTGTGAAAAGACAACTTCGTCCCTATATGTAAATAGGAAAGTTGTAAAAATTGAACAGGGGTAAAATGGACTTTTGATAGGAAGTATCGAAGGCAAGGCCCCTATAAATATATCCCTCTGACATGTACAGTAGCAGGGAAAAAATTACTTTACACATGAACGATTCAGCTACGTGGATTCTCATCTCTGTGTTGCTTACCCAACCGGCCTCTAGCCATCAAGAAGAATACGCTGAAGCTCTAAGGAAGGGGTCTGCGAATGGAGGAGTATTGGCTATTTTCGATGAGATTCCATATTTGACTTATTTCCTCTCCAACCCTAAATACAAGAAAGAATTCCAGATGGTTAATCGCATGTACAAGACCCTTGCACTTGGTTTCGTAAGCTGTGCTCTTCACTGGTACACAATCTCTCGATCACCATCTTGAGCCTGACAGGAGAGTATGAGGGCCCACCAATTTAAGAGAGATGGCTCGGCCCAGCTGCACTCACCATCTAGCTAGTATTTGTCCATCGAGACGGTCTCCCCTGCCCTAGCCGTCATCTCCCTTCCTCTCAGCCTCGAGGGCGACTCCGCCGCCGCCGCCGCCGCTTGGCCCCCGTTCCCCTCACCTCGGGCCTCCTTGCCGGTGGTGAGGAGGAGCGGGGGTCTGTCATCATAGCAAATCTACTGTTTTTATTAGGTTTTTTCTCTATTTTGTTTCCCTTTCCATCGTAATAATTGGAGTTGGTTGGTTGTTTCGATGTTTTCGATCCGGCTTTCTATTTCGTACCGGATCGTTGGTGGATGTGTCATCGTTTTCGGTGATGGCATGCTCCTGAGATCGAGGTATGTTGGCATAGTCCTTCTTGAGGATGGATTGGATCTATTTTTCCCTTCTGCGAGATCGTTTTTTCCGGCCACCGATGATGCCACCGGTGGCAGCGGATCTACCCTTCCGGTTGCTGGTGGTGATGCTAACGACGTCGGATCTTATATTCGGTTCAGCTTTCAGAAGACATGGCTAATGTGCTCTCCGCGCCCTTTACTACCTACAATGGTTGGTTGAGCATACTACGGCTCTTTTGCGGTCTCCATATTTGTGGAATCTTCTGTTAGTTGGGACTGTGTTTCTCGAGTCCAGATCTGGTATACTTTCATGGTCGCGATGAAGTTTCCTGAAGAGGTATACACAGCTGGATGCGAGGAAGATGAAGTATAGAGACCTAGTGGTGTGCTTTAATGTAATTTTATTTTATATTAAGGTCTCAGTTGTAAAAGAGGTTTTAATTTAATGAAATCGAGTCCCTTTCTTAAAAAAAAAAAAAGAGCTGCACCCACCATCTTTGGGTGACAGTCCGACCAGTGGTTTCACGGCACTCACTTTGCAAAGCTTCTCTGGTCTCTTCATTATCACTGGATGTATCTCAGCTCTCATGCTGCTCATAACCATTGTCAGATTGGCCTATGCAAAGTACAAAAGATCTAAAGGTTCTGAATTGCAAAATGCTGACGGGTACGCTAGAAATGTAGTATGTCTTGGTGAGTCCATTGAGCTACAAAATGACACGGGAGATGGCTCTGTACCCGATCAACATCTACATGAAATCAGGGGTAACAATTACCAAGATTCCAAGGAAGGCAATATAAGTGCCGCCGATATAGAGGCTGGTCCTATGCAGAATGGAATGTGCAATGGCCCTGTGCCTGCTGATTGTGTCCAGATCGAGATGGGAATTGTGGCCAAGGTGTTGGCATGTCCGTTTAGGCTTTTGATTTGGAACAGTGGGATGTGGGATGAAATAATAGTTCATTATTCATTTATTTTCTTTCTGCAGATAATCATTGAATCCCTGCAGAATTTCCTGCCATACTATCAGTCTATCACCCCAACCGTAGACTAGTGATATTTAGATGTTTTAAGTGCTGATGTATGGAGTCATCATTTGGAGTGATTGTCATTTGATGGTCCTTTAAGAAGAAATAGAGTTGGAACCAGAATGCCCCCAAAATAATCAATATCTACTTGTTTGTTTCTGTGACTAAATTTTCGCCAGAGCAACGTATCGCGGAGATGACCTTACAGTCACAGCTGATTGGTTATCGTCCAGTTCCTCAGGCATACTCCTGGTGGTCGTCATGTCATAATAAACATAAGGTTTTCTTTTGACTACTTCGGTTAAGTACTAGAGAGCTATTGAAGCAGAGGAATACGGTCCTCTGTGTCTGGGTTCTCTGCAATTTGGGGGACCGAAATAGTGCATCTGTTATTTGGCCAGCCCTTTTGCAATGGCTTGTTGCAGCACCTTAGGCCTCACAATTCACCAGCACAGTGGCCCATTTCATTTGTCACCTTGGCATCTCCCAGTGGAAAACTTAATAGTTATGTGTTGGTTCATCTTCGAGGAAAGCAAAGAGCCATTTATTAGTCTATGTACTATGAATCAATTTATTTAGAAATACTGAACAAATTACATAAACGAGCCAACTATTTCTCTTTGCCAATAATCTTCTCTCGATACCTAACGCGGAAAACACAAATACTCGTCTCTCTAGCAAATCTCTCCCTCCTTATTCTCCTACTCCAGATATATAGTTTCTGTTGTAGAACTAATTCCAACGATCGCCAAGTACTACTAATTTAGGGTTGAGTGGGTCTGCATGTTTATTTCTTTGTGGGCCTAGACGTGGGTAACAAGTTCAGTCGAAATCCGACCTCAAACTTCTGCTGGGTCAAGTTTTGTTTTCTTTCTCGGATGGGTCAGGTCAGGTGGTCTATGATCAGGTCAATTGTTTATCGAAGAGCAATAGTCTCAGATAGACCTCGAGCAAAAGTTAAGGCCCTCTTTAGTTTTCCTTCAAAATTTCAAAATACATATTACATCAATTTTATAGCACATGTATAAAACATTAAAATAGATAAAATTTTTACATGTTTATACAGTTTGCCTGTAAATTGCAAGACAAATCTTTTAAACCTACTTGGATCATGGTTATACACTTATTACAAAAGATTCTATACTGCTACAGTGTCAAAATTCCAAAAAAACTTTGGAACTAAACAGGCCCTTAGGGACTGTCGGGTACCGATTCATCCCTGTAAAAAAAGTGAATCTGAATCGAAGATTCACCGAGAATCAGATCACCGTGGATCTGAGATTCATGTCACGCAAGGGTGATTTAATTTAAATTACCTAATTTGCCCGTACCATAGCCCCCACGTGTCAGCGTCATCCTTTCTTCCACCTCCGACAAAATACAAAAAAAAATCTACTAGCTACTATTGTTGGCCTGACACCGCATCCTTTCGTCACCGAGGCCGCGACGCCCCCATCCAGGCATGCGCGGCCCCGGAGGAGCTCGCCGGCGTCTGCTCCGCTACTCGCCCCATGCGTCGCCTCTCGAGCTTCGCCATCGCGCCGCGCCGGCTCGTGCGCCGCCCTTCTTGCCAGCCGTCGCACGGACTCTGGCTCACGCGCTCCTCGCCCATGCGCCGCCCCCTGGCACCTCGCCGCTGGCCCGCGCGTGCCCTCCACCGTGCCGCCTGCCCGGGCATGCGCAGCCTGCCCGCCGCCACCACGACTTCATCCTGTTCGCTCGTCGTGAGAGAGAGGATAGAGAAAGGGAATGGGAGAGCGATGGGAACGAAATACAAGCAACAAGTATTTTATTTTTAGGTAAGGAGTGGCAGAGGTGGCTAAAGCCCTGTTTAATTACACTGCAAATTACAATTGCAATTAATCACATCAACGTTACAGCACATGCGTGGAGCATTAAATATAGATAAAATATTTGTATGTTTGTTCTTTTTGCATATACATCACGAGACGAATCTTTTAAGCCTAATTGGGCTATGATTGGACAAAAGTTGTCAAATACAAACGAAAGTGTTATAATACAATACAGAATTGCAACTGCAACTGATAACTAAACGCATCCTAATTTCGCTGTATTCACCGAATCTCAGTTCGGATCCTATTGTAAATCCAGCTCTTACATCCACCTATTTGCTGAATCTGAATCTAAGCGAATCTAGACCGTTTAGCACAAATTATGGTGAATCTAAGCTCGTGAACCTGAATTGATGAATCTAGATCCCTCCCAAACAGTCCCTTAAGAGTGCGTTCGGTTTGGATCGTTTCCGTTCGTTCCTGATCATTTTAGACCGGGAACAGTTCCGATGCTGTTTTAATTATTGTATAAGAAGATCCGGCTGGGAACGATTCCGATATCAACCGAACGGGCGCTAAGTCTAAGTCAGGCTTAAAAAAAAGTTTCGATTTGAGCTAGATTGTATACCTAGATCCGTTCAGTGGAGTGCTTCGTACCCATCATTTTGGACTAGCTTAGATCGGGTCCAGACCTTTCTTTAGGGTACACTTGCAAATATAGGATCGTCTGTAGCATACAATAAAAAGTAGTCCAAAAATCTATTTTTAGAAAATAGCTAATTTAAATGAATACAATAAAAAGTAGTCCAAAATCTTTTTTTAGAAAATGGCTAATTTAAATGAATGTTCGCCTTGCACGATCATCCTTTTAAACATATTTTCCTTTTTTTTCTTTCCATATTATTTCAAACGCCACTCATTTTATGCATGCAATGCAATTCATCAAGAAATGTAGCACTAAAGATCAGTCGAGTGAAAAATAAAACATTGTCACCTCTAGATATTATGACTATCTCGCTTGTCAACCTAGTCATTTCCATCCTTTAATCACCTCATGACTGGTTAAAGCAAATATTGATATTTGTATATTTGCCTTAAGCTATTCATCATGCTTTCCCATCACACACACCATAATGTCCAATGTAGCTTAATCTCCTAGCATACTAATCCTCACTTTCACGAGGAAAGTGACAATATTAGCCCACAAGCATTGTCATTGATTATCAAGACCTAAATTAAGAGCTTAGATGCTTTCACCACCAACCTTTTTTAAAAGGAGTTGCTGCTGCCTCCCCACGCTCATAATTGAAGAAAATGCCTCTCCAATTCTCCATACTTTCTCTTTTGTGAGGATTCTGAATGGTTTGTGATAAATCCTAAGAGTTGGATTGGGATATCGAAGTTTATGAGAGCAACCAAGTCTTGGACACTAATGGGCTTCATCAATCATTCAAGAAGTACACGTTATTTATGGAGGCGAAGCCTTCTAGACGGCTAGATGTCATTCCACGAGCTTCCATGTTTATGGCGAGCCCTCAAAAACTTTGTAAAGGCCCTGATCATGTCTCTGCAAAGTAAAAGATCAAGATTAAGGATGGCATCGGATCGGTTTCGGGGCGGATATCCGCGGGTTTCGATTCCAGCGGATTCGGGTTCGGGTCTAACTTTTCACCCACGGTTTTCGGGTTTGGTTTCGGGTTTCAGTTTTCACCCGCGGATACTCAATAGATATCCGAAATATAACATTTTGAATAAAAACTCATGTATTTTTATTAATAAATTGTTTAAAAAAGCTATTAAATTTGTTCTAAGTTGCATCATGAAACTATGTATTGTTTATTACCTCTTATTTATACATTTGAATATATATATATATATATATATATATATATATATATATATATATATATATATATATATATATATATATGATCCGTCAGGTTTCGGGTATCCGCGGGTTTTAGTTTTGGGGATGGATTTTCACCTGAATCGGTGTTCGGTTCGAGTTTGAATTTTAGTTCAGATTTCGGTTTTGGATGCTTAGAGGCTCCACCCGATCTGAACCCGTCCCGTTGTCATCCTTAGTCAAGATAGTGAAGCAAGGTAAGCTGTTGAAAGGGATCTGGCTTGAGCTTGACCTTTTGGTGGTTGCTCAGGACTTCCTCAGCAAAGACGTGTATCCTTCTTGGAAGGAGTCAAACTTCAATAAATAACCTTTTGTATTCACTTTTGGTTTCATTGTATTTTGAGTTTTTACTTCGAGTTGTCATTTGAATAGATCTACTTGGTTGGGTATGTTTGTCAGCTCAAGTCTCTACAATTAAAAAGTCTGAACTGGACCCGTCTACCTAACGGTGTTGAAGCCTCAACCTACGAAACAATTTCCACCCGGTGGAAAAAAAAATCCGTGACTTCCCCCCGCTGCCGTGCAAAAAAAAAAGTAGGACAAAAAGGAAAAGCTTCCTGAAATCACGTGCAACAAAAAAAAATCTCACGACTTTCTGAGATCACGCGATTTGCATTCCACCTTGCCGTGCAAAAAAAAAAAAAGGGAAAGCGCTGCATCATGCCCGTGCGTATAGACGACGACAACCAATCTCGCGCTGCTCTCTTCTCCTCCGATTCCAATCTCGCGTTGCTCTTGTGCGAACAAAAAGGAAAGGTTCCAAACAAAAACCAATCTCGCGCTGTTATCTTCTCCTCCGATTCCGATTCTGCTGCAGCCTGGAGCCGTGGTGGAGGGCACATCTAAGCCTGCCGCCGCCGTCTACCACGGCGTCGCCAGAGCCTTTTTCCCGAGCCCCCTCCTCAACTTGCGTCTCGCCGTCGCCAGAGCCGTCACCGGAGCCGTTTCCCGCCCGCTCCTCAACTTGCGTTTCGCAGGAAGGAAGGTGCCTTGGACGCCCGTGCCGTCGGCGTGTGGCGGTCTCCCCTGTGTCGCTCATCGCATCCTCGTCTGCCCCGACCGGCAAGCCTGAGATCTCGGCGCGGCCTCATCCGACATCCAACCGGCGTCCACGGCCACGACGCGCAGCTCCCGCCGCTCGTGCCGTCGGCAAGCCAAGGGGTAAGTACCCGCGCTCTCTTCTTTTCAGAGTTCAAGAGAAAATCCAATTAACTGACCGTTGAAGCTGCAGTTCTTTCTAGAGCCACTGCCAAATTGAACATCAGGATCATTGCCATCCCACCGAGTGATAAGAAGGAAAAAACAGAACAATAAATGGTACATACACGAAAAATATTATCTACAAAGAGGTTCTAACTCTATAAAAAGGTATTGTCTTCTATTTTTTATAACCGATGCAAATCTAACATTTATATCGCAATATTAATATTTATCGTATGAATCAGCATTTTCAAGTAATAGAAAGAGTCTGAGAACATAACATGTAGCATATGATGACCCGAGAACATGTCATTAATTGGATGTAATGGTTATATATATTCTCTCTTTTTTAAAAGACATGTAATCTTGAGACTCCAAGTCTTATGATTATGAAAACTTTTTATAACAATGTAACACACGTTTGAACATGAGTTTTTTTGGCGAACAATTTGTACATGAGTTATTGTGATCCTGGCATATAGAAAGTATAACATACATGTGTACATATTCCCGTTGCAATGCACGGATACTCACCTAGTACTTTATGGATTTGCTAATTGGAATATAATGAAGCTTACATCCAAGCTTGGTTTGAGTTAGAACTCAAGTATTGTTGTGTTTTCATTGAATATCCAAAAAGGTGCAATAATCCACTCTAATATTCACAAAAAGCGAAACTTTGTTGAATATCAAAAAAGCGTGGATAATCCGTTTAATATCCACGAAGAGGATAATCTGCGAATTTACAGATGATTTGTTTTTTGACTAATCCATTTCTAGTTTCACACCACTCTGGTGACATCTCGATCCTTTGACCAACATACTACACCATTCCTATGCCCAATTGCTTTTTCTCATTCATGGTAGCCCGTCCACACCATATGACCATATAGAATAGAAATTATATAATGCATGGAGGAGGAGGCGATATATATCTATAGAATCAATTCCAACTACTTATCACATGTTTCTTCTAATTCACTATAAAGGTCCGAGGAATCAATTCTACTGCATAATCAGTATTTGGAGCAAGATATTTTTTTAGGCCTATTTATTCAAATAATGTTAGCCAAATAGAGCATGGTCATCTCGGACGGATGATAAAGTGCATTCACATCTTGTTCATCATAACTTGTTATAGTGTCTTGTTACTAGATCCAAATGGTTTGCTACAAGTTGTAGCTCCTAGTTACAACTTACAATGTCATAGCCAATTATTGGTTTGCGAATTAGATCATAAAAATAAAGACAAATCCGTGGCATTTTTGTCTTTTTTTGGAGTTATAGTCAACATACATGACAAAAGAGAATCTGTTGTAACTTGTAAGTTATCTGGACTTCTTCTTTTTATTTCTAAAAAAAGATGGAAGCTTTGCTACTCAATTAAGAATAACAGAAATTCATACAAAGTCAGCGATACACTCACACAACAATTGAGTCAGTTAACATTTAGGGACACACTAAAGACGCTGCCCTACAAGATAGAGGATCAACCAAGCAAGCATCCTATCCATAGGCATACAAAATCGAACTCCTAGAAATAGCTCTCGAGCTAGGCAACCTTTTCCGGAGGTAAGGCAAACAAGCCATATGTTCATCATGCATAACAATAAAATTGCTTGTTTTCTTTGTCGAACCTGCTTTGTCATATTTAGGGCAAAGGATAAAATTGTTCTATAGATAAAAAGAAGTTAATTTGCAAAGAAGGGAACAATAATGCTATTACTTGCTAACCAACACAAAGTGTTTCACTTAGATTTTCTTGCTTAATTACGTTCTACTCCCTCCGTCCCAATTTATAAGTCATTTGATTTTTTAATCCTAATTTTGACTATTCAGCTTATTCAAAAATCTGCTAAAAAAGAGTTACATTTAAATCATTCTTGAAGAACTTTTATTAATGAAACAAGTCATAAAATAAAAAGTGATATTTTGTGCAAATTTTTGAAAGACGAGTGGTCAAACTTAAAGCCAAAAAAGTCAAACAACTTATAAATTGAAACGGATTTAGTACAAGACAAAAGGTGCTTTTAATAAGAAATACTGGTATATACTAAATTCAACAAAAAAAAAACATCACTAGAAAATTTCACTATAAAATAGAAAATGAGACAAGATCAGAACTTAAATTTCATTATTATTAAATAAATAATACAGTACACACACACAAACACACACTCACTCCGTCCTAAAAATAATGCCATTTTTTGACTTTGACATATCGCGTTTGACCACATGTTTTATTAAAAATTTATATAAATTATAAAATAAACAAATTATTATTAAAGTATCTCCAAGTGATAAAATAAGTCATAATAAGATAAATAATATCTATTATTTTTTTAATAAAACTAATGATCAAACAACATATTCTGAAATATTAAAACGATATATTTTTTTTTAGACGGAGGGATAGTAGACAACAATGAGGCTCCGCATTCGTCATCATCACTAATTGAGCGTATATAGGTTCAGGTATAGTCACAGACAAATCCGTTTTGACGCCTGGGCTAGACACCGGCTACCGCAGCCTGCAAGCACCGAGCAGCATCGCCCATTCCCCCATCGAGGCCTTCCGACCTGAACCAAGCAGCCTCGCAGTGCGTTCGCCCCTCTCGTCCCTTTCACGGTTTCACCCCGCGTTCGCTCGCTCTCTCTCTCTCTCTCTCTCTCTCTCTCTCTCTCTCTGCCGTGTCGACGACTGGGCGGCCGCCGGAGCCGCCCTAGCCAGGTGCGGCTCTTCGTCGGGTCCTTCGCCGGCGACGGGCACCCACCAGGTATGCCCACCCCCGCCCCGCTGTGCGAAATCGAGCAACCCAAACCCTAAGCCAAGCTATCTGCCTACCTGTACCCAGATCTGATCTAATTACAACGGTACACATGTATTATGTCTACTGATTTCGATTTTTTCTCGCAAAAATCACCGATTGTGTACGTACGTGTGTATCCGTGGCAGGATGAAGACGAGGATAGTGTACTCCAGGGAGTTTCTGCTGTCGTTTGGCGAGTTGGAGCATTGCAAGAAGCTGCCCCCTGGCTTTGATACAGCGCTTCTTAGGTCATTCTGCCTTGTTTCTCTACTGCTTAGGCCTTTTGCCCAGCGTGGCCAGTGGGATTTCTCTTTTGACGATATCTGCTGTTGCTTCTCCAACAGTGAGCTGCAGGAGCTGTCAGCTGGCGTGCTTGAGAGAAACAAGGGCTACTACAATACATCCCAGGGACGGCCAGACGGGTCGGGGGGATATACTTACTCTTCTCGTGGTGGGAACACTGGAGGAAGGTGGGACACTCGCTCATCTGGATCAAGCGATCGGGATGGGGAGGTACCCGATCGCGAGTCTCTGACACAGGGTAAAATTACTCTTTCTGTTTGTGTTATGTTTTGCAGTAGTCATTACGTTCTTAAAGTGTGCAGTCTATGATTTATTAGTTTAATTGGTTCTCCGTGGCCATTTTGCCTATGAGTCTATTATATGGTATTCATTGTATTATGGACTTGACTTTCAGATAGTCTTACACAAGTGCATGAGTGCATTGATTCACCAATAGTAAACCGAGGGAGTTGGAGAACAATCATCTGCATGGTCATATTGTTAATGAATCATGTACATTTACTTCCTGCTGCCCATCCTGTTTATGGGCAGATTGATTAGGAAAGTGGATTGCTTAGTTTATGCTGTGGGGTTACTAATGGTGCCATGCAGCAGGGCGTGGCGGAAACCAGTACAGACGCAATTGGCAGAACACGGAGCATGATGGCCTACTGGGAAGTGGTGGTTTCCCTAGGCCATCAGGATATGCTGGGCAGTTGGCATCAAAGGATCATGGCAATGCGCCTCAGCTAAACAGGACATCAGAACGCTACCAGCCACCACGTCCTTACAAGGTGGGTGCCTGCATGCATGTACCCTGTCTTCCTTTCTTCATCTTAGTGATTGGCAATCTTTGGAATTTTCATAAGTACCTCTCACATTAATGACAGGCTGCTCCTTTTTCGCGGAAAGACATTGACTCAATGAATGATGAGACATTTGGGTCTTCTGAATTATCAAATGAGGATAGAGCAGAAGAAGAAAGGAAACGAAGGGGTCAGATTTTCTTACTGCAACATAAAACATCCTTTTCTTACCCCACTGCAATCATCTATTCTGTCTCACGTTGCCCTATGTGCAGCATCTTTTGAGTTGATGAGAAAAGAGCAACACAAAGCAATGCAAGGAAAGAAGAATGGCCCTGATATCCTGAAGGAGAATCCCAGTGATGATATCATTTCACAGTTACAGACATCTACTGCAAAGGCAAATGCCAAAACTAAAAATGAGAAGTTAGATGGTTCCGTAGTATCCACATATCAGGAAGATACCACTAAACCATCTTCAGTTCTACTAGCTCCTGCAGCCAGGCCGCTTGTCCCGCCAGGTTTTGCAAATGCATTCGTGGACAAGAAGCTTCAGCCACAGTCATCTAACATCTCACATGAGCCGAAGGTGTGTATCCAGATATCGTTTCAATAACTAATAGAATGCCAGCAATTACACACAAAATCTCCTACCTTGCAGTTGTTGATACCTATTTCTGAAATTGCTGTGTTCATTGAAGATAGAACCTTCAGTTCTTCTCTCTGATAGAATCATTTCCTTAGCAAAAGAGGGATAGCTCCACCAATGTTGTAGTGTTGCGTAATATGTTTCTACTTTGTAGTGTCATAATGCTACTACTGAGGCTAACATGTTGACTGTTGTATGGCTTGGTGGTCAGCTTGAGGGTGACCAGTCAGCAACAGAGTTCACATCTGAAAGTAAAGAGAAGGGAATTTCCGATAACTTTGCTATTGTGGGTCCAAAGCACACGCTTCCATCTGGTGGTGTTACCTCTTCAGCTGAATTGCCTTCTAGCATTCTGAAAGGGAGCGAGGATTGGGAAGCTGATGTAATGGATAAGTATTCTATTGGAAAAGAAGGCAAATCTAAAAATATTGATCCAGTTAAGAAGGATGATTCAGTATCAATCTTAGAACAGTTCTTTGGCAATGTTTTATCGAAAAGTAGCAGTAACCTACCTACTTATGTTGAGGTACGACAATAAATCCTTTTTTTGGTCCTGCTTGCTCATAGTTTCCTAACTGTGCAGAAGCCTAAAATCTATATTTATGGTTCTGTGTTATATAAGCTATATAACATGCACCATGATCCAACCAGATCTATTGACTACTAGCATGATGTAAACTTGTACCTTTAGAATTTTATCTGAATTTTGTTCAACAGTTCATTTAACTAGAATACAGTTGGTCTTGAATTTTATTTGTTTTACTTCTCTAATTCATTTATTTTCGTTTATAAGAAAGAATGAGAGTTGACAATTTTATTTAAAGCATCCATCATTGTTGTCCTGTGCACTGATGTGATAGTTTTCTACATTATTGATTTACTAGTTCAGAGGGACTTGTATGCACATTATAATCTGTCTGACTTTAATAGCATGTGCTGGGCTACAATTTAGAAATGACTATTTTTGTTCTCTAGTTTTTGCCATGTAGTGGCAGGGTGTTCTGAATAGAAGAAAACCCCAATTTTGTTTGACATTGAAATATCTGAAAGATGGAATCTCCAATTTAGTTCGGAATTGAAGTTGGATTAGAGTTACATGGGTCATATGCTTATTATTTCTTTTACATGTTATGCAGAACCAGCCATTGAAAACTGATGATGACACGATTGCTTCTTCTGTGCCAGAATCCTCCAAATTTGCTCGTTGGTTTCTTGATGAAGGTAATACTGTTTCATAAATTTTACTATCTGATCCCATTATGCCCAACACCTGGTTATCGACTGGTATTGGCATCTTTTGGTCACCATGCCCTAAGAACTTACAAACTAAAATAAATTCGAGGACATGACCCTCGTTGCTTCACAGTTTCCAATTGGTAGTCTGTTCTCTTACTGATTCCATACCTTGTACTTCCTGCAGATTTGAAGCCTGCAGAAAACTTATCTTCAAAGAGCCTGCTCTCCATGATTGTCAAAAATGAAAATCCAGGTCCAGAAAATATAATCCATGCTCCTTTATCTGATGCTGCTGTCCACAATTTATCACCAAGAGCACCTATTGATAAACTTGATTCTGCATCAAAGCTTATCTCATTAACCTCCCCTACGCCTGCCGATGGAATTCTTGAATACACCCATTCTGATATTCCAAAAGCAGTTCCTGTTATGATGACATGTGAGGATCTTGAGCAGACAATGTTAGCACAGGTTAGCAATAGCAGCTCAACTCAGATAAATAGTACGCAGGAGCAACTGACTGTTATGGATGAGCCAGTTGCCATGCAGAAAGCAGCTGTAGATAATCATGCATCACAGCATCTTCTTTCATTGCTGCAAAAAGGAACAGATAATAAGGGAGAACCTTCGTTGGGTTTCCAGATAGGATCTGCCGATGAACCTCAGAGTGTTGATGCAAATTTAATGGCCAATGGTGGAATATCTGGAAGTGATTCGGTTAACAGTGTTGACAATGTTCCTACTTCTGGGAAGAACTTGACACTGGAAGCATTATTTGGGGCTGCATTTATGAATGAACTCCACTCGAAAGACGCACCAGTTTCTATTCGAGGATCCACACCTGGTGGTCCTACTGAGTTTGCAGAGACGGGCAAAACTCTATTGTCATCTAGCCATGAAGGATACTACCCTGTTGAACAGGCCCTACACTTCAACAATACTATAGATGCTGCTATCCCTAGAGAACCAGGTATTGAGCATTCAGCATTACCTGGTTTAAATCAGGGGAGTGCTAGTTTTGACAAGAAAGGAATTGAAATTCATCTGCCTGAAGAAGATAATTTGTTTACCATGAGTGATTCTACGCCTGGTCAAAATTCTGATATTTTGGCATCAGTAGGATTCAGCAGGGTTGAAGGGCTATTGCCTGAAAAGGAAGTTGATGACCTCAGTTATAGGTTTCAAAGTCTTGTGCCTGGCGATGCAGAACACGTTCCAATACTTGGTCCTGATGCACTTGGATCTCATTCTCGTGACCAGCGTTATCAGGTTGATTCTCAGAATCTGTATCATCTTCTACAGGGTAGGCCTCCTATGATGGCACCTCGCCCAATGGATCACATTGTTAATAGGAAACAGCCAGCTCCATTTGATATGCCACAGTCGATACACCATGATTCTCACCGTTCTTTCCCATCTAATGTGAATCCTATGCAACATAATCTTCATGGGCCAGGGGTCCCTCAGTTGGACCCAACTGCGCATATTATGCTACAACACATGTCCATGCCTGGAAGATTTCCTCCAGAAGGCTTGCCAAGAGGTGTCCCTGCCATCTCAGCCTGTGCATCACATGGCTGGTTATAGACCTGAGATGGGCAATGTAAATAATTTACATATGCACCCTCGCCAGCCCAACTATGGAGAATTTGGATTGATGATGCCAGGTGAGTCTCAATTGTCCTAATTTATATGTTTTATTTACTAGCAGATGTTACTTATCATTATTTGCAAATTCAGACATGCCATAGTGCCAGCTGTTGTATCGGTGGCAATATTAATTTAGCATACTCACAAAACTTTGCTAGTTCAAATTGACCCTCAATTCTCCTAATTGAGGATACCATTCTGCTTATTTTGGAGATTAAGAATTTTGTTTGAGTTGGCCAACGTCTCCATGATACTACCCGTATCTTAATTGTCAATGGGATAAGATTTTTGTTTGGACTTATCCTTATTCTGTTTGATACATCATACATTCAACTCTTTTGTCTCGGTATTATCTCTTAACTTCTGCAGTTTTAGACATATGCTACTTACTAATCTATTAAGTTTTTTTTCCTACCATCACTTGCTTAGGCCCATCAGGTCCAGAGGTGAGAGGTAATCATCCAGAGGCATTTGAAAGGTTGATCCAGATGGAGATGTCAGCCAGATCGAAGCAACAGCAGGTGCACCACCCAGCAATGGCCGCTGGCGGCATACCTAGTGGGATGTATGGGCATGAGCTTGATGCGAAGCTAAGATACAGATGATGGATGCGCAGATGCTCCTCTCCATGCAGAGGACCCGGAGGTGTGGTTTGTTGTATGTGCGTGGCCACTCTTTGCCCAGACTGCTGTGTATTGTTTCTGTTAACATGGTTTAGCATCAGCCATCGGTCGCCGCTGATTGGTCTGTCTCACTTGTAGGATCGTAGCATGTATGTACATGAGAACGGGTGATGGAATGGAGTGGGTCTACGATCTGTTGGAGCGGCATGTCTACTGGGAAAAAGGGCATATAATGGTGTGCTCAATGAAAGGCATGCTATCGCTGTCTTAGCAGTCACCTGTGTATGTGTACTGTGTCCAATGACTACTCGATTTCGATTTTGTATAAACGCTGTTCTTCCAAAGGAAAAAAAACTGAACCAGATTAACATTTTTGTGACAGTGTCCAGTTGGTTCCGAACAGAGCCTTTGCTTGAAAGGAAATGACCACGAGTCCGACCGAGATGTCCGTAGCGGATAGCACTGCTTGAAACATTTTAATGAAGTAATGAAAGGTTGTCTGCAGGAATTTTGCTCATCCAAGAGAAATCGAGTTATTTTGCCCTCGAGAAATCCGTACCTTCAAAATTAACATTTCGAAAACTGAAATTTTCTCAATAAAGTTGGAAAATAATGTGGTGTCCCAACTCATCCCAAAAAAATACAAAACTTGAGAGATAAGCAGCTCTCCTGGAAATTATTTGGGACTCCCCTTCCATGCTAGAAAGTAAGACTGGAAGGATAAGCTTCTCTCCAGTCTCCACATCAGGTTGGGAAACATGGGTGAAAACGGTCCTTTTATCTCTGCCTATTTACCATCTCACTATGTTTTTTTAGTCAAAAATTGCTTATCAAAAGGATTGAGCGAATGTGGAGCTATGAAGAGGAGGAACTTCAGTCATGGTGGTCACTCCCCAATCAACTGGCCAATAACTTAGCCTCTCAAAGAGAGAAAGATGCCTAGATATCACATACTTTGAGAGGGAGACAGGCAAAGCTACTATCTTTGGCTCTCGCTCCCCTCTCCTCTCTTGCGCTCCTCTCAACGGGATTCTTGGAGTTCCACCAGCGGATCGAAGCACGGGTTTGTGGTTTAGGTTGCCGCGCATGTGGAGTGGCTCGCAGAGCGCTACCAAGTGTGTCCTAAAACATCAAAAAGCCATAGAAATAGACTCCAAGTTTCTCTAGTGGGGTGTTAAAGCTCCAAAACCAAACCCAGTTGTTTTCATGAGTATACAAGCTTTATCGCCGTCAATTTTAGAAGTCCTCTTCATAGTTAGTTTTCGCCATTGTTGCCACATCTAGCGAACTGATCGGACAATAACGAGTTCTTTATCACCACTAGTCTAACATATAAGTAGGTGGTGATGAAGACGGTGTTTTTCTTAGGCTTTTTCATTTTTTTTCCTACAAGACAAATATTTATTTTTAAAGTGACAAGTTTCGTTCAGTGGTTTTTGCCAATGACGCCATTATTTATTCATGATACCTCGTCTTCTATTGTTCATCACTACATTATTTTTGGTTTATGGTATTATGCTTTCTGTTTATCATAGTTTTCCTTGTGTTATTTTTCATTATTCATGAAAGTAAAGTTTTTTTAGTTCTTGCAAAATTAATTTAACTAATTTTAATGCAAGACTTTATAAACTTTTCTTTGCCACAACTTCTTTTTCGTGTTAGTTATTGTCAATGTTAATATTTTGGTGCAAGCTAATGTAATTGTCACTTTTTTTATCCATCATAACAATTTGTATATTATATACAAACAAGAAGAACTATTTTTTTGAAAGTTTTTTTTTTACGAAATCTATATATGCTGATGTGAGCAAAATGGGGTTTCTGAGGTCAGCAAAGCCTCGCCGAATCTAACGGGGGACATCAAATGACTAAACTCGAGAGCAGTTGAAAAAATTTGGCGCGGCCGCGAAAACGCGAGGCTTGCGAAATTGAATTCGAGTCGGAGACGGAGAGAGAAGCCTAATAGTGACGCGCGACGGAACCGCCCACCGCCATCGCAGCTGTCGGATCCCCTTCCCTTCCCTTCCCTTCTCCCAATCGCTTATTTTTGCAATTCGCTCTGTCATTGCTCTCCACTCGTGTTTCGATCCCGTTTCCACGCGCGTAGTGCAGCCGCCTTTTTCTCTCTCAATCTCGAGTTCAGATGTCTGCGGTGGTGGGGATGGCGGTCGCCGCCGACGGCGCGCAAGCGTCCGGCACCGAACCAAGAACCACGCGCTGCTGCTGCTGAGGCGAACAAGCGACCGCGGCACATCGGACCCCGGAGCATCGAGGAGTTCGAGCTCTTCGAGGTGCTCGGGGAGGGTGCCGAAGGCGTCGTGCGCAGGGGGCTCGACCGCTGCACCGGCAAGAAGGTGGCGCTCAAGTGGATCCGCGGCGATGGGGCCGACGGCCATGGCCCCCCTGACCACCGCGCGCTAGCCTATGGAGGCCAGGCTGCCTCCACGCGTGCCGCGGCCACCCGTCGATCATCAGGGATCCAGGATGTCGCCGCCGACCCCAAGACCGGGGATGTTCACCTCGTGCTGGAGCTGGTCCACGGCGGGTCAAGCCTCCGCGAGTCCATGTGGCGGCCCTTTTCCGAGGACATGGTCCGCGAAATGATGAGGCAGCTGATCAGCGCTGCGAAGAAGGTCCACGGCGTGGGGTTCATCCATCGGGACATGAAGCCTGAGAATGTCCTCGTCTGCCCTTTCGGCGAGCTCAAGTCTGCGATTTTGGATCGGCGACGCGACAGAGGCCCGCCGGGAAGCCGCATGAGGCCCACCCCGTTGGGACGTTGCAGTACAACTCGCCGGAGCAGGTCGACGGCAATCGGTGCTACGACCCGGCTGTCGACATGTGGGCCCTCGGGTGCGTAATGGCGGAGCTTCTGAGTGGTGATACTCTGTTCCAGGCGGAGACTCATGAGGAGATGCTTGCCGAGATGTCCGAGCTTCGAGATCAGAAGATGGCCTCTGCTGCAGGGAAGCTTGACCGAGAGTGCTTGGCAGGTCTGTCGAAGGCTGGGTGTGATGTGCTGACGGGCCTGCTGGCCTTCTACCCTGAGAAGAGGCTCACCGCCGCGGAAGCGCTTGAGCACCCGTGGTTCAACAACTTCAAGTCGCACTTTGTTTAGTTATTAGTAGATTGCTAGTAGTTTCTTGATATAGGATTTTAGTACCACAGGGACTATTTCATTGCATTGTAGCGGCTTAGCTGATTCATTTATGTAATGTTATGAAGCAACCTAATTGTTGCTTCCTTGCCATTTTTTTTGTTTAACCAATCTTTGTAGCATGAATTGATCAGTGTAATATATTTTCAATGCATTTGAATGTCGGCTTTGTTTCATAAGGGTCTCTTGTTATCTATTCCCATTTCCCAGGAAGGGATGTACAAATTGCAGTGGTTGAGGAAGTTGTAGCTCCTGTCAGGAAGTAGTTGATTTTAGCTTGATGGAGGAAATGCTCTGACAGAGCTTCACCTCAATAGCCAACGGTAAAGCTAAAGGTATGGAAATCGTGAGTTACTATTCCTCATCTTTTTTGGATTGTGTCCTGTGATGTTCATAGCATGGCATTTCCAGTTAGAGGAATGGATCTACAAATGTCAGTGGATTTTAGCCTTATCGGATTCTCGGAAATGCTCTATGACACAGCTTCACCTCAGCAGTCATCGGTAAAGCTAAGGGAAATTTTGTATGAAAATTGTGAGTTTTCCCTTTCTGACATTATAGACAAAATCTAAGTACATCTACTGTTTGAGTTACAGGTCTGAATCATCTGCATGGTGTTGTGCCTCCTTTGGTGCACAGGAATTGTGATCATGATTTTCGATTGTATGATAATCACGGAGAAGCAGATGCAACAAGGCCTCGTCCTGGTTACTACTGAGCTTACTAATGTCATAATGTGCTTTGACTGACTGAAGCATTGTCGCAGTTACGAATAGCTGAACCTTGCATATTGCTGAGCACCTGTTGAATATTATGAATAATTCGCAATCCATTTGGGCTATGAGCAGAGTTTTAGCTTCCAGTTTGCCTTGTGGAGTGCCTCTCATCAAGTCTATTTCCAATGCCTTTTTTGTGCAGTAACCTGGCAGTCAACAGCCTGGGACCCGTAGATTGAGATGGTGTAAGCACGATTGTCGACATTCAGCAGAGGTCAATGAACTGAGGAGCCAGTTACCAACCTCTCATCGATATTGTTGAATCCAACTATTTAGCTGATATAAGATAAGAGTATGTGGATTGTACATGTAGTGAATTCTTCAGGAATTTGTCCAAGCTAAACAAGAGCATCTGGATACAATTCAGTGGACATTTTTAACGCCACTAAGAAAGGATCTTTGGTTTGCAACTGTGGGATTTTTATGCTTCACTGGGTTTTCACTGCGTTTATTATCTGGATGATTGAGAAACCTAGAAATCGAAGGACAATTTTGAGACAGTTCAGTACTGCTGTCTACTTTGCTTTCTCCACTCTGACATTTTCTCATGGTCAGCAGTTTGGGCTTGCTTTATTTAGTTTAGTTTAGTTTTTTACTGTTGGCACAAAATGTGGTTCCTCGCGCTCAACACACCAGCGAAGCCGGATATAATCTTAAGAGCGTCGGAGCTTTCAAGATTCAGCTAGCTTCAAACCCGGTCAGAGAGTGCCGATAACCCTCAACAAGGCGGAACTAACCGGTGGGTCCAGATAGTTCCAACTATATGGCTCTGAGAGCCGATATAATCGAAAATCGACTAAAGAGTCGATTCCGGCATGTATACATGTTTTTGCCACAGGAAACAATTATTGAACTGATACATAATCGATTAATATGTATAATCAAACATGACAATCTACATTAAACAAGTCCTTGCAGATAGTTAAAATAGATCAAGGCATAATCGATTATCGTAAACAGGTCAAGTCATTCAATTCAGACTGTCTGAATGTCAAACAGATAGAAATCGGCTATTTAGCCGATTTGGCAGAACACGATCGGTTAACTGGTTTTTGTCGTGAAAGCATAACTGCACCGGCTAATTAACTGATCCAGGGTCCGTGAAGCAGAAAACTTGGCGGTAGCAACAGCCACAAGTCGATCTATAAGAATACCGAACTGGTCTAAAGGCCGGCGGTTCTGTATCCGTACAAATCGACTCTTGCCGAGCCCTCTCATCACGTACGAGCAAGACTGCAATAGTACTGGCCGGATCAAGCAGTTATCGTAACAAAGCATAAACATGAGCGAAACATAAATAAATATTTTTCATGTAGATCTAAAGCCAATACTATGCAATCTTGATCGGGCAAAGAGATGTTATATTAATAAATAAATAATAAATGACGGATAACATCTTGATAACTTAATGAATCTAACTAAGATGCTAAATTAGTTAGAACCGATAACTAATCCATGCACATAATCAAGCTTAACCTAAGCCCTCGTCCACCGGATGACGCTAAACATAAATTAAACAAGAAAACAAACATGAATCGATAACTAATCCTTATTTGATCTAAGCCCACGTCCACCGGATGAGGCTAAACTTATATCAAATAAAAATCAACCCTGATTTACGATGCTCCCATGTCCACCAGATGATATTAAAGAGACAAAATTTAGCGAGGCATGACGATACTTACAAGCAAGCCTGCGTCCACCGGATGACACTCAGCCCGATTGAAGAACTCGCCGATCTACATTACTCCTACTCCTAAGGTTTGGCCGGAGTCGAAAGGTGTGTTGTATTGATGTGTATCGTACGTATTACAATGGCCGGGGGCTTATATTTATACCCTGGGCTCGACAAGATAGAGTTCTAATCGAATTACAACTCGAAATAGATATGCAAACTAATAAACTTTCCTAATCTAAAGGTAACTTGGAGTCCAATCTTCCCTTTCTAGAATGGACTCCGAACGTGATAGCTCCTCGGTGCTGGAGACTCGTGCTGACGTCATCAATCGACTCTTGTCTTCAACCGCGCCGTCTTCACTTTGGCCCAACAATCGATTCAGGACCCGATCGGCTATTCTCAACTCTTCGCATAGAAGGCTCTGCTTCCCGAAAATCAACTGTTTCTGTTCTCGGTATCGACTATATATTTTCAGTCCAAATTTTGGTGTAAACACTTACCTCTCAGTTCATGTCAGATTCTCTGCACATGTCGAATCGTTAGAAGCTATTATCACGATTTGTTGTGGTGATATGGTGTTTTGTAGTGTTGGTCCTGGTACAGAGTTACACAGCAAATTTGTCATCCTTGTCAACTGCAGATAGGCTCCAACCTTCAGTGAAGAATCTGAACCAGCTTCTAAAGGATGTCGACTACGTTGGATACCAGATTGGGTCATTTGTTCACTCCCTCTTGACACAGAAATTCCACTGCAACAGTCATTTTCTTGTTATTCAGCAGAGCTGCAGATTTGAGGAATAGGAGATTCAGGAAGATCAAATATTCTGGACCCCTGGTTTTGGTTTTGTGTGCTGCTTAATCTCGTGTTTATTTCGTAGACTGTTGCTGGATCTTCAAGAGGAAATCGAATGTTTTCAGTATCTATGGGCATAAATTACCTGTCCTGATTAATAATGCAATATATCTTTCTTTTTTTTTACAGTTTGGTACTCAATTCATGTCATCATCAAGTGGCAAATGATCTTTCCAGTACAACTTTGGACATCATTGGCGGGACTGAGGGCTTAACAATCGAACGAAAATAGCTGGGCACAGCTGATGATGATGACGATGATGATGCATCATCAACCATAACTAAGACAGCTTACACACCTCTCAGTCTGGAAATTTATGTGTCTCTTCCTCATTATTGGACCTGTGTCTTCTCTCATGCTGTTGACTGAGGCTGCTGATAAGCATGGGCAAGTTGGCTGATGCAGTCTAAACCGCTGGCACGAACCCTTGGGGACGAAGAATATCGTCCACTTGAGAACACCACAAACAAAATTTCTGTCCTTGGCGATCGCCCCATCCTGAAGGCACAAACAGTGATCACCAAGGTGGCCACGGGAGCGGCGGAAGTGTTGGTCTTCCTCTGAATGAGGTGGGTGATTGCTCTGTCCTGGAGGAACCCCACAATGAAGAACTAATCACATAATAGCAGGGCGAGTGCTGGCTGCGAAGAGTATGATGGCTATGTTCCTGCACAATCCTTGCAGATGATCGAGATGAACACTATCTGAGACGTTTGAACAATCCTACACGGCCCCTTCCACCAACATCTGTAGCAACTTGCCGCACCTACATAGGATGGGAACGTTGTGCCTTTTTTTTCTATAAAGGATATTCTATCCAGCTTCATCTACCAGATAGTAGAATCAGGCCCCTTATTATAAAATTCGGAAGCATAAATCAGCATACATGCTGCAAACCGACACACCACCAACGTCCAAAAAAACACATGAAACGACTAAAGTCTTGACTAAGTAGAACCGATAAATCTAGAAGACAACCACCCATTAGAACTAAAGAATTGCAACATCGTTGTCTCTAGGTATTGGCCAACTAGAATCAGTTGGTCCCAAGAATCATCACGCTGCTATAGTTTTGCCCATTGATAAAGTCCATGAGTTCCCCTGAAAAGGCATCTGCAAAAAAGATTTTGGTGAACACTTGTCAAAAACCACTTCGTTTCGTATTATCCAAATCGTCCAACATAAAGTAGAAGCTGCTGTTAACGACAGTGAATTATGTTTACTATAACCCATCTTAGAGCAATTAATAAATAAATCAGCAACATTTTGAGGAGGTGATAAGCCTAGCAATAAATGTACAACTCGCCACAGGAATCTAGCATAAAAACACTCAGGCCCCGTTTGGATCCTTAGAATTGGAGGAATTGAAATTTAGTTAACAACTTAGACTATTTCACATAGAATGTGACATTCCACCACTTTCCAAAGTTCATGTGTTAGCCTACATCAAATTCATAGGGTAAGAGATAAAAATTTGATTCTATAGATCATCATGCTATATTTTAACTTTGCAATTTATAACACGCTCTTCAATTTGCTCCCACACGGTAAAAATACAACATATAAGTATCTCTCTCGTATACCCAATAATAATATACAAATATAATCTATACACAACCATATTAAGTTCAGTAATATGTGTATAAATTATGATTTTTAAAATGAATTTAATTCCAAGGATCCAAACGGGACCTCTAAGAAAAGGTGATGAATACACTACACCACAACACCAAATCACCGTCAAACATTTGCCGCTAAAAATTATTTTTATCGATGGATGATCTGACGCTAAAGATATCTCACAGATCATCTGACGCTAAATCCTCATTTAACGAGTTGTTGTCTATCACTATATATATTTATATTTAACGTGTAGTTGTCTGTCGCTAAAAGGATGTATACCGTCAGTCCGTCTGACGCGAACAAGAAATGACCCCACCTAGCTCACTTGACCGAGCAACCCACTAAAACGTGTGCCATTCCGGCCCATTGCCTTGCCCATCCCCAGCCCAGGAGAACAATATAACCCTAGCATCTTCTCCGATTCAGCTCGTCTATCTAAGTCTACCCCGTGGCTGCTTTTTCCGCAGATGGTGGCGCGACGTCCTACTCCTCTCCTCCAAACGGCGACCTCCGAGGGGCTTCCGCCGCCGCCGGTGGCAGCAGCTTCTTCGAGCAGAGGTGGCATGCGGAGGCGCCTTCGAGGAGCTTCAAGTAGCGGCTTCCAAGTTCTTGCCCCCAAACCCTAGACCCAGAAGAGTACCACGGGACCGGCAGTCGCCGCATCCGAGCGTGGAGCACGCGAGGTGATATACTTTTCTTCCGCTCCCCTCTTCTTCCTCCGCTGAGTCCAGATTTAGCGCTGGTTGCTGCGAGGCTGCGATTCGGTGGCTCAGGGCACGGTCGGCTCAATGCTGGTCTGTTCAGGGCGTATAGTCATTTTTTGAGGTTGCGAGCTGGAGCCCGGAGGTCCTTTCGTGATTTGTGTACGTCTAGATTAGTTCAAATGTTGCTGATTTTTTGGCGTTCGCAATATGGACTGCAGATACCATTTTGAAGTCATTTTAAGATCTCGCTTTTGCTTTTAGGATTAAATAAATCGTATTTTTGCTTCTTATCTTGATCTCTGTATGCGGATCTTTTTATGTGCAAAAAGAAAAAAAAGGACACTACAACATTTAGCCGTACACAAGTTCATAGATAGTCTGATGAGGCAGTGTCATTTGTTTCCAATTTTCAAGCTAAGGCAATGAACGAGAGGGAGAAACTCTCCTAAGTTATGCTATCCATGTCATATAGTTGTATTCACTTCAGTCCAATTTATAGAACACACTTATATAAAGATTAAAACTTTACAATCTTGATCAATAATTTGGCCCGTAATTTATAAATACTATAATCTAACAACTGTAATATACTCCATAATATGGTGTTGTCTCCCTCTGAATGAGAGCGAGCTGATGGTTTTGGGTTGCCGTTGTTTTCTTTGTGAAACACATGGGTAGAGTATGAACCAACAACTTTCAGAAATTTGGTATGGTGGGGGCAGAGATATTCTAAACTTCCATGGACGGGCAGTACGAATGTGCTATCCTACACACTTTTGAGCACTTGTCTTGTTTAGAATATCATTACTGTTATGCTACCTTAGTACAATTACATTTCTTTAGCATGCAAATAAACAACATTACTCAACAAAAATTCTGTCTTTGAATAACTTTCTTTCAATAAAGTTTGATGTAAAGGCTCAGCTATGAGGCCTGATTCGGCGCTGGTTCGTGTGATTCGGGCCACAGCCGGTGCAGCGCCGGTCCGTTCGCCAGCTGGAGGTTCCGAGGTTGGGAGTCAAGGGATTGGTCAGCTTAGCAGTTTCTTTTCTTGTATATATATGCAGATTGGGCAGTGGAGTAGTGCACAATTTTTCAGAGGGTTAGTTCAAATAAAGTCCAGGAGCTAGTTGTCTTGGGCTATATTTCAATCTATTAGAAATCAAGTAGTAATTCGGCACATAGGAATATATTTGGAAAGCAATTACTTAAAACTGCAGCTGAAATAAGAGCATGCATTCACTAGTGCCATATGACAGGTTTCTAAATCCACATCTGAGCCCAAAACATAGCACCTAACTACCTTCAGGATGATGCATTCACTAGTAAGTATATGCAAGATTCTTGGTTTACATCTATATTCAAATATCAATTTGGGCTTCTGTTTTTAGTGAGATGTTGCTGTTGCCTTAATATGGTATGTAAGACTAGGCTACTATGGAACATGCTTGTATATTCTGATTCTTTCACTACAGCACTGAACACCCTTTTTGCATTGCATAATTTGCAACATTAACAACTCATCACAGGGCTTGGATGTGCAGTAGTAGAGCAGGTATTAGTTGGCAGCTCCCAGATGTGTTGCGGCAACATGGCAGCTTCCAGATGTGCTGCGGCAGTTGAGATAGCTCTGCACTGATGGCGTGTGTGGAGCATCAGTGGTGAGCACCCTCTTACTCCAATCCTGGTCCTTGCTTATCTACATTTTTTTTTCAACATCCTTGCTTATATAGGTTGAGTAGTTCGTTCATTATTTTTCTCTGATTACATTGATAGTGCTACGTATTGTTGTTAACTTTACAAGCCATTGCATTTGGTTCAGGCTGTACCCTGCATGCAACATGACAGTATTAATCTGACTATCTGAAGCAAATTATGCTACTTGTACAGAAGGTAGGAAAAGGGGAAGCGTTCTCTTCACTTATAAACACGATGCAGCCCGTTTACCTATAAGTAAGACAACTACAACAACAAATGGTGGCCCTCGCTTTCGTGATAACCTTGTAATCTTCCTGTCTTCCTACATTCTTTTGTGGTTTCATATACATTCCTTGCTTTAAAATTCTTATGGACGCATCATTTATTTTAGGTTGAAAAGGATGTGACATTATTTGCTATATTCAGATCTGAGTTACTTGTGGCTAGGAGAACAATAATTTCAACTACTCCAAACACCCTGGTAGGAGGCTAGCTTCTTGGTAATGAATACTGTGAAGTAGTAGTTAATATTGTGTTGACAAGGAATGCTATCCTACCTCGGGCTTATGGCAAGGTGCAGAATATGGCTAGTGCTCTCAAGATGAGCATTGCATGGCCATACAATAAAGTAATAAACTTGACTTGACATAATTTTCATTTTGGTTTGATCTGTGATGCAAAACCAATGTTCCTAATTAAACCTATCTATGATAGATAAAGGAATGCAAGAAGGTATCTAGTACACCTCTTGAGGGCGCTGCAGGTATGTCCCTAGATTTACATTCATTAGACTATGTACAAACCTAGTGACCACTTGTAAAAAACTAGTGATTAAATTCAGGACATAGAACATAGAAAAAACCCCGCGACCCAATTGAAGGGTTAGTTGAGCTTGCAACCAAAATCTGCAGGGGCTAGCTATAGCTCCTAACCATCAGCTTGATCACACAGGGAGTACCTACTGTACATGTTGTAGGCAATGAATCATACATATTCTATTTTGTCATACATGTTGAAGTTCTAAATTGCATCCTCTTATAAAAAATACAGTCAGTGCAATATTGGCAAGTGCTCACCATGTAATAATATTGCAAGCTTCCACCACATTGATAAAAACAAGCAACAACAAAAGCACTGTCTTGAGTAGGCCTATGTGCAAGCTTCCATTATAACTATAACTGTTACTTGCACACGTATCCAACCACTATGAACTGTACTTTCTAGAAAATGGATGTCTACACTTGCTGATTATAAACTTATATTGCACTGCAACTTCACATATTTTCTCCATTTGATTAACCACATGGTTTTATTTTTTCAGGAAGTGCTGGGCAGTCTTCTACTCAAGTTTCTGGAAAATGGTTCTCCACAGTCAACCTTGTGGATGTGCTTTTTGTTTTCAGTTTCTAGAAATGATTGTGTGCACAAACCTTAGTATATCAAACACAAACTATTATATGCTTACTGGTTGTGCATCCATGTAATGGTGCTTGACTTTATTAGATGTAGTGTGCGAGATAATATTGTAATATGTATTGACCTCCATGTGATGTATGTGCTTCTATATCTTTATGTGATGGACATTAACCTTGAACGTGGGTTTGATATGTGTTACATGTTATCAAATTGTATTTATTTTTTTTGGCATATTTATATTGTCCTGATGAACTATCTGACGCTATAAATACATGTACTATTGAATGATCTGTCGGTATAATCTTAATAACAGAGTATCTGTCGCTAAAAATTAACAGCAGACAGTGTGTCGCTATAAATATTTTTCACGTCAGACGATCTGTCGCTAAAAGTACTGTCTGACGCTAAAGATTTTTAGCGTTAGGACTTACACCGGCAGCAAAAGTCTGACGCTATAACTTTTTAGCGTCAGATCATCGGTCGTTGTATTCACTTATACCAGTCAGATTATCCATCGCTAAACTTAGTGTTGTGGTGTAGTGATAATTGCTGGAGAATGATAGAAGTTGCACCTCGTATCACCATTACAATTACGCCGTGCAAGATTATCTTTAGTTAATATCACCTTTCTCTTTAGATAACACAAAAAGACTTTTATTTTTGATGGTACTCTAATTTTTAATAAATCATGTGACACATTTACCCCATTGTTAATTAACGCAGCACACATTGATTTGACCGAGAATTTTCTTGATGAATGTAGAGACCAGGCAAAGGTGTCTTTTTCCGCATGTACATTAATATTATGTAAAGAAGCATCAATTCTGTGTCAATCCCTTAGATTATTACCTACTAAATTATGCCGAAAACAAACATTCAAAGGTACTAAGCTAAGTACTTTGCCACGGAATCTAGTTTGTTTCCTTCTTACAATATTGAACAATGCAGGAAACTTGACTTTAAGTGGTTGATTTCCTAACCACTTATCTTCTCAGAAATGGGTTTGCGATCCATCCCTCATTTTGAAGGATCCGAAACCCAGAAATGTTGTGCCTGGGGATGCATATCTGTTAAGTTATATTTTACTTTGATTCTGAGATGTCGATGTTTTCAGTGTTGTTGGAAGATGTAAGAGTTTAGGAGCTACTAGTAGTTTGATTTGCTTCCTTTCGTATCAATAGTCTTTGGCACCTATTATATGGACTTACAGAGGTGCATATTAATTTTGTTTGCTAAATTGTTATTAATTCATAAAATCATAATTTTCTAAGAATGTTTGGCATAGCATGCAATTCTACATTTTTCAACAATGATATATGGCTATGCCACGTAACAACAGAAATATTCCTTGTGGTATGTGTTGAATCAATAAGAGACGTTTTTCTTCTCATTTTGTTTATGGGTACAATACTGTGCAATATTTGATTGGATCTTAGGATTTTGCCTTAGGCGCAAAGTTTCTGCAGATGCCATTGACTATAGTTCCTATATTAAGTCAGCGCTTCACAATTTAGCTGGTAGTCTAGTATATATAATAGGTATAGATCTGCATTGGTCGGTCGCCAGCAACCAATAAGATCATCTGAATAGTGAATTGTAGAAGCGGCCGGAGATGAAATTGTCAGCTCAACACATTGATTTCTGCCTTCTGCATAATTTCGCATTACATAGCATATATGTATGAATAGTACTATTGCGTGCGGAAGGATAGCTTGTGACGCCTCCCAAGAGCGACCCATTCTCTTGTGTACAAATTGATGCTGAAAGAGGATCAAGCCTTCCAAGAGTCGCAGCGAAGAAAAAAATTGGGTATATATAGAAGAAAACTTGCAGGAGAAATTATTGATTACGTCGTGGCTGGCTGCAGAATTCTAGGGACGAACTTGGCCACGTGGCTCTCAATCAAAGATTGAGACCGCAGGTTAGTTTGGGCTAATATATATTAATCCATTGATGCTACGTGGCTGCTGAATTCTACGTAGTAACGAACAGAAATACGTATACAATATTACAATTACGTCTAAATGTAACCATCACACTGAGGCGCATAGCATCTCACCCAAAGAAAAACATTACATATGCATGGTACCTTGATCTGACTAGACCAAATTAATCAACAAGAAAGTCATCCGAGAAATGAGCTAGTATTTTCGTGAGGTATGTTCGTCGTCGTCTGTGTTTCTATATATACTGGACCAAATGTGTGCTGTACCTCAAACGACTTTGAAAACCAAACGATAGGTGGGGGTGAATGCGAGATCGATCGATGAGGCGGCAAATGCGAGGACGCTTTCTCTTCGCCGGAGCTGCCGCGGCGCTCCTCTCGTCGCTCGTGTTCATCACAACGGCTGCGGCTCGGGCAACAGTGCCGGTCGTCGATCTCGCGAGCTACGGCGGCACGCGGGTGGAGACAACTGCTCCTGCTGGTAATACCGTACGATCCATTCTTGTTTGGCTGTACATGTATATATAATTATATATCCATCTCAATACTAAAATAGAATCCTAAATGCTACTAGACGAGCGCGCACGCGCGCTCGGTCGCGACCACACGCACGCTCCCGCTCTCCTGCTTGCGCTCCACACCCGCTCGACGCCCCTCTCTCTCTCTCCTCCCTCCCTCCCTCCCACCCCTCTCTCTCTCTCTCCTTCCTGGCAAGGTAGCCATGGCAGCGGCAGCAGCGGATCCGGCGAGCGGCGGCTAGAGCTAGGCCTCCTCTTCCTCTCTCTCTCTCACTCTCTCTCTCTCTCCTGCTCCTCCTCCTCTAACTCCGGCGAGCGGCGGAGCGAGCCACGCCGCCCTTCTTCCCCAACTTTGGCTGGGGTCTAGAAGAACCAGCGGGGGGAGAAAGGCCGGCCAGGCGGTGGGGTAGGTCATAGCGGTGGCTTTAGGGTTCTAGCGGCGGTGGAGGCGACCGGGAAGGGTAGGGATGGCTCGCCGGAGTTGAGGAAGTCGGCGGCGACGACGAGGTGCATCGGGAGTTAGGGAAGAAAGTCGCGCTGGGGTAGGAGATGGGGAGGGGGAGGGAGAGAGGGAGGCCGCCGTGGCGCGGTAGGGCCTCGCTAGAGCTCTGGTGAGCTAGGGTCGGCCCTAGCTCGCCGGAGCTCTGGCGCAGCCCTACCACGACGCGGCGGTGGGTGGCGGGGCAGGCGAGGAGGCCCCGGAGATAGGACAACGAGGCAAAGGCGGTGGCCCGAGAGGACACGGCGGCGGCGGAGCGTCCAGGCGGAACGCCTAACACCTGTGCGCGCATGCGTAGCCCTGCTAACGGGGCAGGTTGAAACGGGTTTTTCAGGGCGGGTTTTATTCGGGGGGTGTATACGGGTGGAAACGGGTTTTCCTATCTTACGGGTCAGGGACGGGTCGGGTTCACAGACAAACGGGTTGGGGCGGGTTGTGTTGTAAATGGCAGTTGTGCTGCGAGCTGTGTGGATTGAGCAGTTGGGTGGTGGAATGGAGCGGGTCGGGATAGGTTGGTGAGCTATAATTTCGGATCGGGTTGGATTAATAGATTGTCTAATAAACAATGAGGCGGACCGTTTGTAGGCTTACACGCGTTAGTCTGCTCCAAAATAGAATCTATATTAATTTCTACTCTATCTATTCTAAGGGACGTAGATTGATGTGGATATATATATATATATATATATATATATATATATATATATATATATATATATATATATGCATCTAAATAAGGTTTTAGTCAAAAATATTTAAGGGCATATATAGGGTGCGTTCGGCAGGGTAAAGCAGTTTCACAGCTGAAACACCTGAAACCCTGCTAAACGATTGAAACTTTAACGTTTCAGAATTTCGCTCGTGAAACACTTCATCAAATGATTTGGTGTTTCTGACTAAAAACGTTTCTCGACTGAAACTAAAAAATTTCAACGTTTCAGCTGTTTCTTCGGTGAATCGGAACCTACCAAACACACCCATAATACATACAATCGAGTATAAAATTTATGGAACCAACATTACTACATATCTTAACATCATTGTCGGCACCATCACTATCTATTTTAGCCACGAACCGACAGTGATAATGAGTCATTACTACCGATTTTTAGCTAAAACTGCCACTAATACTATCTCTCTTGGTGGTTCGTAGTTTGAACCAGTAGTGATAGGCTACATGAAAAAAATTGTAACTTTCTCATATGATGTCTTGTGAAAATGAACTTTATATCAAAGTCATAATACTTTTCGAGATCTACAGCTTTGTAGTTTAAACTTTTTTATTTAAGGTCATTTCGATGTCTAAATATATACCACAAATTTTTTAAGTTAATACAAAGGAGTCTAGTGTGTAATGGTAGTTAATGATCTCGGATGGAGAAGCACCAAAAATAAAAGTTGTAGATATTGAAAAGTTATATAACTTTGTAGTGCACAACTTTTTTATATAAAGTCGTTATGATGTATTTCTATTTGATTTGCAAGATTTCATAAAAGAATAACAATTTTCATACTCATAAGTGAGTGTATCGTGGTAGTTAAGGATCTCAAATGAAGAAGCGATCAAAACAAAAATTGTAGATATCGAAAAATTGTATGGTCAACATCAGCAAAATCCAATTAGGGCTTGATTGCATTTACAACTATTGCCTCAACAAAGGAATAGATTAAACTAATTTGGGGATCCAAAATTTCTTTTCTAAGATTATAATTGCATGTATTTTTTTAGGGCATCTAAGCAACTCTTTGATTAATTGCTTTATGCAGCCGAGGATCTGATTAATAATGGCCAAGTTCAAGCCATTGTAGCTCCTCAGAAGTCAGTTAGCAAAGCTGTGAAGTTTTCCCAGTTTGGAAACTTGATGTCTATCTGGATGGAGGAAACATATTTGGGTACACATTGTGGATTCGACAAAAACAGTAGTAGCACTGGAAGTATCGAAGAAACATATTTGGGTGCAGATTGTGACTTCGACAAAAACAGTAGTGACACTCGAACTATGGAACATGTGCTCTGGCAAGAAGATCCAGTAATGGCAGCTAAACGGAGTGACAAGATACCTAACCCTGAACCTTCACTTAATCCAGAAGCCAAGAGCATAAATGCCAGAAAATTATTAGCGAAAAGAAACTTGGGGAAGGTGTGCGGTGGCAATACTAAGAAGCCACTCAGGATTGGCGTGCCACTCAAACATGGTTTTGAAAAATTTGTGAAGGTTTCTGATCCTTGTCTATATTGCAATAGTACTGATATTTGTTCTAGTACCAAGCAACAAAAGATCACTGGCTACAGCATTGATGTCTTTGAAGCTGCTATGAAGAACCTACCTGACCCTCCACGCTTTGTGTATTGTATTTTCGACCGTTCTTATGATGAACTAGTACGCAGCGTGTCTTCAGGGGTGAGATAGCTAGAACCACTCCTGCATAGTTCCATTGCATATGTCTTAACACATAAGGTTATAACTCGTTTCCACTAATCTTCCATTTTGTTTTTAACTCTTCTACTTTCCTGTGGAACAATATCAAATTAGCAGACCATGGACGGAGCAGCAGGTGATGTGACTATAACCTCTGACCGAATCAATATCACAGACTTCACAATGCCATACACACAGTCTGGCGTGGCTTTGCTTGTACGCCGTGACCGATCGAATCCAATCCAGTGGACATTTTTAACCCCACTAAGCAAAGAGCTTTGGTTTGCAACCGTAGGATTCTTCTGCTACACTGGTTTTGTAATCTGGATGATTGAGAGACCGAGAAATCCAGAGTACCAAGGATCAGCTTTGAGACAGTTCAGCACATGCTGCCTACTTTGCTTTCTCCACTCTCACGTTTTCTCACGGTCAGCAATTTGGGCTCAACTTTGTTTTTAGTTTCTTCAGTTTATTTTCTTGCCACAGTTCATGAATAATATCATGGTTATTCTATGCACAGGTCACATTATTAGAAGTCCATTGTCGCAATTTGTTGTGGTGATATGGTGTTTTGTAGTGCTGGTCCTGGTACAGAGTTACACAGCAAGTTTATCATCCTTGTTAACTGGAGATAGGCTCCAACCTTCGGTGAAGGATCTGAACCAGCTTCTGAAGGATGGTGACTCCGTTGGATACCAGAACGGGTCATTTGTGCATTCCCTCTTGAATAAAAAATTCGCTGCAGAAAAGTTATTTCCTTATTACTCAGCAGATGATTATGCTGAGGCTTTGAGGAAGGGATCCAAGAACGGTGGTGTGTCAGCTATCGTTGATGAGGTACCCTATCTAAAAGCTTTCCTATCTGACCCAAAATACAAGGATGAATTCGAGATTCAGGGTCAAATATTCAGGACGCCGGGTTTTGGTTTCGTAAGCTGCTCATGCTCAATCTCGTGCATGTTTTCAGTAGCTGCAGGAATAAATTAGTGTTCTTAATTAATTAATAACGCTAGATATCTTCCTTCCCTTCCTTTCTTTCTTTCCTAAATTTATGTAGGTATTCAATTCATGTCATCATCAGCTGGTGAAGGATCTTTCCTGCTCAATTTTGAACATCACCGGAGGGGAAGAGGGCTCAACAGTCGAAAAAGAAAAGCAGTACACAAGCACAAGCTGATGATGATGCATCGGTGACCCTAGCCAAGGCAGCTTATACACCTCTCACTCTGCAGAACTTCTCTGGTCTCTTCCTCGTTAGTGGACTCGTATCTTCTCTCATGCTGCTGATAAGCATGGCCAAGTTGGCTTACTCCAGAACCAGATGGGCCCGAGCTGAAGACGCTGCTGATGCAGTACAAAACGCCGGCAGCTCGAGCCCTGGCGACGAACAGTATCATCATCCACTTGAGAACACCACGGACGGCATTCCTGTCCATGGTGATCATCCCCCATGATCCTGAAGCCACAAACGTTGATCTCCAAGGTGGCCACAGGAGCGGCAGAAGTGATTGCTATGTCCCCGAGGCACTTCACGTTGATATCCAAGGTGGCCACAATAGCAGTGCAAGTGAAAGTGCTAGTGCAGTGCGTGCATGATGGCTCTGCGCCTGCACAATCCTCGAAGATGATCGAGATGAGCATTGTCTGAGATGTTGACACAATCCTTCTAAATCCTACTGCAACATGGCCCTTCCACCGACCACCAGCATCATCTCTGTAGCAGCTAGCCCCAACTGCGTACGACGGAAATGCTATACCTGGGGAGCAATGTTGGAAGATGCTAGTAGTTCGGTCTGCTTTACTTATTTCTTAGCGAATAGCGATAGTCCATACCACCTATGGCATGGACTTTGTACAGAGATCTACATTAATTTTGTTTGTTAAATTGTCATTAATTCATACCCGTGTAAAAACAAAGAGAATTTTTTTTTTTATGGTTGAGAAAAAAATGGACGGCTCACGAGTGTCGATCTGACGGCTAAAATTAGAGAGTAACCAAGTGCCTGAGACGAGAAAGAAATGAGTGGCCAGAAAACAAAAGGAAAAAAACCACCCCGGGTGAGGTGAGGGACGCGGTGCTAATTACCATACTGCACTTTGACACAAATTAAAATAGAGGTAATTTCTTATATAGATAACAAGAGTAATTAGGAGATACCTCCAACCACCTTAAAAGGACTCAAAAACAAATAGAGGGGTCAACGTTTGGTTTTATAGATGAGGAGAAGATTCTTGAGATAATAACCCTATTCGGCTGGCAAAAAATAAGTATTGATTTTAACTGATGCAGATTTATCATGAGAGAAAGAAAACTGTTTCATGACTAAAACGAAATCCTGATTTTAGTAAATAAGCTCAAGCGAAGATGACAATTAATGTTTTGAGAAACTAGAAGAAAAGAGACTTTTTACAGACAATTAATATGTTTTGAGGAATCAGAAAAAAAGGGACTTTTTTTCAGACAGTATTCTTGAGGTGGGCCTGTTTAGTTTTCGAAAATTTTGGGATTTCAGCATTGTAGCAGCGAAAAATCTTTTGCAATAAGTGTCCAATCATGATCCAAATAGACTTAAAAGATTCGTCTCGTAATTTTACATACCAAATGTGCAAACATATAAATATTTTGACTACATTTAATACTCCATGCATATGTCTGGGGAGAATTTTAGAATTTGAAAGCCGAAGTAAACGGGTGATAGATGAGGCGTCCTTGTGCCTTGGGAACCCCGAGCCCGAAGTCCTAGGAAAGTAAGCCAGTGGAGTCACCACCGGCAGATCGCAGAATGGAAATGGATCCATCTGCAGTTCTGCGTTCTCCTCCTTCCATGGAAAAAGCAGCGCGTCGCTTCGCCCTCACGCTCCTCGCGCGTGCTTGCCTCCTCGCCGCCCGCTAATCATATTAATTATAATTAACTAATTAACCAATAACTATACTTGTTAACCAGCGGCTCCGGATCTTCCCCATTCCACCACACACACGGCCGGCCCATGTAGCGCGCGCCCGCGCCCGTAACCGCTGCCAGGCTTGTCGGGAGCGCGAGAGGCGACATGGGGGCGGAGGCCGGCGAGCCCAGCTCCATTCTCAGGTGACCAAAGCTTCCCGCTCTCCTTTCCTTTCCTTTCCTTTTCCCACCTGCTGCACGCCGTCTCCGCGGACCGCGGCCTTGCCCTGCTGCTTTGATATACTCTCCTCCTCGCTGTCCGCGTGATTGGGGACGGGGAGGGATGTGGTGGGGACTGGGGATGATGCTGGCAACCGCGCTCCGGTGTCCTGCCGGTTTTCACGCGACGGCGACGCTTGGGGGGGAGGCGTTTCCAGCTTTCCATGTAAAATTTTCCCCTCTTCTCCTGCCATTTGGTTCGTCAGATTGGCAGTACAACACAAAGTGGAGAAGGGTTTAATCCTATGCTTCCTTTGCAGATTATTATGCTCTTAGCATAGAGGCATTGGATTTTAGAAGTCCTTTATTACTGAAAGAAACAAAGAAACTGGTTGATTCGCTAACAATTTTCTTGCACCTTGGAAGTTGGAATATAAAGTCCTCTTCCTTCATTGATACTGTATATATGCAGTCAACTTTCTGACTCTCTGGGCTCTGGCTGCTTGATGTGGTGGCATAATTAAACTACACACTTGTTTAGTAAATAAATAAATAAATACATAAACCACACACTCTTCTGTGCTTCATCATAGTTAAATCAAACCTACTAGATTTCACTTTGCTTAGGAGTTAGTATCAAATTCAACTTTAGCAAGAATGGCTATCGCCATCTCCTTTGTTATTAGGGTCCTCAACAGTTTAGAAAGTAGGAGTAGTAATGTTTTGATGCTAGAGTAGACATTTTTTCAGGAGAAAAGAAAAACGGTTTTGTGTAGAGCTACTGATTCAGACTGATTGCAGTGCATTGGAAGTTCTGACCATTTTCCCTGCACGTATGTTCTTGCAGCTTAGCTGCTGCCTTTTCCTATGGAGTCGCATCTATGGCAATGGTTTTCGTGAACAAAGCAGTTATTATGCAGTATGCTCACTCCATGACCCTCCTCACTTTACAGGTATTGCTAAGCATCACAGCCGGGAAAATATTACATGCTTATTACATGCTTCTATGTTTGACTAAGTCTGATTGTTTTGTTCAATTTCTCCATTACTTTCTGCAGCAAATAGGCAACGGCGCTTCTGATACATTTTGGTCAAGTTCTAGGGATGTCTAAACGAAAAGACTTCAGCTTGATAACCGCGAAGAAGCTTCTTCCAGTGTCTATTTTCTACAATGCAAATGTGGGATTTGCTCTAGCAAGCTTGAAAGGGGTTAACATCCCAATGTATATTGCAATCAAGAGGATCACTCCCCTTGCTGTGCTGGTGGCTGGGTGCATGCGGGGAAAGGGGAAGCCACCGACACAGGTTGCAATGCATTTCTTTTGTCTATTTTACACTTCATTTAACTTACAGTATATTTATTACTTAAGCTGTACACCCCCCACCCCATCTCCAATTGATGTTTGCAAAGTCTACCAAGCTTCTCCAGCTCAGCTATTCAGTCATGATTCATGAAATTAGTTAAGTGTGGATATAGCCTAATCAAAGTTTATGGGAATTCTTGCCTTACTCAGTTGCAGTAAAATCCTACTTTTTGACGTTCCTAAAACTCGGTCTGCGAGGGGCTAGCCGCCCCCCTGAGTATTAATGTAAGAATGAAGGCCTTCTCACGCAGGCCGAGAAAACCCCCGAACCCCTGGCCCCGCCCTGACACTGGGAAATGTTACCCGTGAGACACCTGGGCCACACAAGGTCCTCAGGCCGACCTGGGCCGTCTCTATACCAGTGCTTTGGCACACGGGACCGACGAGGGGAATTTTTTTAACCACAGCCTGAAATTCGCTCCCACAGGGAATCGAACTCAGGACCTGTGGAGTGCCGCTCGAGTGACTTAGCCACCTAGACTAAGGACCCTTTGGCCTTTTTGACGTTCCTGCTAAAGATATTAATATTCTTCGTTAATATCAATGCTTGTGTTCTGGCATTCATGTTTTCCAGTAAAGGTATGCAAGCACTTTGGGTATATATTGCAAAAGGTATTCACACTGACATGCTGTACATTCTTGTTTTGAGATTTCCTCATTTGCGACTTAAGAAACAAACTTTGGGGAAATGCACTGTTTCTCCCTTGGGAATTAACAGCTCTTTATTACTATTGTTGTTTGCCACATCCTGCTCAATTCAAAATTGTTTTAGGTCATTCTTTCAGTTATCTGCACCGCCACTGGTGTCGTTATTGCAGCACTTGGAGATTTTTCCTTTGACCTATATGGATACTGCATGGCTCTAACATCAGTATTCTTCCAGGTTGTGTTATTTCTATTCTGGTTTGTTCTTACAATTTTTTTCTATATCTTTTGAGTGTTTTTTAGGCAAGTTTCTGTATCTTTGTAACTGATAGCTGAATGTGTATGCACTATGCAGACTATGTATTTGATTCTGGTGGAGAAATCAGGCGCTGAGGATGGTCTTTCCTCAGTGGACTTGATGTTTTACAACAGCATATTGTCACTTCCATTTCTGTTTTTTCTCATTATAGCAACAGGAGAATTCCCGCATTCTCTTACAGTATTATCTGAAAAGGTCAGTGATATGAATGCAGCATAATCAAAATTTAACCATCACATTTAAGCTAGCAAACTCTGTATGTTCTCTTGTTTCACCCCTTTAACTCAAGAATGATGATTAAAGAAAGTTCTCCAGAGTTTCTGAAGCAAATGGTTTCATACTACGCTGCTGTTCATTACCAATTTACCATGAATAGTACTCTTAAAGTATCTGCATCAATTATTTGTTATATTCCTCTATCGTAACTTGCATTGTCTGGTGACTCTTGAACTGCAGGCAGCCTCTCTGACATTCAGTGTTATTCTTGTTATCTCACTGGTGATGGGAATCGTTCTCAATTTCACTATGTTTTGGTGCACAATTGTGAATTCTGCTCTGACTACAACAATAGTAGGAGTTCTCAAGGGTGTCGGATCTACCGTAAGTTTTCCAACTTCTATAATGTATACGATCAGTTTGGCCTTTAATTGGAATGGAACCCTTGATGCAATTGAGCTCTGAAGTTCTACAGCTAATAAGTAATTCTTATATCTTTTTTTTTTTTTTCTCATCAGACCCTCGGTTTCGTTCTGTTGGGAGGTGTCCAAGTGCACGCTCTGAATGTTACTGGACTGGTGATCAACACATTTGGCGGTGTATGGTACTCTTATGCGAAGTATAAGCAGAAAAGGAAAACACCACGGAAGATCCAACATGATGTAGAGTCGCATGCCCACAAGTAGCGTCAGATTAACTAGTTTTTGTAGTTATACTTCATTCTTTGATCAGATAATAACTGAATGCATGTTTAAAGCCATTTTTGTTTGAACTCTATTCCACCACCAGCAGCTAGGTTGGTGCTTTTAAGGGAAGTAACGATCTCTCCCTATTATAGTTTTACAATCAGTGCTACAGGGAGTGAAGTCAGTTATTTTGCACTCCAGTGTGCAATGTATCACTTTTACCCCCAAAGAATTCAGTCGTTTAAATTGAAAGGAATTAATGGGGATGGATGAGCTTATTGCTGTTATTGATGTGCTAAAACTTGGCATCATTTTTAGAATTTTACTGCTCGGTCGGTGAAGCAGATGTTACGGCGCGTTTTAAGATTGAAGGTTTGTGAGTGAAGCAGATGTTACGGCGCGTTTTAAGATTGAAGGTTTGTGAAAGGATCGAGAATGTCCAAAAGGGGTGAATTGGACAACTATTAAATTTTTTCGAAATACAATTCAACCTATCGACATATGCTCAATCTCACCTCACGAGTGCTTGTGTATGATCTAAGCCTAAACCAAGTTATGCAATCTAGATCCAAGTCTTATCACAAGTATACTACTTTAGGAAAGTAGAGAACACAAAATAAATGCGAGAATGTAAATGAAATAGAAAGACAAAACCAGTTTTTCCCGAGGTATCGGAGAGTCGGCACTCCCCAGTAGTCCTCGTTGGAGCACCCACGTAAGGGTGTAGCTCCCCCTCGATCTTCGCAAAGACCAAGTGCTCTCTACGGGCTGATCCTTTGCCTCTTCGGCGCGGTGGATCGCCCACAACCGCTCACAAGCTTGGCTTGGGCCGCCCACAAGCTCTCTAAGCGGTCACCAAGCCTCCGATCGCCACCGAACCGTCTAGGTGATGCCGATCACCAAGAGTAACAAGCCTATACTCTCACTTGACCAAGAACAAGGCCAAAGAGGGTGATGGATGCACACAAGTCACTCTTGATCACACTCTAGGGAAGAAGCTCACAAGCAATGGAGTTCACTCAATCCTCCCTAGGGCTCTTGCACTCTCACAAGGTCACAAGGGTTGCTTCAGCTGTTGGAAATGGCAAGAGGGCTAGAATGGAGGCAATGGTGAAGTATAAATACTCACCCTCTCCAAAACTAGCCGTTTTACACTTTCCTGCGAACCGTCCGGACCCTGCAGAAACCTCACCGTCGGACCAAGGCCCTCGGTCCGACTCTCACAGTCGCCCTGCAGACAACACTGTGGCCAGAGGGGCGTCGGACCGACTCCAATGGTCCGACGACCTTCGTCAGACCAGCGTCCTGACGCCACCGAGCTCTCGGGTGAGCGTTGCACAGTAACGCTCAGCTGCTAAAACACGGACCAATGATCCGACGCTCAAAGCTGCTCTCTGGACCTCTCTGGAAGTGTCGGACGCTGCAAAGCATTAGTCCGACGCCCTTTCTCTCCACGGTCCGATGCTCGCCCGTGAACCTCCAGGCACCGTCGGACGCTGGCTGATGGTCCGACGCCCATCCAGCCAGAGTCCGACGCTCCCTGGTGAACTGAGAAGCCACCAGAGGCTGCCACGTACCGTCGGACTCCAACCATTGGTCCGACGACCATACTGCCTAGAGTCCGACGCTCTCAAATTGATCAAAACTTCGCCGAATCGAAAACTTTTCAAAACGAAGTTTGATCCTCTCTCTCTCTCTCTCTCTCAAGAGTATCCCTGGGCTGTCTAGAGCTATGTTGGACAAGTTGCATCACATCTACACTCTCTTACCTTGCCCTAAGTCAAGCTACCCATCCAAACCCCTCTTTATAGTACGGTTAAAGAGAAAAACAAAACTTAAGACTACTCCAAGTATCTCTCAACTCCAATCGACACTTGGAACTAGCTTATCACCGTCTTATCTTCCGTCCTTTGAAAACCGAATCGATTTCCATCGCTAGGGGCTTGAACTTGCATGTTATTATGACCTAACCTCTAGGTTATCCTGCAAAACACACGTTAGTCATAATAACTTCTTTGTTGTCATTAATCACCGAAACCATTAGGGCCTAGATGCTTCAGTTTGTTTCAATTCAAACCATATGATCATGCAAAGATGTTCAAACAAGCAATCTGGGAAAGCATTTTCCTTTCCCAAGTGATGGTCTGTTCAGGGAGTAGATTATAGAAGAGAGCCTGAACTGCACTGAATCACCGAAGGATGCAATGCAGGCTCATTCGTCGGTGATTTTAGTTTCCATTTGGCGGTGATATTTATTTATTCATCTCTAATGCTTTTCTGCTGAGAAATGTCCGGAAATCTTTGTATCTGTGTTTACTGTTTAGACTGGTGTTGCTCGACTGGCTGGGTTGTTTCGTTGGTAATAGCAGTTCAGTTGAGTCGTCGTCGAGGTTTTATATTATCCTGTGAGGCATTTTGTCGCGGTTCTGCGTTCTGAACATTGGAAGCTGTGAACCCAAGACCCAGAAGAAGTTTTAGAATTTTAGCAGGGCACAAGATTCGCCCTGTGAGTCTGACCCATTACGATGTTTCCATGCAAGCTTGCAGGGAGAAACAATGGTAATTGAGTTTTAGAAGACAAACAAATCTCTCTGACAATGATGCAACACTCTTTTGGAGATTTGCTAATCCAAATGTTTTTCATTCAAATATCGGAAAAATGTTCTTTTCAGGTTAAGAATGGTTAAGGTAAAATATGCTCGGCCAGACGATACAAGAAATTGGGAAGACTTTCATTGTGTATTTATATATTTGAATGGGTTTCTTAAAGAGTAAACAATTTGGGAAGAGACAATAATTGTACGGAAGGACATGTCCCATGACATGTTTAACTGACTAATCCTATCTCTAACAGCTTCCTGTGAATGAATGAGATGATGACCACTTGAAAAGGTGTCTGTTGGTGTAGAGGCGTCGTTTCACAACAATTGGAACCATAGACGTTACCTAGAGAAATAGGCCTTTTTTTATGTGGCATGGTTCATTTGACTCTGCTGAACATTGACTACGAAGTTAGGCTCCTTGACGAGGAAGTGATTTTTCTTTTGCTTAGTTTTACTACTCCTTGATGAGGAAGACTTAAAATGTTTGTGTTTTTTAGGTTCGTCTTGAACGTTGCCATGGTTCATCTGTTGCTGACAATGTAATTTTGGGCGTAAAGTGAGGTATTAGATTTTGCAGTTGGATTACCAAGTTATGGTTGAACGTAGACAATTCCACCGCAACAAAGTCTAAGCTTGCTATGGCTGATGGCTTGTCTTGAATATGTTCCCTTTAATCATATAGTCCCTCTATCCCAAATTGTAAGTCATTTGAAAAATTTTAGAGAGTCAAAGCATTTTAACTTTGACCAAATTTATATAATAAGATAATAATATTTACATCAACTAAATATCATTAGATTTTTCATCAAATATATTTTTATAGTATACTTATTTGGTGTCATAAAGATTCTTGGAATGATTTATAATTTGGGATGGAGAGAGTATTTGCTAACCCAAAATGGGATCCCCCCTTGTACCTGAGCTGTCTTGATAAAATAATTTGTTGCAACATTAGAACTTGTTGCGGTTACATTCAACCAGAATTGTAACCTCATGTCTTCTATCCAACTGCAACACCTAGTAGCTCACCTCCCCCCTTCCCAAAATTACATTGTCCTTCTCAATACATAAACAAGTGACCAATTATTACAGTGTGGGTAAATATTTTAACATCCCACTTACTGCATGAAGAAAGGGATTACAAAATTACCCATCTTCTCCTTCCTTTCGAGCTCATCCTTCTCTGCTATCTGTTTCAGTGTCGTCCACCCTTTTCTTGCCCGCTTCCTTGAGCTGCCAGAAACCTGAGAAGAATCTCTTGCTGCATATTTCACATTATTTCTAGAGCCATTTGAGACAGACTTGCTAGAGCCTGAAAGGGTGTCAGTGACAGAGCCAGAAATCACGCTACTTCCTGTCTTGAGTAGTTCTGCTGAATCTTCAGGGACAGTCACCACCGGTTTCTTTTTCTGAGGCGTGACAAATGATGAGCCAACTGAAAGTTCTGCTTGAGAAGTAGCTTCACATATTTTAACCTTCTCAGAAGAAATAGGATCGGTTTCATGCATCAGTTCATCAAGATTACATTTTAACCTTTCGCCATGTTCACCACTTTCAGAAGTTGACTGTCTCAACAGAGATGGCAATTCCACTTGCAAAATTGCTGCTTGAGAAAGCCCAAGCACTTCTTTCTTATCAGGTGTTCTTGTATTGCTATTGTTTCCTCTCCTAATCCTATGGGATGAGTTCATAGTAGCATGCTCTCTTGATGGTAACAGGCTCTTAACAACACTCTTCCCACTACCTAATATTAGGTTCTGATCTCCACAGAAATGGCATGCATAGGAAACACTGTTCTGACAACAGTTTGATTTCTTCCGACGTTTTGCTTTATTTCTCTTGTTCCTTATGCGGACAGTGCAGTTGAAGCCTGGCTTTAAGATTGTCTCACACCTGCAACATTGGAAACATCTTGTTACAGATATGTGTTCTAAGATATTTCTGTAGGCGGGCTGTGAGGAGACAGAAGTTACCAAGTACTAGTAGAAACCAGACAGAATAGCATGACTACGATCTGAAACAAGCACAACATATTCTACTAGAATGTACAGATGATTTTCACTAATCCTTTGAATCACTTTGGCCTGCACACTAATATTGCATTGCATCCCATTCCCATCTGAGATACTTTAAGCTTCCTTCTAGCTCATGAAAGGATTCTTAGTTATTGGATACAACATGCAAAGAGGATGAATAAGGTGTAGAAGTAAAGCAAGAAGCAGTTCTCATGTCACCTCTGGCAGAGGAACGTGTCGGCGTCGAGGGGTACTCCGGCGGCCTCGCCACTTGCGGCGAGGCGGCGGCCCAGCAGCGCGCCGATCGGGTCCACCCCGGCCTCCGCGCCCGCCCACGCCGCTAGCCTCTGCAAGTGCTTGACTCTCAGCAGGGAGGCGTCGTCTACGCGTGTCCTCCCGGAGGTCTCCTCGCGGAGCGACACGGCCTGGTTCATGGACCTGCCTGGCGTCGAGGTGCCACCGGCGCTGCGAATCTTCTTTCCCATGCCGCCGCCGGTGCAGGCCTGCGGGGTACTCTGTCAGCAAGGGGGCGGCGCGACGCTACCAGCCGGCTTGCCCTAGGGTTCCGCTCGGCGCTCCCGATTCGCTCGCTCCCCCTCCGTCACCCGTCCCCGTGTCTGGACTCTGGAGGGGAGATTTACATTTTTGCCGTTATAACCAAATATCACTCTTAGGATTCCTCCTGTAGATTTACCGTCGAAATCTTAGAACTTTGCTAAGGGGCTGTTTAGTTGGTAAAAAATTATAAAAAATTACACTGTAGTACTTTCGTTTCTATTTGATAACTTTTGTCCAATCATGGCCTAAGTAAACTCTAAAAATTCGTCTCGAGAAAGCCAGGTAAAAAGTATAAACATGCAACAACTGCTACTTCATTTAATGCTCTATGCATGCGTAAAGGACAATCGATGTGACGGAGAATCTTGCACTTTTTTGGGAACTAAACAACGCCTAAAAAGACGAAAATTTTTACACTCATCACATCGATGTTTGAACATATACATGTAGTATTAAATATAGACGAAAGAAATAACTAATTACATATATTACGTGTAAATTGCAAGACGCATCTTTTAAGTCTAATTAGTCCATGATTCGATAATGTTGTGCTACCGTAAACATTTGCTAATTATGGATTAATTAGATTTAACCCTAATAAATCTGTCTCACGGTTTACAAATAAGCTATGTAATTAGTTTTTTTATTCTATCCGAAAAATCATTCCGACATCCATAGAACATCCGATGTGACACGAAAAGTTTTTACAACACCCATGTATATTGCCTTGTGAGGCATTTTGTATCGCAGTTGTTACTTCTGAACATTGTATATTTGTATGTCAACCCCAGATCCAGACGTTTAATTTTAGGCTTTTAGCAGGGCACAAGATTCGACCTAAGTCTGATCCTTTACCATGTTTCCATGCAAGCTTGCAAGGAGAAACAATGGTAATTGAGTTTTAGAAGATGGTTACCTCTATCTTTTGACAAACAACTCTCTGACAAGTGACAATGACGCAACGATCTTTTGGAGATTTGCTAATTCGGATGGTTTTCATTCGAGTATCGTGAAAAATGGTCTTTTCAGGTTAAGCATTGTCGCAGAGTGTTTGCCAAAGAAGCTCCCGGATGGAACTTCTGGAGCTCTTCGTTAAAACAAACAACGTTACAGAAAAAACGGCTGTTGCAAGTCCAATCGCATTTGTGACAGAGAGGAGAGCAAGCACAAGTGCACAACTGTAAGAAGTCTCGTTAATCAGACCACAAATTCACATAATCAATAACCAAACCGATGTAAGAGAAACAGATAACAGTATATCCCGTTGCAATTTACACACTTGGAAGAAATAAGAATGGTAGAGCCCTGGCTGGGGAAGTAAAATCTGCTCGGCCAGCCGATACAAGCAATCTTCTAATCTAAGGTGAGATCCCTACAATACAATGCCACAATCACCACTACATATATATCTACAGTATGAACAACAATGCACTAATAACAAAAGGTTAGCCCACAATATCAGGCCACTATTATCCACAATCAATGACCAGCCATCCTGAAACAAATGCGTGTTTGCAGGGGACCAGCGACTAGCAGGGTTTGTTTGCAAAAGAAGCAGCAATCTTGCCTTAACAAATAATGTATCAGGTGCTCAATTCTCCGTCAGTCAATCGTCATGCTCTGCTGAGAAATCCGGCTCTGATGGTTTCCTGATCTTAGGCAGCTCTCTGATGATGCTGGCTCCTCTTCTAAGCGCAAGATTCTGTTCAGGGGAGGCGTCACCTTCGTATGATCTCATGGAGGAGAATGACTCCCTCATACTCAGGTCCTTGGCCATCTTCCTCCTTCTCAGGCGACGCCAAGCGTGCTGGATGAAGCACGCAGCCCAGGTCCTCCAGTGGTGAGAGTAGTATCGGAACGTGTGCTGCAGCTTCCTGCTGTGGAGACGCCTGAATTGGCTGGCGACAAACCTTAGGTCATCAGCTTGGAGAGCAAATGCCTCAACTTCGAAAATCGCTCTCACTGTCCGAGTGGATAACGGCAGGTTGACAGTAGGCTTCGGAACGAGAGCCCATCCGAGGAGCTCTTCGCCACAGAAATCGCCAGGTTTGAGAGTGATTGAATTGAAGAAACCTGTCCGGCCACCATCTGTGGTGGAGCTTTCCAGCTTACCACGAATAATGAACAACATCTCAGTCACTGGGTCGCCTTCACGGACAATATATGTGCCCTCTGTGCTCAAGGAAGATACAAGACGCTCGCATATGGCGTCTAGAAGTTGATCATCCATCTGGGAGAAAAGTGGGACCTGCAGCATTGCAATATAAAAGATTAAATAAGTGATACTCATGATCAGGTTATCCGTAAGACTCCCGTGACAGGTGTGCCATTCATCACCTCACAAAGGGATAAGAATTCAACTAGCACTGTCAACTGTGTTGCTCACCAAAAAATGAGAGAGCAAAGATAGTAAAGCTAATTTACCCTACGAACGAGATCCAGGCAAAGGTGGCGCTTGATGTCACGGCGAAGATCTGTTGGTAGGGCATTCAATATAGACTCTTCGTCCACACCTCGAGTTGCAAGCCACTTGTAATGAACAAATCTTCTCACTCTTTCACGTAATTCATGGGGCAGTTGCCGATGTCTCATCCACTCCTCAGTATCTCTCTGCTTTAGCCTCCACTCCTCAACCCTTGCGGTGATTGATTGCAGGTAGGTCTAGCAGAAAACATAATTTGATAAGAATAATGTTCCTTGTCAAAGAATCACTGACATTACGCAGCGAAAACAAAAGTAACTAAATGCATGGACATGATGGGACTGGGAAGCCTGTTCAGTAATGTTAACTGGTAAGACCGTAAGATTTTAACCTACCAACTTAAGATGAGCTAGCACATTAACAGACTGAGAATCAATATGTACTATCACACATTAATAAATACACATACGCTACCAAGTGGGATATGAACTGGGAAGATTGAACAAATCAAAATCAAAATCTCAGGATTTTATTCCTCATTGCATGTAAAGCATAGATGAAAGTACCTGAACTTTTCCAATCAACTGGGCAAACAAGACTAGACCAACCACTGCCAAGAATATAGCATACAGTGTCTCACCAATAAAGGTGCTCACACTCAACGTCTGGCCATAACAACTGTAGAAGAAATGGGTACCAGACTAGCATGTTAGAAACATAATATAATCACCATACTGATAATTAGGTTAATTGTCCCTGTTATATCTTTGTGTGTGTTTTCCATGCATAACCAAAGTTAGCATAGCATATTAGCACTTAATATAGATCTGCTTTTGCTATCTCTGAGTTTCTCTTTTAACAGAGAATTATATTGTACTTCCACAAGTTGTAAATTACATCGGCACCTTTTTTTCCTTTGAGAAATTAACAGTCCTAAAAGAACGTGTGTTCAACAAGTCATACCTTAGATTCTGCAAACCCCACCAAAGGCAATAGATATACTTCTTTAGGAAGTTCTCATGAGGAGTTTTGTTTGATAACAATGGCTGGAACATACCAAAGTCAAATTTGGTAGTGTTCGTAGCATCACAACTAGAAAAGACTGAGGTCCCATTCCAACTCGAATCTGGTTTTACATCACAATACAGATACCGGATGTGGCAATCAGTTCTATTGCAAAAATTTTTCCAGCATGCAATCTGGCGATCAACAGATAGAAGGTACCACAGCGCTCCTAAAACCTGAAAGACAACTAAATGATTAGAAATTCCACTGTAGGATAGCAAGACCCAAAAAAAAAAAAGGTAGCTCAGTATAAAAGTAATATGACAAATTCCAAAAGTATGAAATGACAAAACATTCAAGTATTACTCATATAAACACCATACATGGCTAGCAATCATGTATAACAGCAGATTGTATGCAGCTCCTTGCCAAGCAGTTTTTGCAAAAACTCCAGTAATTTTGATTATTTTATCATTCAAGGAAAAGATGAGGTATAATCTTAGGATGTACTGGAAAAGAGCAACCAGAATCAGCATGTCATTGCCATGCTCAGTCGAAGAATATTTGATAGCTGGTATCACAGACCAAATAATGATCTGCAAGAAAGAAGAAAAGGTATATGTTAGATAGTCATATTACAGCCATAACTCAGAACATCAGATATCAGATGGTTTCACCATCTACAAACTATCAACTATAGCACATAATCTTCAAAGTTAGGAAATTGAGAATGCAGCTTCTTCCCCACAAGAGGGCAGGTGTGCCAGGGGACACAGTTAATGAGACAATGGGTGAAACTTAAAAAATATATATATTTGGTAATTCAGTAGCGTCCATTTTGAATGAAAACAACAAGTCAATAATGAAGTATATATGCGACTTAACAGATTGCAGCATTCAGTTCCGAAATGAGCTGAATTACCTGTGGTAAAGGCAAAGAAGCCACCAAATCAACGACAAAATCAGATCTCATGTACTGCTTTGCGATTTCCTTAGGATCTGTAATGAGATCTCCTCGACCAAAAACCCCTAAGTTTGAGCTTGGATTAATATATGCAGTCCTAAACTTTATAATCATCTGGATGACATAAAAGAGGTCGACAATTGATCGGAATACAGTAACGATGATGGCTAGGCGTCTATCCTTCCCAACACAAGCAGTGGTTTGCTTGTAATCGATTTCAGGCACATAGAAATACAGAGGGTCCATGAACAGAGCAATGAAGCATGACACACGGAAGACGTATATCCATGCCAAGATGAAGTCGCTTGATGGGTCAATAATCTTGTTGTACCACAAGTCATCTCCTGCCACAAAGATCTTGTTTTTCCCTGAACTTCCCAAGCCGAGCCTGCTCGCAGCAAGCCCATGTTGCTTCTGGTGAATGGGTATGGTTGCCTTTGCCCTCTCATCATAGAATCTGTGAATGGAAAATAGCATTAGGGTTGCTCTATAGGTAACACCAAAAATAGCATATTGGACACTTCAGTGATTGTTTGCTTTTATCAGTTATCAGTTCGTCGCCATCAGCACACCCAGAAATGGTATACCTTGCTATCCCATCCATCCAAACATTGCTACCCCCTTATCCAATTTGATGACTGTAACTACAATTAGCTAACAAAAATCACCAAAATCGCTATAGGGATAGTCTTAGTACCGAACTATTTTTGCTAACTTCTCAAGTCAGGTAGATTATCCGTTCAAAGAACTAAAATCAAACACACAATTCCAAGCTTCACACAGGGACTACAACTACAAACAAGTCCCGAGAGACCAAGAGCAGGGGAACAACCAACTTACGAAACCCAAACCAAGAGTTCCTCCTCCCATCCCCTCGAAAACCAAGAAAATTCGCTGGAAAACTTCGATCAGCTGCAGCTGCTGGCCACCACCAACCACTCCCCAAGCCCCCCAAAACATTCTGAGAGTTCACGAGCAAAATAGCAAGGTAATCCTTTACGTGTTGTGCTCACCTCACGGTCCTCTGCCGCGTGAACGCCGTCTCGTCCTTCACCCTCCCGGAGCCGAACCTCATGGGGCCGGCCCGTCCGTCCACTACTTCGCCGCTACACTGACCGGCAGCTCGCCCAAGAAACAACCTTGCTCGCTCATCCGTTGCCGTAGCAGCCCAAGGCCGGTCCTTTCCCGCGGACGGGGTGCTCGGCCGCTAGGAATCGCAGCGGCCCGGTCGGATTTCGAGCAAGTGAGGAGGAGAGGGGCCGGGGGAGGGAAGCGGCCGGAAAGGGAGTTGGAAAGCGAGAACTCTTGCGGGTGCTGACCACGGAGAGACCGTGGCACCGTGCAATCACTCCGTCGGGCTTGACCCGTTTGAGAAACAGTCCATGATTGTTAGGGATATAAAAAAGTTATTATTATGAAAACTTAACCGATGACTGACTTCCATGGCTGTTTTAGGGTTAAGAATTATGGAAATTTCACTGTTGACTTGGTGATGGGCAGTCCGCGGTCGTAAGCATCAGGTTTTGACGTGCGAAGTTTAGGTACAGCTCGATAGCTTTGTAAAGTTATCTTTTTATCAAACACCATTTTTTAAAAAAATAATTTTATTGATGAAGGTGTTTTATTCTCTTCTCGTAAAGAGATGAGATGGATCCCAGCTCTATCTCAAACATGCATAAAGTTGTTGATGAAGTTATTTTTTACTCAACAACCTTTTCAAAACAGGTTAGCTTTACGTAAAAAATAACTCATCTATAGAAGTTAAACTGTGCCAAATAGAGCTTTAATCTACTGCCATGGAAATTAGAAATAAATATACAGGTAATGGAATATGGGTAGTTCGATTTCTAGTCTAACTATATTATAAAACTATAACCTCAAAATAAGAGTGTCGTTGAGCCGCAATGTTTCGGTTAGACTATTAAAACGGCTTATCTAAGGCCTGTTTGATTCGTTATCTGATTTGGTTCAGATGGTTTGATAGTTGTTATCTATAGCTTAAACTAACCATTATTCAGTTAACTATTTTATACCTGTTTGGATCTCAATAGATAATTATTAGTAGATAGTTACTATTTATAATGATCCAAACATGGCCTCAATATGATTCAGAGTTTTATTATTAGTATATGGCATTTCATACTTTGCATACACTTTCTCATTAGTGATTACATTTTAAAGTATACTCCCTCCGTCCCAAAACAAGTGTCGTTTTTGACTTTTTGAAATCGACATTTGACCATTCGTCTTATTCAAAAAATTTGCGAAAATATAAAAATAAACAAATCAAGAATAAAGTACTTCTAATATCATTTTAAATAAAATAATTAATTTTTATAAAATTTTTGAATAAGACGAATGGTCAAAAGAAGATAGTCAAAATCCTAAAACGACACTTATTTTAGGACGGATGGAGTATATTGATTGATTGTTTCATAATATTCAAAAATGTTTTTTCTTTTGTCATAGAGGGGATACACTACGCATGCTGTATATCTTCTATGTTAAATATTAAAGTATGGTAATTCGTCCTTAATCTCTTTTGTTTTTGTCATTCCTTATTTCTACCCCATATTTTTATGTTACTCCTCTTCCATCACTCCATTAGTCTTACATCACTTCCACCCTTCTTGCTTTCATATATAAAAATAAAAAACATAGATCCTCGGTAGAAGTTTGGTCCAGACCCAACGAAGGTAGACTATATACTCCTTTAACTTGTCCTCGTTTATAGTTTGTGAGTCAAGCTACAAAAGCTTTTGTTGTCGATGCACCACTCATATCGTGACTTGACTAGCATGAGTTAAAAACCATGTGTGTCGTGATTTAGGACTAGACCTCGATGAAAACTTGAAATTTGTTAGTTTGCTCAACTCGTAATGGGCTCGGTTGAGTGAAGATTTTAGCTCATTAGCTATAATAAGCCAGCTTAAATTGGCTCGTGAGTAACTTCCAGAGCTTTAGGGAGCAATTGCCGGTGCCTTTCTTGATGGAAGTCATCTTTCTAATGAGCTGGACTATTTGGAAAACAAGGAACAATATGATTTTTTGCCAGATCAACCCAAGCTTATAAATTTCAAATGACAATTTCAGAGTGGAGTTCCAGTTTTTATTGTTGAGAACAAAAAGAAGTTACTCACCAAATATAGATCAATGGATTGCCAATTTAGTTTAACAGCGCTAGCTAGGTGCCTCATGTTGCTGGCACTTCTGTTCTTTCATAGTTTCTCTGTTCCTCAAGTCCTCTTTCCCTCTAACTGTTAACTATAGTTGTATTTGTTTTTCTTCTTAGAACTTTTTTAATAAAGCATTGTAGTGGTGCAAACCCTTCCTATTTCCATAAAAAAAATATTCAGTGTCACTCTAATCAAAATTAATCCATTGGCCTAATATATTTGTCATATACACACTATTTTCACACTCTTAATCATATCCTCAAGATATATTCCACTCCAAACCTACCTATGTAAGACGAACTATCTAATATTCTGATATTTATTTATTTATAGACTTGGATTGTCTTGATCTATAGTCTAGTCATTAGTCATGCAAAGAATCTAATAGGATATCATCACTTCTTCATCGGTCATATAATGGACATGTGCTAGTACATATTAATTTTTCTCCCTTGATTTAAGGTTTATGGACATGTTGCTTTTGTATTATTTGTATTCTCAAGATTTTTTTTAAAAATACATTATTTATGTTTCTTATCTCTGACACGCATGCCAAACGAAATAGCTCAAACTCGTAAACGAGTCGAGACAAACTGGTTCGTTTCTTAACGAACCAAAACGAGAAGAGCCGAGCCGAGCCGACTCATTATCCACCCCTACTCAGGACACCTTGCATGTAGCTCGCTTTCCAAGTGGTGGCACAAATAAGTTGTCACATTGCATCCTACGGGTATCCAATTAACATAACACACATATACATATACATATACATATTACTTTCTGTAACAAGGCACACAATCCAAGAATCGAATTTGTTAATATTTGGCTAACACTTAACCTATAAGAATTTGAAGGTTATACCGTACAATTATATTTTTCGATGATGCCATACAAATTTAGTTTCATTAGATACTTATAGCCAAAAAAATAGTTTTATATGATGCCAATTCGTAGTGTGACATTAGAGTTCGTATGCGATCAAACTTGCTTAAAAGAAAAGGGAACGGCAGGGGCGGCGGGGTGCTAGTAGAAGGTTACGCCTGACTGATCTTATGTGAACGTGACATTAAAATTGTTCCTCCCTGTTAGCATCAGTCAACCATTCAGCCAGCTAGTCGAACAGAAATGATTCTTCAGAGGTTCTATGTGTCGAAAGAACTAACTAGACTACAGAGACTAGAGAGCTAGCGAGAGGCCTGGTTGGCTTGTTCAACGCGAGCCAATACTCATGTATGCCTCACGATAAAGACCCAGGCCACATAGGCATTGAAGTTTGGGGCTCCCACGTTTATATTTGATAATTTTTATTTAATCATGGTCTAAATAGGTTTAAAAGATTCGTCTCGTAATGTGCATGAAACAGTACAAATATGCAAACATCTTATTTACATTTAATATCTTATACATGTACCTTATATGACTAGTTGTATTTGTAATTTACAGCGGATAAGGTGCCTCAGTCGTACGTCACCTCCGTCCTTTTCCGTGTCATGGTCCCGTGGATGGAGCTGCTACATGCCGCTCCGTCGCTGCAACGCTAGCTCCCTGTTTCAGATGAGACTAGGGGTGTTTAGATCCCAAAATTTTTAGTATTTTGGTACTACAGTAGTGAGAAATTTTTTACAATAAGTGTTCAATTATAGTTCAAGTAGACTCAAAAGATTCGTCTCGTGATTTATAGGCAAACTGTATAAACATATAAAAGTTTTATGTCTATGTATGTGTCATAAAATTGATGTGATGGAAGTTTTAGGATTTTAGAAAGTTACTAAACATCCTAGAGGATCATGGAACGCTCGCTGCCTACGTGTAGTTGGGGCAGCACGCCAGCGGCGACAAGCGCCGTGACTCCTGTCGGGTCCCGCGCCACCCGCTCACTGCCCACGGACGTGACGCGATGTGCTTGCCTGGCCGGCTGGCCGCTGGCCTCGTCCGGCCAGCCACCGGCGCCTCCACCCACCAAACCCACCAGACCACCACACACACCCACAACAAGTTTGGACCAGACCTCCAGCCATTTTTTTATTTGCCAAAATCAGTGTTTTTAAACAATATTTTACTTTCACAAAAAATTAATAGCAGCTAAAATCATCAATTTTTTATCAGCTGATCGCTCGTGAATTCTATGCGACCGAAACCCAATTCGTCGTGAAAAAACTCATTAGTTGTTGACCATTTGGTTCGCTAAGATCTTGAAGAGCAAGTATAATAAAAGACTGTAAACCGGCTAAATGCTGACGTGGAGAGAATAGAGGAGAGAGAAGAAACGGGTTGTAAGCTTATAGCCAGCTTGAGCACAGAAATCAAGAAACTATGTGAGAAAGATAAGTAGGCCATACACTAACTGTAAAAGACTAACTACTATACGAGTGGGCTAAGAGAAGACTCTAAAAAACCTTACAGCCGGCTTGCTGGCTGTATTATTAGCCTTGCTCTAAGACGTCACTAAACTACCCTTGTAAAAGGGAACTTCCAGCTCCAGCGTCAATGCTCGGCGTCCCCTACTCGGCTACTCCCCTCCGGCACCCGTACCAGTAGATAAAAAAAAAACAAGTTCAAATGGATAGCGTAAACTTTTACTGAAAAAAATAGTAACAGAGAAAGAATAGCGTTCTTGTGACAAATAAAACACCAAGCAAGACAGAGGGAAGATTCAAAACTTTCTAATGACACATAAAGGCTGCGTTCGGTTGAGGGTATAAGCGCTTATTTTTCAGCACTTCAGTAGTATTTTTCTCTCACAAGATTTCAGCACTTCTACAGCACTTCAACGCTTATCTACAGCACTTCAGCTTCACCGAACACAGCCAAAACACCGAGCAATCTTTCCTTCGTTTGCTTTCTCCTTCAGTTCTCACTGCTCAAGACTACTAGACAACAGAACCAAGTTTGCTTTCTCCTTCGGTTCTCACTGCTCAAGACTACTATCTTAGACAACAGAGAGAGAGAGAGAGAGAGACTACTAGAGAACAGAACCAAAACCTCAGTTTGGTGCATGCAGGATGGCAGCAGGTCGGAGAATACCCATCTACGACGAATCTTTTAACGGCTAAAATTTTGTGTGTATTGTAAAATTTTGCAGTCATAACCAAGGTAGAATTTTGCAACCATACTCACCCCTGTCAGCTATGCAACCCACACCCACATTGTAAATATCAAGAGAACAGACAAACGCTCGGTACCCCAAAGCGGGAGGGGGTCCAAGAGGACTATTCGGATATCTGAATCCAAACATTTAACATCCAACGATACTCAAATCCGAGTACTCAATCGAATTTCATAATGAGATATAGATATCAATGTATGAATAATATGTATCCGGTTATAAGATCTGTTCACCATAGATTACTCTGCCCGACCCAAGTTATAACACTTTGGATTTATCTTAATTTTCTTAAACCAAACTAATATAAAAAAACATAACTAGAGCATCAAATTCAAAATTAAAATTCTCTAAATATGCTTTTCTAAAAATTTGGGTTCAACTTTTAAAATTCTCTAAATATGCTTTTCTAAAAATTTGGGTTCAACTTTTAAAAGTTTTACATATTACAACAGAAAATTAGTGAAGCCACTAGTACTTTGGTCACATGAATCCTGGCTGCCAAAAGTTGTGTCAAATTGTAATCGTAGACAGCTAATGCAGAAAGTACGGAAGCAAACAGATTCTTCATTCAGCACGCCAACAATCTTCAGGACGTGGGGTAAGAAAACTTCAGGATTCCACGAGACAGAATAACAAAACCGGATCAACAACGTTCAAGATCTAGGAGATCCGAACAATCAACAAGCATAGACAAGCAATCAACAAAACATAAACCGTGGCAGATTGCAATCTTGTGTTGAACAATAGGTCGCCCATCATCAACCAGATGGTTACCATTATATGTCAAACAGAATCTGACATTAAGCTATCAAACAGGAAACAAGCTAATAAGAATGTAACTACATTATCCATTAGAAAAAAAATGGTGGCATATTAAGGGCGCAGGATTCGACTTCAACGCAGGCTCTATGATGAACATCAATCAGGGTGACTGTATGGCACTCGAAGCATCTATGAAGTAGGATGCCGCAGAGAAGAAAGCAGAAGGCGAAGAAGACTTCCTTCGTCGAAGGCAACATGTGGTGGCAAGTGGAGATCAAGAACAAAGCCAAAGTCGGCTCAAGTTAGCATTTGGCCTGGTCAATTCACTTCCTGGCGCTCACTAACCTGGTTCCTCTGAAGTAAGGCATGATTGCGCGGGTAGGTGAGTCATCCATCTAGCATACTGCAGTTCCTGAACCAGGAGCAGCGCACGGAGACCGAACCTATGGAGAAACTTACCAGATGCTGCATTTGTCAGCGAATCAAATCTTACCAAATGGTATGAGAAGGAAGGTCATTACTGCTTTGCGATGCGCAGCATCTTCAATGAAGCATGTGGTTCGCGAAGACATGCGGGCAGAATAACACACGGCTGACTGAATGAAGCATGCGAGGGTGTGTGAAGAATGAAGAGCGCAGAACAAAACCATGCAGACAGAACTGAAAGCCGTAGTCGGCCGAGTCGTTTAAGCAGTGCAGGACGATGCCTTTTTACCACACAAGAAAAGACAGTAGGTCTTAGTTCAACAAATACACCCATCAAGAGGTTTAACGACTACATAAGGTATTTAAAAAGTTATGAGAACCTTAACCAAAGTCAAGCAGTCCGTGAAGGATGATCTTTCAAGAAGGTTATTGATGATAGCTTTCCCAATATTTGTAACATAACACTCATCAGATACAAGGATCTGGCTCTAGCTCCTGCTGCGGCGGTATCTGGCAGTATGAATAGTAAAATTGAATCAATATTTTAGAATCTGATAACAACAAAAAAATGTGCAACTAAAACAGGCATTACCCATTATCATAGGGAGAATCTTCTCGCGCACGTTTGTACTGTGGTGACCTGCTATAGCTGCGTCCACGAGCTGGTGACACGCTACGACGCCTCGGAGAGCGTGCTGCAGGACTGTAACTCCTGTTTGCAAAGATATGGATTCAATCAGATCCATTGTTGCTTGCTCATCATATAAATTATGCATTTTGCTAAGAGTATTTGAAAAGTATAGATTGTACATAACAAAACAAGAACGGAAATGAAAAGAATCCACATATTGCTTTAGCACATTTGATAGACAGATCCATAGTCATTCAAAACCTAGCGTGTTAATGAATGAGGTTAGAAGAAATCTTAGCAACTTCCCTAGGTGCATGATCCATAGTCATTCCAAAAAAAAAAAACAAAGAGCAAAGTGAAATCATGCATATGATATGTCATCTGAGGAGTTCAGAATGAAACAGAAATAAATAGTGGCTTGGAACCCTGATAGGGCATATGTACTAATAAGTAATAACTATAGTCAGTGAATTCACCTTCTACCATAACTTGGACTCCGGCGGTATCTGGGACTGCGACTGCGGCTACGGCTACGGCTACGGCTTCGGCGCCTTCCACTGCCTAGACCTCCAGAACCAATCCTCAAACGGCACTCACGAGCAAAGTGACCAGTCTCACCACACTCGTAACACTTGGACTCAGACCCACCATACCGGTCACGTCCACCACGACCACTGCTGGCATTACGAGATAGCTCAACTCTCCATCCATTCTTGCCTACAAAACCATAAAAATAAAAATGTTGCTATAATCAACAAGGATTAAAAAACTTGTACATCATCATAGGCATGCAAACATACAAAACATGACTATAATAAAACAAAGAAAGCACGAATATAATCACAAAAGGTAAGAAGAATACCACAGAAGATCAGATAAATTGAACTTTAACAGAGATTACTTCTAATGTGCATAAAAATAAGTTCATTAGGGCATATATTGAACGGACTACAGAAGTACTTTCTTGATTTTGTGTCCTCAAAATCTATATGCAATTTAGAGACAAATGGTCAAAGCTAAAGTTTAACTTACAACATTTACCTAAATTGAGTTGTATTTGTTATATAAGAAATATTTTCAATGTTTCCTACTTTTTTTACTCGTGCAACGGCCTATCTGTTACCAGATGGTAGGCGACTGTACCCAAACCCAAAATCATAATTCCATATATCATTAGCCCTGTACGTAACTAAATAGAAACTCAGATATTCCTCAATCCTCACAAAGAACATTGACAACCTATGGAATGCCATATATAAATCTGATACAATACAACATACTGAGAACAGTTTAATATGTTGACATTGATCACATACCATCTAGGTCACGGATTGCATCCTCAGCATCCCTCTTATCATCAAAATCAATAAATGCAAAACCAGGTGGTTTCCGAGCAACCCAAACACTGCTTGCACAAAACAAAACATGAAAATCGTATCAGTATCATCAGCATTAAGGGACATACATTGATGCAAAATGTAATTACATGCATTCAGTGATTATACAAGGGAACAGAACATTGTACAGGGTCCAGAACAGCACATCCTTTGGTGTTCAGAATACTGACCATACCATTCACTTTGTTTCCAGATAAATGTAAACCTCCACACTAATGTAAGGCTTATCACCAGTGAATTTGACTGTATCATGCTCACGGCCAAAGTACAGCACACTATTTTTAGGAATGATGCGCATTATTAAGGGGATATATCCCAAGCATGTAGTGCAACAATATACAGTACAGTAACAGTGTATTTCATCCTAAAACAGGAGAGGATTTGCAGTACAACTCGTGACTGTCATGGTAACGAAACAGTCAATAGTCCTTGCAACCCAGGACTGATAGTATCATAGTAGTATATCACCAAAACATAGAACATACAGCAACTCTTCAGCTTCGACAGGCAATTCGTAATATATCACCAAAAACATGGAACCTACCTATAACACTTCTGCTCCGACAGACAATTCTTTGGTTCGCTATATTTAACAAAAAATTTGCCCTTACGATTATCATCCAAACGGGCGCGCACAAGTAGACACACGTGAATTTCAAAGACGAGCCACACGAATCACACAGAATCTAGGGATCCGAGTCTGGGGCGAGAGCACTGACCTGCGAAGAACCCCGAACGTGCGGAACTCGTCCTCCAGCTCCCGAGCGGTCACCCGGGGATCCAGGTTGCCGACGTACAAGCGGGCCATCACAGCCGATCACCTGCAAATCATTCGTCACAAACGGATACCGATAGCAACTAGGTTTCGGCAAAGCCAGCCACCGAGAACCTTCGAATCAACGAGCTGCCCACGCCAAGCAAAGCAACGAATCGCTCAAAATCCAGCCCAAAACAAACAGATCTTACACTTTTCGAAACCAAACTCAGCCGCGGAAATTCGACCGGGGGAAGGGAGGGGGCGCGCGAATCAACCAGATCTAGGGTTTATAGAGGCGGGGGGAAGGAACATGGGTCCAGGGCGGGAAGGAAACCTGTCTGTAGCTTACCTCCTCCGATCTGTTTCCTTCCGGGCTGCGGCGTGGATGAGGACGCTGGCGGAAGGAGCTGAGGGGCTGTGGAGGCCTTGGTGGGGTAGCGACGCCGACGCGAAGGCGAGACGAGATCACGCGACGCGAGGATTGATATTCTCGCGTTGCCAGGTTGGCATTGGACGGGACAGTTCAGGATCAGGGCTTTTGGTTGGATCCGGAAGGCTTGTTTTTAGGTAAAATGTTGGACCCGGAAGCCGTGCTGTTTCGGTGGGCTGGGCTTCTTACGGGCTTGCCTGCTTGGGCTGTTCACATAATCAAGATCCCTATGCTTAGTGCGTGACTCGTTAGTTTTTTCTTTAGGGTCAAAAATGAAAAGAAAAATAGTCTGAACCCTATTAAAAATAGAAAAAAACTTAGTAATGATAGAAAATTAACTAATATGAGATAAGATGCATATTTGTACAAGATCTTTTATATATAAAAATAACTGTAATGACATATACACATGTCACGTTACAAGACTTTAATAAAAAATAAGTATAATGGTAGGTTCCGTACCTTTTTTGACAAATTTGTCACATTTAAAATGTTATTATACTTACTTGCATGCTTCTTTCTAGTTGTCAACGACGCTTTGTTCAGATTAAGAAATGTTAAAAAAAAAGTCACCTTGGATGTTGCGACCAAATCTAAAATAAAGCTAATCAAATTATGTCATATCCAAAGTTACAAAATAAAATGATATACCATATCTAATAGATCACCCATACATTAATCAAATCTAGAAAAATGATTTTTATATCTAAATTTTTCCTTATTTTTAAAATTAAATAAATAAATATATTTCATCTATTACCTACTAGAAAGTAATAGATCATATCAACCACCAGATCTAATTAAATGAAAAGACTCATGGCTATTTGAAAGTACCACAGCAAGGCCCATAGATTGTTGCAAAGCGATGCAGTTTGTCATAAATTTGATTTATACGACCGAATATCCAGGTGGCACAATGCACTTAAATCTGCACCAGTAACCATACTACTAGAATGATATGCATAGTCACCATCTGCTTGCTCTGAACACACAATCTATTCTATGTGTTTCAGTTTCTTGAATATTCGCTATCACCAGTTGTCAGGTACCACAGTATGGGGTACCCAACTTCGATGAAAAAACACCTATTCCCAACACGGCCTGGCCCAAGCAAAGCCTGAGGAAACCCGTGAAGGCCGCACCTACGGAGGCCCATGATGGCGCTACATCAACGTCAACCTACCCTCGGGAAAGCGGCACCCTCGGGCGCCAATTTTCCGATTCGCCCGAGCCTCCCCGAGAGAGCTCGGGAAAGCGGCACCCTCGGGCGCCAATTTTCCAATTCGCCCGAACCTCCCCAAGAAAGCTCGGGAAAGCGGCACCCTCGGACGCCGATTCTCCGATTCGCCCGAGCCTCCCCGGGAAAGCTCGGGAAAGCGGCACCCTCGGGCGCCGATTCTCCGATTCGCCCGAGCTCCCCCATCGCCCTCGGGCGCAACCTTTCCAAAGCATCCAATGCGCAGGTGACATCAGCGGAGCAATCTTGGACCACAAGAGACCTCTCTGACCACTTTACAAGCACTATCCCGTCAGACGAGATTCTCGACGCGACTGTGCTTCGCACGCGCACGACGGCCATACCATCTGTCAGGATTTCCCTGGCGACGGATTTAATGGACCCACTACGGCCATCCTCTTCCCAGTATGGTCTACGGTGCACCGCCCCATTTTTCACCGGGATCTACCAACTACGACTACGACAATCCAAACGTCTGACGAACGGGCTATGCAAGAACGGGAAAGGCACCTATTGCTCTGTCCGCTCGAAAGGATGAGCACGCCTTCCGTCCGGGCCCACCAGACCCTCGAAAAACACTGTCCGAAAGCCGGAAATGCGCCCGAGGGAAGATGTCACCCTGCTCCGTTCTATCACGCCTCCAGGAGTTCCGAGCCTCGGGAGATAACGCTCCGAAGCGACCCACCCTCTCGTCACATCGTGCAGAAGAACAGCCATCAGGTGTGACACTACGCCATGCCGTAATCCCGACGACTATTGCCACCTTGGAACTCACCAAGATCGTATGAACAACTACGGCCATACCCCTGGAACGCGGAGATAAGACCGCAGCTGACGATAGTCAATAGATACAACAACTCCCGAATGTAACATGTATGACAATGTACGCGCTACCCTCGCCCCTCCCTTGTGACTATAAAAGGGAGAGCGGAGGCCAGCCTTAGGGGGTGGAGAGACTCATTCTCACACCACACCATTCCACACCACACACAACAAGTAACCTATACGCACCTACACGCTCACAAGAGACTTGGGAGCACTTTCCTCTCTCGCCCAGCTTGTAACCCTACTGCAAGCACCCCGGTGCAAGGCAACACGACCCTCCTCTCTACTAGACGTAGGGCCCTCTTGGCCTGAACCAGTATAAACTCTGTGTTCCCCCTTGCACACCACCCGGAGCCTCAACCGCAAAACACAAAATCACTAGCCGGTGTTAGCACCCACTAAAACTAGCACCGACAGTTGGCGCGCCAGGTAGGGGACTTTTTGCGTGTTGACTCAGATTCCGGATGGCTGACAGCTCCATGACGCTTCCTGCTGGGACGGTGCTCCGGTTCGGGAGTCTTGAGTTCGTGGCCACCGGCCAAGGACTCGAGATGAACCCGTGCCCAACCGAGCCCCGCACCATCATCGTCCTGACTCCGGCCCATCAGGCGGCCGGGGAAGGGACCACGGTGACGCTTCCGTCCGTCCCAGAGGACGAGGGGAACGCCACACGCCGCGCTTCCCGGCGGACCAGGAGGAGGAGGCGCAACCGCGCCAACCCGCTCCTGGTCGCGGAAGGCGCGGCCAACCAGGTGCCCCCAGCAGGGGACTCCGACTCGGCACCGGCCGCCACACCGACATCTCTGGCACCAGCGACCGCACACCTGCCAACCGTCCGGAGGCCGGGCGAGGACGGGATCATGGCGCTGACAGGTCTCTCTCTCCGCCCTCATTGGGGGAGGGGGACGGCGCCGCCATCTCTCTTTGGGCTCCAAAGCGCTGTGGACGCCCACGTCCGCGCAGTCCGTGCTCTGTTGCACGATTTGGTGGAGACACCTGTCCACTGCCTCGAGCGTCTGGACGACCTCGTGGGCGACCACGTGGCTTCCCCACCATCTTCTCCCGGGAGCAGTCCCAGGGCGTATGGCGGGAGGGAGACGGACTCCACTAACAGTCTCACTCCCCGAGAATACTCGGAGGAGTGGGATCGTCGTGGTTGGACCTCACCGTCACGGCGGGGCCTCAACGACGATGACAACGAATTCTGGGCGAACGTGGACTTCACCGTCCACCCCGACGACTCGTGAGAGGACGCCCCGAGCATCGTTACCGACTCCGACCAGTCCTACATCGACCCCGCTTGGGATTGCTACCACTTGGTGCACCCCGACGACGGACGGGTGGAGGATGTCCACTCGGGGGATGACAACAAAGTACCTTCTCCGCCCCAACCACAGCTTCAGCAGCACACTCCACCTCCGGTGACTCCGCGGCCTGCATGGTCAGCTCCGCCACAGGACCCGGGGGCTGGGACGTCTCGCCCCATGTACCAGTCTCCGGAGCTAGAACAGGTCCGGGAACTCGAGGCGAGGATGGAGGAGGACCGCATGCGTCTCACCCAGCTGCGATCCGCGCTCGAGCGTGAGGAGCAGCAGGGCACCGGCGGAGCAGCTCGTCGCCGGGCCCAGGACGTTCAGGCTCATATCATCACCGATGATGGAGCCGGGACACCAGGAGCCCTGCCTCGAGCAAGCCGCAAGCTCACAGAGGCGGCAATGCTTCTCCGGAGCATGCCCGAGCCCTCCACCGAGGAGGCGCGGCAGCTCAGGAACCAGCTCAAGGATCTCCTGGAGGATGCAGCCGTCCTCCAGGCGGAGAGTTCATCATCACGCCATCGTGGCGCTGAAAGTCACCAACGTGGCGGTGCGGCGCGCCACGAGCGAGAGACCTCGGTGCATCCCGAGGTCCCGAGGGCCCCGTCGGTTCACCAACGGGTTGGCAAGGACGTCGACGTCCGAGCCATCCTTCAAGCCCGCGGTCGGCGGAAGACCGATGGAGCCGCACGAGGCTACCGTGTCCATCGGGGCGGGCGCTACAACTCGGACGAGGACCGCGAGCCCTGACCCGAGCCGTCGAGTCCTCGCGTCTTCAGCGAGGCCATCCGAAGGGCCAGATTCCCACCCCAGTTCCGACAACCAGCCAACATAGCCAAGTATTCGAGGGAAACCAACCCCGAACTTTGACTAGCGGACTATCGTCTTGCGTGCCAGCTTGGCGGTGCGCAGGATGATCTCATCATCTTCCGCAACCTCCCCTTGTTCCTCGCTGACTCTGCAAGAGCTTGGTTAGAACATCTCCTCCGCGGTTGATCTTTGACTGGAGCGATCTGGTCAAGATTTTCGTAGGGAACTTCCAGGGCACGTACATGCGCCCTGGCGATTCCTGGGATCTCAGAAGCTGCAAACAGAAGCTGGGCGAGTCCCACAGGGACTACATCCGGTGATTCTCTAAGCAGTATAATGAGCTGCCCCAGGTCGCCGACTCCGACGTCGTCGGAGCATTTGCTGCAGGAACTTCCTGCAAAGAGCTCGTTCATGAGCTGGGACGCCAGACCCCCACCAGTGTCTCTGAGCTCATGAGGATAGCAACCAGCTTCGCTTCGGGGGACGAGGTGGTAGGAGCCCTCTTCTTCAACCCCAAGAGCAAACAGAAGGAGGAGGCCCCCGAGGGCACCTCTTCCCGAGGCCCAAACAGCAAGAAAAAGAAGGGGAAGGGAAAGGCCCCCTCCGCCACGACTCCCTCGTGGTAGCCACTGAGTCCAAGGGGGCACGCCTCCCTCGAGGCCGTTTCGACGAGATGCTCAACAAGCCGTGCCCTTATCACCAGGGTCCGGTGCATCACACGCTTGGGCAGTGTGTGATGCTCAAAAAGCACTATGGCCGGCAGGCGTTCAAGGACGACACCGGCAAGAAGCCCGCCAAGGATCAGGAAGACAAGGATGGGAAGGACGTTGAGTTCTCGCCCATCGACAAGTGCCTCATGATCTTCGGCGGGCCCGGGACCGCTCCTACGCCGTGACAGTGAAAGCGCGAGCGTCGGGAGGTCTACTCCGTCGGGCCAGCGACACCACGCTTACTCGTCTGGTCCCTCGACGCTATCACCTTCAGCCAGGACGATCACCCGGACTACGTCTCATCGCCGGGGCGCTACCCGCTCGTTGTAGACGCCGTCGTCGGCAACACGAGGCTCTCCAAAGTCCTCATGGACAGAGGTAGCGGCCTCAACATTCTCTACGCTGAGACCCTTGATTCAATGGGGATCAGCCGCTCGCTCCTCCGGGCCACGACGTCCCCGTTCCACGGAATAATGCCCGGGAAAGGCCTACAACCCCTCGGGCAGATGGACCTGCCCGTCTACTTCGGGACTCCTGACAACTTTAGGAAGGAAGTCTTGATGTTTGAAGTGGTGGGCTTCCACAGCACTTACCACGCCATCCTCGGGAGGCCATGCTACGCCAAATTCATGGCGGTCCTGAACTACACCTACCTCAAGCTCAAGATACCGGGGCCAAAGGGGGTAATCACCATCGGCACTTCCTACCAGCACGCGTACCAGTGCGACGTCGAGTGTTGCGAGTATGCTGGCGCTGTGGTGGAGTCCGAGGCCCTCATTGCCGACCTCGAAAGGATGGCAAAGGAGGTCCCCGACCCCAAGAAGGCCACGGGCACCTTTGAGCCCGCTGAGGGGGTGAAGGAAGTGCCCCTCAACCCGAGCTCCCTCGACGGCAAGGTGCTGAAGATCAACACCACCCTCGACCCGAAATAGGAGGCCGTTCTCGTCGACTTCCTCCACAAGCATGCCGACGTGTTTGCGAGGTGTCCCTCGGATATGCCAGGCATCCCGAGGGAGGTCGCCGAGCACTCCTTAGACATCTGGGCCGGGTCCAAGCCGGTGAAGCAGCGCCTGTGCCGATTCGATGAGGAGAAGCGCCGGGCCATCGGGGAGGAGGTGCATAAGCTTTTGGTGGCCGAATTCATCAAGGAGGTCATCCATTCAGAGTGGTTAGCTAATCCTATTTTGGTTAAAAAGAAAAATAGAAAATGGAGAATGTGTGCTGATTACACTAGTTTAAATAAAGCTTGTTCTAAATATCCATTTTCATTACCTCGCATTGATCAAATAGTTGATTTCACCGTTGACTGTGAGCGATTTTGCTTTCTTGATGCATATTCCGGTTACCATCAGATTCGCATAAAAGAGTCAGATGAATTAGCGACTTCTTTCATTACTCCTTTCGGCACATATTGTTACATAACCATACCATTTGGCCTCAAAAACGCGGGTGCGACTTACCGGCTTTGCATGCTCAAAGTTTTTGGGGACCTCATCGGGCGGACCGTTGAGGCTTACGTAGACGATATAGTGATAAAATCTAGGAAGACGGGCGATTTAGTAGCCAACCTAGAAGAGGCGTTCGAATGCCTTAAGAAGCGGAATATAAAGCTAAACCCCGAGAAGTGCGTCTTCGGGGTCCCTGGGGGCATGCTCCTCGGGTTCATCGTTTCCGAGCGTGGCATCGAAGCTAACCAAGAAAAGATATCAGCCATCACATAGATGGGTCTGATTCGGAACCTCAAGGGTGTGCAAAAGCTCATGGGATGCCTCGCGGCCTTGAGTCGATTCATCACAAGGCTTAGGGAAAAGGAACTTCCCTTGTATCAGTTGCTAAAGAAAAATGAGCACTTTACCTGGACCACCGAGGCCTAGGAAGCCCTCGAAAGGCTTAAGGCTTTGCTTTCGAAAGTACCGGTTCTCGTGCCTCCTATGAAAGAGGAAAATCTCTTGCTCTATGTCCCTGCTACTAACCAAGTTGTGAGTGCAGCGATTGTCGTGGAACGGTAAGAAGAAGGGCACGCGTTGCCGGTATAGCGGCCGGTCTACTTCATCAGCGAAGTCTTGTCCGAGACCAAGACACGCTACCCTCAGATCCAGAAGCTGGTATATGCAATCATTCTTGCCCGGCGCAAGTTGGGCAATACTTCGAATCCCATCCCGTGACCGTGGTATCATCCTTACCCCTCGGGTAGGTGATCCAGAATCGGGAGACGACTGGGAGGATCGCTAAATGGGCTATCGAGCTCATGGGTGATGGCACCACCTACGCACCACGCAAAGCCATTAAGTCCTAGGTGCTAGCGGACTTCGTGGCAGAGTGGACCGAGACGCAGCTACCGTCACTCCCGACCCAAGAAGAATATTGGGTCATGTACTTCGACGGGTCGATGATGAAGACCGGTGCTGGCGCAGGCATCGTCTTCGTTTCACCCCTCGGGGTCCGGTTCAAGTACTTGCTGCAGCTGCATTTTACGGCTTCCAGCAACGTGGCCGAATACGAGGCTCTTGTCAACGGACTCCACATCGCCATCGGGCTCGGGATCCGGCGCCTCGAGGATCGAGGGGACTCCCAGCTCGTCGTGGACCAGGTCATGAAGGAGTAGATGTGCCAGAACCCTAAGATGGCCGCCTACTGCAAGCTGGTGCGGTTCCTCGAGGAAAAATTCGATGGCCTCGAGCTCAACCACATCGCACGTAGGTACAACGAGGAGGCCGACGAATTGGCAAAGATCGCGTTCGAAAGGACTTCGGTCCCAGCGGGCGTGTTTGCCAACGATTTCCACAAGCCTTCGGTCAATACTAATCTCTCGGGAGGCAAGGGGAAGGAGGCCGCCGAGCCCTGAGAGAGTTCGGAGCGTCTTCAAGCCACGGAAGCCCCTCGGGTGCTGCCGACCCCTCCGACAAAGGGGAGCCACCCGAGACCCTGGATGAAGACGGCGACAAAGTCGAGGCGATGGAGATTGAAGCCAAGATGGACGACGACGAGCTGGACTGACGTGAGCCGCTAGTCAGCTGGCTTGTCCGAGGAGTCTTACCCTCGGACAAAACCAGAGCACGACGACTGACACGTAAGGCTAATTCTTTCACAATGATCAACGGAGACCTCTATCGACGGAGTCCCTCGGGGGTCCTCCAGCACTGCATCCCCTTCAGTCAGAGCAAGCGCCTAGTCGAAGAGATACACACTGGAGCTTGCGGCCATCACGCTGCACCAAGGACGCTCGGCGGCAACGCCTTCCAATAAGGTTTCTGCTGGGCAACCGCCGTGGCCGATGCTACCGAGGTGGTACGCTCCTGCGAGGGATGCCAGTACTACGCTCGGCAGTCTCCCGGCCCAAGCTCTCCAGACGATTCTCCTCACTTGGCCGTTCGCTGTATGGGGACTGGATCTTGTCGGGCCCCTCCAAAAGGCGCCCGGGGCCTTCACCCACTTGCTTGTCGCCATTGACAAGTTCTCAAAGTGGATCGAGACTCGGCCGATCGCCCAAATCAGCTCGGCACAAGTGGTGTTATTTTTCACCGACATTGTCCATCGGTTTGCTGTCCCGAACTCAATCATCACTGACAACGGCACGCAGTTCACCGGAAAGAAATTTCTGGCCTTCTGCGATGAGTACCACATACGAGTGGACTGGGCGGCCGTAGCCCACCCAAGAACGAACGGCCAAGTAGAACATGCCAATGGCCTGATTCTCCAAGGTTTTAAGCCGAGAATCTTCAACAAATTGAATAAGTTCGGCAAGAGGTGGCTGGCCGAGCTCCCGGCAGTGATATGGAGCCTAAGGACTACGCCAAGCCGAGCCCGTGGCTGCACGCCCTTCTTCCTGGTGTACGGTGCCGAGGCTATCCTCTCCATGGACTTAGAGTCCGGTGCCCCGAGGGTCCAAGCCTATGATGAACAGGTCAATCAGACTTTCCGCGAAGACGCGTTGGATCAACTCGACGAAGCTCGGGACATGGCCTTGTAGCACTCGGCCAAGTACCAGCAATCACTATGCAAGTACCACGCTCGGTGCATCCGGGGCCGAGCCTTCAGCGTACGCGACTTGGTGCTGTGGCTCAAGCAGGACAACAAAGGGCGTCACAAGCTGACACCACCGTGGGAAGGACCATTCATCATTGTCGAGGTGCTACGTCCCAGCATGTACAAGCTCGCAAAAGAGAAGGGCGAGGTCTACAGCAACGCTTGGAACATCGAACAACTACGTCATTTCTATCCTTCAGATTCCAAGCATTGTACAATTTGTAAAATCTTGAAATCAATAAAGAGACCCGATTTCTACTCTTTTTACCTGATTTTTAAATTTTCGATCCGAGCCTACACTCGGGAGCGAAATGACCTTTCATTTCACCGCGCATTAGAAAAGAGAGGCTCGGCCTAACCTACGGAAAGGCTGACCCTCCCTCGGGGGCTAGGACGGGAGGAACCCTCGGACTCTCCCGAGCCTCAACGATTTTGAAAATGCAAAAATTTCAAAACCCGTTAAAATCGTTTCTCCCTAAAACATGCTTCTCTCCTAAAACCAAGCATGAACTTATAAGACTCGGAAGAGTAAGAGAAGTCCCAGAGGACAGAGCTGGCTGAGTCGAGGAGACCGCTTACGCTCCTGGGCTACATCATCTCCCCTCGCCACTCCGCGTTCGAAGGCTAACTCGCGCTCGGAAGAAAACTTATAAGGTCTACGCTCGGCAAAGGGAGGAAGCTCGGAAAGAAACAACTAAGCATTTTTTCGAAGGATTCTTTCTGCCAAAGCTCCTAGAACTACGGCCGTATCTACACCGCGAAAGCTACGACACCCGAAAAGGTCCCCCGAGGCTCGATGTCCCGGGCACAGGATCGGCAAGAAAAAACGCCTAAGGAAAAAGCCCGAAACGAATTGAAAACGAACATGCAGCAAATATTTACGTAAATATAAAGGCCACGAAGCGCCACATGTTTGTTTCCTCCCAACCACTCATGAAAATTTATTTTTTACAAGGGCACTACGGCCCGGCTGATCTTCACGGCAGGTCCAATGGAGGGAGTTCAACCTCGGCTTCGAAGAGGCCCGCCAGCGCTTCTCCGGGCTCCTTCATCGAGTCCTCCAGCGCCAGGAGCTCGGCGTCGTCGGCCTCAAGGAAGCCTTCGCTGACAGGGCCGGCGTCAAAGTTCCCATAATGGGACTTCACAACCTCCAATGTCTTCTGGACGCCCGTCAGCAGGGCCTCCTTGACCCGGCCGCTGACGCTGCCGTAAAGTGCCTCCAATCGGCTCCGGAGCGAGACCCTCGAATGTTCCCTACCGGTACCGATGGAGTCACACAACGCGCCCGCGCTGCCTTCTGCAGTTCCAGGTGATCGGCCGCCACGCCGTCATAGGCTGCTTGTAGAACTGCGGGAGCAAAACAGGGAGGTGAACAAAGACGCAACAAGCAACCAAGATGAACAGAACGAAAAGCACGACACTGCACATACCGCCAGCCTCCTCTCGAGCCTTCCATGCATCCTCCCGGGCCGAGTTCGCCGTGCCAACCGCCTGACGCAATGCCGCCTGAGTTTCACTCAGGTCGAAAGCCAAGGCTTCAGCGGCAGAAGTCTTCTCGGTAGCGAGCTGTCGGGCGGTATCGCGCTCCCTCGTCGCCTCGGCCAGGGCGCCCTCCAGCTCCTGCACCTGTGTCGCCGAGGCAGCAGCTCGGCCCTTTGCCTCTTCGACCTCCCCGTTCAAGATAGTGTTGTCAACGCTTAGTTCGGCGAACTTAGAGGTCACGGCGGCGAGCTCGCTCTGGGCATGGGCAAGGGCTTTCCCCTTGAGGTCAAGCTGCTTCCAGAGCCCGAGCCCGCTACGGAGGAAGCAGAACTTGTCCCAGGAGGTGTGCATAAGGTCCTAGAAAAGAGAGAGGAGCGGAGATGGTCAAGACGACACTCATACACGGGTAAAGTTACGAAATACGGAGGCTCACTTGAAGCTGGGCCGGGAGCTCCGTCTCGAGGACGTCGGCGATCTCACGGAGACCCGTCGCCGAACTGAGCCCGAGCTCTTGAACGGCTTCCTATTTGGAAGCCTCGAGGTCGTCTCGGAGCGAGAAGACGGGCGGCGCTTGAGGATCCGCTCGGTCCGCCCACTCGATCCAGAAGGCGGTCAACTCCCGAGGCAGAGGCTACCTCAATGCCAACGCTCAGGGACCTTCCTCACGAGTGGGAGGATCTCCTGTGTCGACATCCACGACCGTCGAACCCACGGCAGGCTCCGCGGGTGCGGCATCAGCTGACGCTCCCGAGGTGTCTCCGGAGTTGACGACCGAAGCCTTGGGAGCCGGCGCTGGCGCCGGCTCCACGTCAGCAACGGGCGCGATGATGGCGGCCACAGCCGGAACAACCCCTCCCGAAGGAGGAACCTCGGATGCCACGACCGGACCCATGGGACGGATTTCCTCGTTCGTCGATCGGGCGCTCCCCCCGGTCGTGTCGTGACCCTGCACCTTTAGGACCTTCAGGTGCGAGACCTGGAGGTCCGACCCCGAGTGCTTCCTAAAACAACAGAGGAAGGAAGGAACATTCGTAACGCCAAGACAGATCTGCGACAAAAGAAGTAACAGGTAAAGTCACCTACCTCGTCTTTGGAACCACCCTCCTCCTCTTCGCCGCCCCCGCGCTCGGAGGGACGACAGACGGTGTGGGCCACGCCGGCGGCGGAGGAGTGGGCGCCACCTCGGCGTCCGGGTCAACCCCGCCCTGAGGCGGGGGCCCTGCCTGGGCGCCAGGGGTCGCCTCGATGCCGCCGCCCCTCAGCGGGGAAGCTTGAGTCTAGGAGGACCCCAGCTCGAGTTCCGACGTCTTGGCGCTGGTCGGCTCCGGCTCCGACGGCGTCCGCCCAGTGCTCCCCCGCCTTTGGCCGTCGCGCCGATCAACGACGCGTCGGAGGAGAGGGTGCGCGGAAACAAGAACCCCCCAGTCCCGCCGGCAACAGCCAGGCTTGGCTCGGGCGCCGGGTCCGGGCCCGTTCCCGGCCTCTCCAGCGAGCCCCCGCGGCCCCTGGAAGGTGGAGCCATGGCTCCAATAGTCACGCTGCCAGAGACCGCGCCTTCAGACACGGTCTCTGGCAGTTTTGCCTGGGGGCTCGGGTCATGAGCCCCGGCACTTCCGCCGGCAGACGTCGACATCGGAGCCTTCTCAGGCTCGTCGGCGCCCACCGCGGGCTTTGTGGCCACAAAGGGCCGTTCCAATTCCATCAAATCTTCATCATAAAAATCTTCTTCGTCGTCATCCTCCTCATCATCTTCATCGGTGAAGGTGTCCTCCTCCGACTCCCCCGCCTCCCTACGGCGACGACGCCGCTGGGAAGATTCCTCCGTCTTCCGAGCTCTCTTCTGCCTCAGCGCGGTTGAAAGCTCTGTGTTTGGTTTTAGCTAATTGATGACACCAAAGTATCTAACCATTGTGCCTAAGTGTTTGATTACAAGATGGTTAGAGGATCAAGTGTGGAGGTGATGAAGGCATCCAAAGACTTGGAGTAAGCCCATCAAAGTGAAGATCAAGAACTCCAACACTTGGTGATTTGGATTGAGCTCAAGGCAAAGGTATATCAATAGGGCTCTTTCCATTTTGGTGGACGAGACACTATAGAGAGTGTGTCCACATTTAGGATAGATAGTCGTACTATAAAGAGGGGAGTAATTCCATGGTTAACACGGTTATCAAGTGCCATTAGATGTTTGGATCATGCATTGCATTTAGATCTAGTGGCTAACTCTAAATCCTTTGCAAAACCTTTTGAAAATGGCTAACACTTTGCAAGAAATGTTTTACATATAACATGTGTAAGCCAACATAAGCAAAGGACTTGACACGAGCTCGAAACGCGCTGAAAACGAGCGTCGGACGCTTTGGTCGATAGGCGTCGGACCAATTCCCAACGTCCGACGGTAGCTCTGTAGCTCTGTGTTTTGAGGGCGTCGGACCGATCGGAGGCAATGCGTCGGACTAATTGTTTCCTCCGGCGGTCTCTTCGCGCTTCAGTGAACAGGAACGTCGGACTGGAGTTTTCCGAGCATCGGACTATATGTCTCCAGCGTCCGACGGTCGATCGTTCGGTAGTTCAACACGTGGCATCCGCAGAGGGCGTCGGACAATCGTCGTTGGTCCGAGGCCGAGCGTGGGACCGATGTCCGACGAATTTTGGCGCTCGTGGACCTCTCTGGAAACGTCGGACTCTTCAGCGCTTTGGTCCGACGGCCTTAGCCGACGAGCGTCGGACTATTTCGCTCAGTCCGACGGTCTGCAGTTCGTGGCGCCAACGGTCGATTTCAAACGGTCAAGCTGACGTGGCACGCGCCGATTTGCCGAGGAAGAAAGCGTCGGACCGGGATCATTAGTCCGACGCCCCACGCGAACCGTCCGACGCTTGGCGTCTGACGGTGCGCAGAAAGTGAGTAATGGCTATGTTTGTGTGTGCCTGTCTATTTAAGCCACTTAGCCGGTTCATACTCTTTCTCTTGGCTGTCTAACTTGTTGATACACCTCTTGAGCACCCTCACCACACTCTCACTCACATAGATTGCATAATTCTCATCCATTGTGAGCTAGAGAGTTGATCAAAGTGCTTTGCTTGATCTTTGCATTCATTGGCACTTGTTGATCGTGTTTGCTGCGGAGTTCTCTCATTTCTCTTGGTGATTGCCGTCACCTAGACGGCTTGGAGCAGCGTAGGAGCTTGGCGGAGTTGGAGATTGTCTCCGGCCACTCCCGGTGATCTTGTGAGGGGTATTGCACCTTCCCCGGCGGAGAAGCCACAAGGTAGCTCTACTAAATTGCTCGTGTCGTTGAGTTACCCTTCTCGTGGTAGATTCTTGTGGCGCTCTTGGTGAGCTTGACGATTGTCGTCGATTAGCCACCGAATCACCGAGTCGTGGTCGACACAACGGGGACGTAACGTGCCGGCAAGCACGTGAACCCCGGGTTAAATTGGTGTTCATCTTTGTGTTGATCATTGGCTTCATTGTGACCACCACCTTCGTGTGAGTTGGTATTCTCTCTCTCTCGGTGATTGGCTTCCTCCTCTCTACAATCTATTCTTTACTTTGTGTATTTACTTATGTAGAGTTGCTAGAGTAGTATACCTGATCACTTAGGAGTAAGTAGCTCAACTTAGGCTAGTTTGTGTTCTCCTAGTAATTCTAGCTAGAACGGTTAGGAAGGCTTGGCACCCCCTTTTTAGGCTAGTGCAAGAATTCGCTTCGCCACCTTTGTGACTAATATTGTGATCAAGTGTTGTTGTTGTAGAAAGTTTTAATTAGGCTATTCACCCCCTCTAGCTTATTTGGACCTATCAATTGGTATCGGAGCCGTGGTCACCGTTGTTGTAAGGCTTAACATCCTTCGGTGTTCAAGATGGCTCACAACAACTTGATCAATCACATGGGCAAACCACCTCGGTTTGACGGTTCTAGCCATGGCTATTGGAAGAAGCAAATGAAAGCTCACTTGAAATCAATGAACCGGAAGATGTGGGAGATTGTTGAGAAAGACTTTGTGGTGATTGACATGAATGATCCCACACCAAGAGATGAAGAAAAGCTCCAATTCAATGACATTGCTCTCAATGCTCTCTATAGTGCTCTTGATGAGAAAGTCTTTGAACAAATCAAGGACTTGGAGTATGCATATGAGGTTTGGAAGAAGTTGGAAGATACATATGAGGGCACCACCGCCGTCAAGGGTGCCAAGCTCTACATCCTCAAAGATAGATATGCAAACTTCAAGATGAAGGAAGATGAGAGCATACCGGAGATGTTCCACCTGTTGAGTGTAATTGTTAGTGATCTCAAGGCTCTCGGTGAAAAGATTAATGACAAGGACTTCTCATATCGCTTCTTGAGATGTTTACCGTCTCGGTATGAGACCTTGCGCTTCATTCTTATGAGAGAGGATCTCTCCAAGATGACACCTACACAAGTGCTTGGTGAGGTCATGACACATGAGACCTACCGAGATGACATTGATGCCAAGGTCAAGGAAGAGAAGGAGGATGAGAAGAAGGACAAGGGTGAGAAGAAGAGCATTGCATTTAAGGCTACTTCATCAAGGCACAAGGGCAAAGCAAAGAAGCCAATCTCAAATGATGATGAGGAAAGCTCAAGTGATGATGATGAGGAGATGGCACTTCTTGTGAGGAGATTTGGCAAGTTCATGAAGAAGAAGGGCTATGGTGCTAGAAAGAGGAGAGACTTCACAAGAGGCAAGAGCACCACCATGAGGTGTTATGAATGCAAGAGCAAGGATCACTTGATAGCCGATTGCCCTCACAAGAATGAGAGTGACGATGATGATGATGACAAGAAGAAGAAGAACAAGAAGGAAAAGAAAGACAAGAAGATGCAATTCAAGAAGAAGAAGGGGCATTCATATTGTGTCACATGGGATAGTGATGCTTCTTCCTCCGATGATGAAGATAGTGATGATGATCACAAGCTCACCAAGAAGAAGGCTATTGCTAGTCTTGCTATTCAAAGCAAACCTTCTCTATTTGACTCTACACCAACTTGTCTCATGGCTAAGCCATCTATGGTACTGTTGGCGCAAAAAGTGGTTCCCTAAGCCCAACACACCAGCGAAGCCGGAAACAACCCTTGAAGGCAATAGAGCTCTCGCAGATCCAGCTAGCTTCGAACCCGGTCTGAGAGTGTCAGTAACTCCCAAGGGTGCCAGTCAATTTGACCTGTAATTGACAAGGAAACAATAGTAATCAGTAATCACAGGGCGGAACTAACCGGTGTGTCCAGGTAGTTCCAATTATATGGCTCTGAGAGCCGATTCAATCGGAGATCGTCTAGAAAGCCGATTCCGTCATGTTATGAACCGAAAGTATAATAATGAAGTAAAACGGCTATCAGAATACTCATATGAAGACAATAACGTGCTAGCCGATCTAATTCAATTAATGTGTATAAAAGAAAATAGATCATGTATGCAGATCTGATCTGTACATCAAACAAGCAGAGATCGGCTAAAGCTAGTCTAGAAGGCCGGCGGCTTTAATAAATCCTCTTCTCTACGTTCACCAAGTCTGCATTCACCTGGTCTAACGGCCAACGGGCTTCAACAAACCCAGCAAACAAAGCTAGATCGTTTGATATCCAATTAAGTCTATATACATGATCTACTCGTGAAAGCATAACTGAATCGGCTCTTTAGCCGATGCAGGGTCCATGAAGCACGAACGAATGCTAGCGTAGCCATAAACAGACTTCAAATTAAAGCAAGTCTAATCTAGTGAAAAACTTGTTTGGGTTAAACCTGTTCCACCAGATGACGCTCAGTTTAACTTAAACAAGGACACAAAAATAAGACTTACGATAACCTCAGAACCACTTATGTCTCAACTAGCACCGAACGCACAACATGTAACGAACAAGATTGATAGGCAATTAGCCGATGTAAGCATGGAACCGATCATCATGGTAAAATAAGCATAAGAAAGCATAAACGACGATCAAATTCAAGTGAATCTAAGGCCAAATCTATCAATCTTGATCGGGCAGAGAGATGTTATATTGATAAATAAACAATAAACAACAAATAACATCTTGATAACTTAATGAATCTAACTAAATTGACATATTTATGTAGAGCCGATAACTAATCCATGCGTGCAAACTATCTCAATCTATAGCCTGTCTACCGGATGACATTAACTAATAGATTAATCAAGCAAACAAACACGAATCGATAACTAATCCGCGCGTGAAGACCGTCCTAATCTGCATCTCGTCCACCGGATGACAGTTAACATAGATTGATCGGGTAAACCAGCGTGAATCATCCTTGACTCACTATGTTTCCCACGTCCACCGGATGACGCCAAAGAAACAGAGCTTAGCAAGGACCCTGGTCCTCCATGCTTCCACGTCCACCGGATGACGCTAAAAAGACATAGTTTAACAGGGGGTTGATGATACCTACAAGCAAGCCTGCGTCCACCGGATGACACCCAGCCTGGATGAAGTAACTCGCCGGACTCGACTGACTCTAGAGTTTGTTGGCCAGAGCCGAAAGTTGTGTTGTATTGATGTTGTTGTATGTTTTACACTGGCTGAGGGCTTATATTTATACCCTGAGCGTAGATAGAGTCCTAGTCGAATTACAACTCATCAATAGATAAGGAAACTAACAAACTATCCTATATCTAAGGTAACTTGGAGTCACATCTTCCCTTTCATAACGGACTCCGATCTTGATCGCATCTTGGCGGTGCAGACTCTGGATGACGTCACCAATACCGACGCTGCACGCCTTCTGTCACCTTCGCCCGATAACCGATTCACCGTGCAATCGGCTATTCTCCTTCCTTCTGCTGGACGGAATCTGCTTCCGAGATCGGCTATCTTCCTTCGGTATCGGCTATCGACTCCCAGCCCAAAATTTGGTGTTAACACATGCCCCCAATTTTGGAATAAACTGGTTTATTCCGAAATTAGCGCTTGAGCCTTCAAATAGCCAAACCGCAGCTTCCCTCTCGGCACTTCAAACTTTCGCACCAAAACGAAACCCTAAACCGCCGCAACTTCCGCCACGGGCTTCAACCCGCCACCGTTAGCTTCGATTCGCCGCCGCCAGCTTCGATTCGTCGCCGTCAAATCACCCCCGAGCTAATGGCGACTCCTTCCGAGGTCCCTGAGGTATCAATTTCATCGATCTGCCCCCTGATTCGTGAATCCCTCTTCAACCTCACTGAGTACGAGTTTCAAATCCAGGTGCTGAGGAATGATATTCTGATTCCACTGAAGGATATCCCCAATACCTACTATCTGGGCCCGATGGGTGATCCGATCCCCAAAGACTTCATCATTCAAGAAACCAACCAGCTCCCATTCTGAAGCTCCATGATGGGCGCCTCTTCTTGAGCCAAATCTTTCAGAAACTGGCCAAGCGCACCTGCTGGGTGGAGGAACTGGTTCCGTCGCGTCGCGGCGAAGAAGCGCGCGGACTGGGAGATGCGCCATCTGAGCCAATGTCTTGACCTATCATTATCAGAGATGGCAAGGATTGAGCCGCTCCTGATTGCCGCCAGTCATTTTTGGTCCAACTCCTTAAATGCTTTCGTGTTGAGAGACGGTCCAAAAACCATTACCCTGGGCGATATCCATATGCTCACCGGGCTTCAGATTACTAGATCATATGACTTCTGGGATCTCTGCTCCAGCGGCAAGAAGGACCCGTACTTCCCGAAACTAGACACATACAAAGGGTGGAGTGGCTATATTTAACACCACCAGAAAAACTCCTCTTCTGTCAGCGAGAAAGAACACGTCGCATTCTTGACCATGTGGCTTGAGAGGTTCGTGTTCTGTGGTGCCACTGCCGGGCCAGCATATCCTTATCGGGTCTTAGCAGAGAAACTGGCTCAAGGGCACTCTATCCCCTGGGCAAACTCTTGTTCTGTGCAGCATACAGGCTTATGAGCCGGGTATTCAGTTACTTGATTATAGGTGAAGAAGTGCAATGCATAACAAGCCCTTGGTGGCTAGTACAGTTATGGCTCAACCTGTATCTGCATAAGCTGGTAAGAACACAACTCCAAGGCCTCAACTTTCCATCCACCGAGTATTCAGAGGAGGAGGACCCAAAAACCAGAGGCTGTCAAAGTTTTGGTGAAGCTGCCTCTGCCATAACCATCTTAACCTCAAAGGGCAATATGCTGGAAACATTATACAGGGGCTTGGGACCAAATGTTACTACCTAGTTCCCCTACGAAGATGAAGATGAATTTTCAGCACCCTCCAGCTTCAAATTCAACAATGGGTGCTTTGATGACGAGGCTATCAGTATCTTGAACGCAATCATCAAACCCTGTGCCTTACCAGCAGACTTTAAACACCTTCGGAGCGCAAGGTATCCCATCTCTGCTAGAAAACAATTAATCTATACTGTACTTTTCCTGATGAGAGAATGTATGTACTGTAGGCACCAAAACCTTTGTCTCCTAGCTTTTCATTCGACATAGAAGAGTTCTATGATAAGGACGAACTGGCCTCCTCCTCCGAGAGACTTTCAGAGCCAGATTTCAACAGTCGGCTAAGTGCACTGTTACCCCATCTAGAGGGTGATCTAGTTGCTTTGGCCTCGAATCCTGATCTGATCGATCAAATAATGGAACTCGTCCAGCAGCAAACCAATCTGTCAGCCTTGAAATCCCTGCAAAGACTTGATGATCTCAAAGTTACAGCATCAGGGATTATCACTGCTCACAAGAACCTGGCAGAGCTTGAACAGCTAAGGAGCAACAAATTGATCAACAGACAAGAGGCCACCGGATTAGCCGATTGAGCCAGGTTGCTCAAATCCTCCATCAGCACGTCCGAAACAGAACTGGAGACATTGAAAACAAGACGAGACCAGCTGAGAAAAGAATTGGAAGCAGTTGAGTCGGCTATTAGTGAGCGCGAAATCACCATCTCCACCAGCACGATCGAGCTCTCCCAGAAAAAGAAGGAAATCAGCAGCTTGGTCGTTGCAGACAGGAAGACATGCCAACGCCTAAACTTGTTGCAGTTTACTGAAAATCGAGATCAACAACTGCTGTAGGCTGGCGACGCGCTCCGTGCCGAATTAATAGAACTGATTCGGTCCTTATTATCTTTGTAATATGATGGGTGTACTGCTTGGCATGTTCTTTTCTATTTGCAACTCTGTCTTCGCGCTGTTCATCCTGAATTTGACAATTTAGCTTGATCTGCCTTAGATTTCACACCTTAATACCGGCTTTGTCTTGTTTCGCACTGACTTTGTTCAGCCTGATATATTTCTGCATGCGAATCGGCTTTCGAACTGCTTTGTACCTTAGAATCAATTACTCAGCCTGACCCGTTCTGCATACGAATCGGCTTTCGGGCGTGCCTCTTAGCATCGGTTTTATAGCATTGGCTTTGTTCTGCTTTCCTTTAGAATTAACCCCTCAGCCTGATTCACTACGAATCGGCTTGTGCTCGCTCACAATAGGATCGGCTAAACAGCCTGACCCAAAAAACCGATCGGTGTGCGACCATTGATGGCGGCGCTTTATCTCCCCGATTTGGCAACTGTTCCGGATTCAAGAAACGCGGATTAACTGCAACCTAAAATCCACCGCGCCGTCTCGCCTTCCGAGGAAGAACCGTTTCGATGCCCTCATCTTTATAAATACACGCTCGGCCTGGACAAGCAATCGCAACATCGAAGCCTTCGCTCACCAGCCTTCTCTCCTCAGACCAGAGAAAACAAAATCCCCCAAATCCATGGCTAGCGACGGAAACCACGGCAAGCGGCCGGCCTCGAGTTCCGCCGAAGGTGACAACTTCACCCGGAGCCTGCAAGCCGTGGGTGAACGGAGGCATCGCCTGCAGGCCTGGTTAGGGTAAGGCTGCTGCTCACTTCTTGATAGATTGACCTGATCTAATCTGACCATCACCGTCCTGCGCAGTGATGCGGGCACTGCCGGCGTCGGAGGTTCGGGAATCGGTGCCGGGCCATCTCAAGCCGTCCCTGCAGCCGCTGGAGCCACCCCTGGCTCGGATGCCGCTGCTGACCCGCATCACGGCCGTCATCGCTGGGTGACGCCCCGGCAGTTAGCCATCTACAGCAGGTAAATCAGTTTGTACCCAAGACATTGGTTTTCTTTCGATTCTGACACATCTGCTTCTTTGTCGAACTTCAGTCAGGCCCGCGTGATTCCTTTCCCACCGGGAGCACCGATTGGCGTGGACACCCGGCCTCTCGGAACTGCGCCTCCTCAGGAACCCCCTCAAGATCCGGCCCCGAGCGCTGGATCAGAATCGGGGTCTTCTGACGGGTCCTACACCGCCGCCAACGGTCGCCGATTCCATCACCAGATGGTGGAGTATCATAACCTCTACTCAGAGGCTACGAAGGAGAATGGCTGGCTGCAGGGCGTCACCAAAGCCCAAGCCGCTGCCCTTACGGCCGCGGAAGCCGAGGTGGCTAGGTGCAAGCCCAACTCGCCGAATTGGACGCTGCAGTGGCCGGTTACATCTTGAATTGTGACGTGCTAACAATCACCTTCATGCTGACACTTCTTTCTTTTGCAGTCCTGACTGCGCAGCTTGAAGAGTTACATGTGGCCGCCGAAGCCGCCGCCAATGCCGTTAATGCTCATGGCAACACGCAGGCGGCGCGGCTCCTGGATGTTCACCACCGCGTCTCCCAGGTGGCCATGGCCGGCGTTCGTCACGGCGCCACTGGGGCTCTCACAGCCGCGCGACTCCGCTCCGGCATTGCTCTGGAAGCCATCGAACCTGAGTTCCCGGAGGGCCAGAACATGGAGGAGGCCAGCGCCCAACTGGCGAACTTCTTCCCTCACGCCGACGAGGTCGTGGCTGTCACTGACGCCTAGGACATCATAGATAAAGCCACGCATGATTAGAATGTGATAGGGCTCCTGTAAATAAAACTTCTTCAAGAGCATCAATCTGACTTCCATATGTGTCCGGATACATATATATATTCCCTTTATTATTTTCTCTTTTTAGACTAAAGGCGACGCTTATCGCATCGGCTGTTACACCCCACCGAGGGCACTTCATTTTTTGTGCTAAGGGCGACTCGTTATTACGATGTCGGCCATTTTTGTCCTGAAGGCGACCCGCTTGCACGGCATCGGCTGTTAGAGCCAGATTCACATGAATTGGCTATTATCCCCCAACTGGGATGCTAGGATAGTATTTCTTCAGATGCTTCCCGTTGATGGCTCTGGCGAGTCTCTGCCCTTCCAAGTCTTCAAGGATGTAAGCGTCACCCAGAGGGCATTCCACCACACGATACGGGCCTTCCCAGTTTGGCGACCATTTACCGAATCGGCTATCTTTGGTACCAATAGGCAGAATGACTTTCCATACTAGCTCTGATTCGGTGAAGCTCTTGCTTCTTACCTTAGTGTTGTAATACTTGGCCACCCGTACCTTGTTCTTTTCAGTGTATTCCAAAGCCCTAAGCCGATGACAGTGCAAATCTTCTAAACTGTCCATCATAATGTCTTTGTATTCACCGGCTATAAGCTTATTTTGTAACGTGACATGCCGTGTCTCAGATTGAATCTCCCATGGCAAGACGGCAGCGTGTCCATAGACTAGCTCATAAGGTGAAGCCTTGATCGATCCATGCTGTGCCATGCGATATGCCCATAGTGCCTCGCTCAAATGCAAATACCATTTTCTGGGGTTCTGCTCAATCTTCTTCTTGATGACCTTGATCAAAATTTTATTGGAGGCTTCTGCTTGTCCATTGGCTTGGGCATAATACGGCGATGAATTATAAATCTTGATGCCCATGTCGTCAGCAAAGGTCATAAACTCCTCTGAAGTGAACATTGTCCCCCGATCGGTTGTGATAGTCTGAGGTATGCCAAACCTGTAAATAATGTGGTCCTTTACAAATTCGATCACGTCAGCTGAAGTGGCGTTCCTCAAAGGAATGGCTTCTACCCACTTGGTGAAGTAATCAGTCGCCACCAAGATCTATTTGTGACCCTTGCTCGATGGTGGGTAGATTTGGCCGATTAGATCAATACCCCATCCTCTAAATGGCCATGGTTTAATTATAGGATTCATAGCAGAGGCTGGAGACTTTTGTATATTTCTAAACTTTTGGCATTCTTGACACCCTTTATAATATTTAAAACAATCTTCCAGCATCGTAGGTCAATAGTAACCAGTCCTCCTGATGATCCACTTCATCTTGTGAGCTGATTGATGTGCACCGCAGACTCCATCATGTATTTCGCTCATCAGCTTCACTGATTCCTCTGTCCCCAGGCATTTGAGCAGCACTCCTTCAACAGTCTTGTAATACAACTGACCATCCAGCAACACATACTTGGTGGCTTTGTACCTTAGCTTTCTGTTGACCCGTTGTGAAGGATTTGCCAGGTAACCTGCTATCTCGCCCCTCCAGTCATCATCTGATTGCTCGCTGTTACAAATCTCCTGCATCGGCCGATAACCCGACGCGTTCTGCGCCAGCCGATTAGCTTCCTGGTTCTGGGCCCTGGGGATGTGACAGAGAGATACCGTCATGAACTTCTTGATGAGAGCCTGGCACTGATCATAGTAGCCTCTGAGTATCTCGTCTTTACATTCATACAAGCCAAGCAATTGGTTGATGACTAGTTGTGAATCGCCAAATACTTCAACTGCATCGGCTTTTGCTTCATGTAGAAGCTGAAAACCTTTCCACGCGGCTTCATATTCAGCCTGATTGTTTGTGACAATCGGCCCGATCTGGAAAGCATACTCAAAACGCACACTCCGCGGTGAGATGAGCACTACTCCGGCGCCACCACCTTGCTTGCATGAAGAGCCGTCGAAGAACATAGTCCATAGCGCTATATCCGTTACATTAGCCGATCCTCCATGATGTTGCGTGATGAAATCGGCTATCGTCTGGCTTTTGACTGCCTTAGCCGATTCGAACCTCAAGTCAAATTCCGAGAGCGCTAGGATCCATTTGCCAATCCGACCATTTAAAATAGGCATCGAAAGCATGTGCTTGATGACATCCTTCTTGGACATCACCACACACTCTGAGACAAGCAAGTAGTGCCTCAACTTGGTGCATGAGTAGAATAGGCACAAGCACAACTTCTCGGTCGGTGTGTATCTTGTCTCAGGTTTAAGGAGCCGCCTGCTCAGGTAGAAAACTGCTCTCTCTTTCCCTTCAAACTCTTGAAAAAGGGCTGATCCAATGGTATGGCTTTCGGCCGTCACATACAACTTAAAAGGCTTCCCTGTCCGTGGCGGTACTAAGACAGGGGGAGTCTTCATGTATTCTCTGATTTCGTCAAAAGCCTTCTGTTGCACGTCACCCCATTTGAACTCTTGATCATTCTTGAGCTTCAACAATGGTGAGAATGGCAGTACCTTCTCTGACAAGTTGGCGATGAACCTTCTGATAAAGTTAATCTTACCAAGCAAAAACTGCAATTCCTTTTTATTGGTTGGAGGTACAAGTTCATCGATCGCCTTCTAACTCTTGCTGCCGATCTCTATCCCTTTGCGGTGGACCATGAATCCCAGAAATTCGCCAGCCGACACGCTGAACGCGCACTTGTTAGGATTCATCTTCAAACCGTGTCTCCTTGTGCACTCCAGAGTGGCCCTCAAATTGACCTGGTGATCTTTATTGCTCTTGGATTTCACCACCACGTCATCTATATAGATTTCAACGATTTTGCCGATCAACTTGTGAAATATATAATTCATAGCCCTCTGATAGGTTGCACCAGCATTCTTCAAACCAAACGTCATGACCACCCATTCAAACAAACTAAGTGCACCAGGGCACCTGAAAGCAGTTTTCGGGATGTCTTCATCAGTCATAAAAATTTGATTATAACCAGCATTGCCATCCATGAACCTAATAACCTGGTGCCCAGCAGCTGAGTCTACCAACATATCAGCTATTGGCATAGGGTAGCCATCCATCGGTGTAGCTCTATTTAAATCCCTGAAGTCAATACAGACTCGCAATTTACCATTTTTCTTATACACGGGGACGATGTTCGATATCCACTCGGCATATCGGCAAGCTCGAATGAACTTGGCTTCCAACAGCCTCGTGATTTCGGCCTTAATGTCGGGTAGAGCGTCCTCTCTAAAACGACGTGGAGGCTGCTTGTGTGGCCGAAACCCTGGCTTGATAGGTAGCCTATGCTCAACAATAGATTTGTCCAATCCAGGCATCTCATAATATTCCCAGACGAAGCAATCTTTGTACTCCTTCAGCAGTTGAATCAGCTCCTGCCTGAACTCCGGGTCTAAATTGGCGGCAATAAACATCGGCCTTGGCCTGTCGCCGGGTCCAACATCCACTTCTTCGAGCTTGTCGGCTGACGTGAATCCTTGCCCCAACTTACCCTCTGTGCCGTCAATCGGATTCTCCATTTAATAAAAAGACTCAGAGCCGATTGCCCCGATCGGCTGTTGACTCTCATCGCTGACCTTGATGGAGCCTCTTTCCCAAGCTTTGCCAGAGAAACAATCATGATCCCTAGCTTCCCAGTATGTGGCATCCGCCGTTGCCACGCTGACCGAGTCGTCGGCCGGGACTACTTCGACTTCATCGCCATGCCACTGAATAAGGCACTGATGCATGTTGGATGGCACGCAGCAGTTGGCATGAATCCAGTCGCGTCCGAGCAGCAAGCTGTAGGCACCTTTACTGTCGATCACGAAAAAGGTAGTAAGCAGTGTCTTCTTCCCCACTGTCAGCTCGACGTTGATTGCTCCCCGAGTGTTGGAAGAATTGCCCCCGAAATCCTTGAGCATTAGATCAGTTTTCATTAAATCATCGGGACCCTTGCCTAGCTTCCGGAATGTAGTGTAGGGCATGAGATTGACAGTGGCGCCGTCGTCCACTAGCATCTTCGTCATGGGCATGCCGTCGACATAACCTTTGAGATAAAGGGCCTTCAGATGTCGATTCTTGGCCGGCTTATCAAAAGTAGCTTGCTGTGCGAGTACTAACTTAGCCACTCCCTCTTCTGATCCCGAATCGTCTAAGTCGGACTCGGTGTCGTACTATCCAGCTCTGAATTCTGCAGGCAGCACAAACACCATCTGTGCATCGGCTACAGCATTTCCATTATTTTGTGAAGGCTTTTCTCGCCACACCTGTTTGGCGCGCCCCTCAGCCTGGAGCTCCCTGTTCCTGAGCCGCTACACCCGGCGTCTTTGGCTTCTAGTTAGATCCCCCGGGCACCACTGGTTCTCTTGCCAAACCAGCTGTCGGCGTTCAACTACCGCCTCATCAAGCCGATCGCGCAGGTCTCTTTTTTCACGCCGATCCCGCGGGCTATGGGGACTCCCCAGTCTCTGGTGAACGGACCGGCGGTTGACCTGGGACTGCCTGTACTCTCGGTACTGATCGCTGCATTCTGGACAGTTGCGCAGCGTCGGCAATCTCAAGCCTTCGTTCCAGCAGTGTCGGAAGAATGGGCAATGCCAGTGATCCTCCTCACCTCCCCGGTGGCGAGCTATTTCTTCGTGATAGCGCGCCTCTTCTTCCTCGCGGAGCCATCTGTGATACTCCTCTTCTTCGCGCTGCAGCTGCCTCCGATGATCTTTCTCTTTCTGTCGTCGCCACTTATTCAGAAGGTGCTGGTGTGTGGGCCTCCTGCTCTTGGTGCCGCTGGACTGTCCCTGCTCCAGCTGCCTCTGATTCTGCTCCCTCCTTCCTTTGATCAGCGCTAGCTCCTCAGCTGTGATTTGTGCATCGGTATCAACTGAGGAGTTCTTCTTGGCCCGTTCGGAGATTAACACCTTTACCTTGGTCAGAGGATTTGCGATTTGGACCATGTTCTGCCCCTTCGGGAATGGGAATTTATCGATCTTCATCTTCCCCTTGGGAGGGGCCTCAAATTTCAACAGGCCACGCCTAATAGCATTCTGGATTGCTGCTTTGAAATTGCGGCAGTTGTTTGTGGAGTGTGAGGTGAGGCCATGGTACTGGCAGAACGGTTTTCCCTGCAAATTTTCAGGAGACGGCTTAACGTAATCAGCCGGGAAGGTAATATGGCCCGCACTGACTAGCAGGTCGAAGAGCTTGTCCAGCTTGCGTGTGTCAAAGTCGTATTGATCTTCCGCGCTCCAACCCTTCGGCACGGCCATGGGCTTTGTACCCCATTTGAGCTCAACAGCAGCCACTTCTTCATTCTCCCCATCTTCTGAGTCGGAATTACAGACGTAGGCCGACTGCTTGTATTTCGATTCTTTCTTGAAGCTCTGGGCCTGCTGCTCTAATGCGGCCACCCTCTGCATCACCTCGCTGATACTGTTGAAGTTGGTGCCCACCAGTTTTTCTTGGACGTGTGGGAGCAACCCACTGACCACTATCTTGGCGAGTTGCTTGTCGTTCAGGTTTAAGGAGTAACACATGTTCCTGGTCTCCCTGAACCGCTTGATGAAAGCCGATCCAAGTTCATTCGGCCTTTGGCGCATGTTGGTGAGATCTGTAATGTCTTTCTCCCCAGTGCCAGAGAAGAAGTAATTATGGAACTTGGTCTCCAGATCTTTCCAACCTTGAATCGAGGCAGGCTCCATAGATGCGAACCAGCTAAACGCCGGCCCTGTCAGTTATAGCGGAAAGAGGCGGACCCTGTGAGCCACCTCATATGAAACTTCACCAAGCTAGGTCAGGTAACGGCTGATGTGTTCCATTGTGGCGATGTCGTCCTGCCCACTGAACTTGGAGAAGTCGGGCAATCGATACCTGGACGGTAGTGTTACTCGGTCGTACCACTCGAGGAAAGGACGTCTATACTTGATTGCAGTCCCGGTCTTCGGCTGCAAACCAAACGTATCACAGAGCATGGCACTCATCTGCTCCAACAGCTGGTTGCTGGGCGTCTGGGCATACCCCGGATGCGGCGCTGCCTGAAGGTCTTGATATGTGATCCCCTCATGGTATCCAGGAGTTGGGTTGGTCGTGTCTGCCGCCGGCGTATTTCTAGCCGTCGGGTTCACTGCTGATGAGTTCATCGAGTTCACCGTCTGCCCAGTGGCCTGCATGAAAGCGGCGAGCTCCTCCGGAGTATGATCTTTGTATAATCTGGGGGAAGCTGCAATTTTTTGAGCCGAACCGGCCGCGGTGGCACCCTACACTGGTGTTTTCGGCTGGCTCGGCTGTTGCGGTGAGGAATTGGAGGTCCCTGCCGCTGCTTTTGGATCTGCATCTTCTACGGGTATGTTGAAGTAAACTGGGCCCAAAGACTCCCAATCCTGCCACTTGAGAACGGTCTTCATGATGTTATAGAACGTTTGCAGGAAGGATTTATGGTGATGGCCGACTGCTGAATAGGCGGCCTCCCAGGTCGCTTCGTCCAGCATCTGCTTGAGGTCGCCCTTGCACTCCTCTTCAGATTTATCAGAATGGCCGTCCATGATCCACCTTGGGAATGTATTCTTCTTCACTATAGAGCCATCACGCTGCTTGCTGAATGAGAGCAGGCAGGCATCAGCGAATTCTTCAACGATCTTGTTCAGCACGGCCGCGTCCTCCTCGCTGAGATCTTCGACCCTGACCCTGAGGACACCGTCATCCCTGGAGGATCCGTCAGCCGCAGTCTTCCCCTTTGCCACGGTCTTCAGTGATTGTCCCACCGAGCGTGCCAAAAAGTGTGTTGGCGCAAAAAGTGGTTCCCTAAGCCCAACACACCAGCGAAGCCGGAAACGACCCTTGAAGGCAATAGAGCTCTCGCAGATCCAGCTAGCTTCGAACCCGGTCTGAGAGTGTCAGTAACACCCAAGCGTGCCAGTCAATTTGACCTGCAATTGACAAGAAAACAATAGTAATCAGTAATCACAGGGCGGAACTAACCGGTGTGTCCAGGTAGTTCCAATTATGTGGCTCTGAGAGCCGATTCAATCGGAGATCGTCTAGAAAGCCGATTCCGTCATGTTATGAACCGAAAGTATAATAATGAAGTAAAACGGCTATCAGAATACTCATATGAAGACAATAACGTGCTAGCCGATCTAATTCAATTAATGTGTATAAAAGAAAATAGATCATGTATGCAGATCTGATCTGTACATCAAACAAGCAGAGATCGGCTAAAGCTGGTCTAGAAGGCCGGTGGCTTTAGTAAATCCTCTTCGCTACGTTCACCAAGTCTGCATTCACCTGGTCTAACGGCCAGCGGGCTTCAACAAACCCAGCAAACAAAGCTAGATCGTTTGATATCCAAATAAGTCTATATACACGATCTACTCGTGAAAACATAACTGAATCGGCTCTTTAGCCGATGCAGGGTCCATGAAGCACGAACGAATGCTAGCGTAGCCATAAACAGACTTCAAATTAAAGCAAGTCTAATATAGTGAAAAACTTGTTTGGGTTAAACCTGTTCCACCGGATGACGCTCAGTTTAACTTAAACAAGGACACAAAAATAAGACTTACGATAACCTCAGAACCACTTATGTCTCAACTAGCACCGAACGCACAACATGTAACGAACAAGATTGATAGGCAATTAGCCGATGTAAGCATGGAACCGATCATCATGGTAAAATAAGCATAAGAAAGCATAAACGACGATCAAATTCAAGTGAATCTAAGGCCAAATCTATCAATCTTGATCGGGCAGAGAGATGTTATATTGATAAATAAATAATAAACAACAAATAACATCTTGATAACTTAATGAATCTAACTAAATTGCCATATTTATCTAGAGCCGATAACTAATCCATGCGTGCAAACTATCTCAATCTATAGCCTGTCTACCGGATGACATTAACTAATAGATTAATCAAGCAAACAAACACGAATCGATAACTAATCCGCGCGTGAAGACCGTCCTAATCTGCATCTCGTCCACCGGATGACGGTTAACACAGATTGATCGGGTAAACCAGCGTGAATCATCCTTGACTCACTATGTTTCCCACGTCCACCGGATGACGCCAAAGAAACAGAGCTTAGTAAGGACCCTGGTCCTCCATGCTTCCACGTCCACCGGATGACGCTAAAAAGACATAGTTTAACAGGGGGTTGACGATACCTATAAGCAAGCCTGCGTCCACCGGATGACACCCAGCCTGGATGAAGTAACTCGCCGGACTCGACTGACTCTAGAGTTTGTTGGCCGGAGCCAAAAGTTGTGTTGTATTGATGTTGTTGTATGTTTTACACTGACTGAGGGCTTATATTTATACCCTGAGCGTAGATAGAGTCCTAGTCGAATTACAACTCATCAATAGATAAGGAAACTAACAAACTATCCTATATCTAAGGTAACTTGGAGTCACATCTTCCCTTTCATAACGGACTCCGATCGTGATCGCATCTTGGCGGTGCAGACTCTGGATGACGTCACCAATACCGAAGCTGCACGCCTTCTGTCACCTTCGCCCGATAACCGATTCACCGTGCAATCGGCTATTCTCCTTCCTTCTACTGGATGGAATCTGCTTTCGAGATCGGCTATCTTCCTTCGGTATCGGCTATCTTTCTTCGGTATCGGCTATCGGCTCCCAGCCCAAAATTTGGTGTTAACAGGTACAATCCTCATCCGATGAGAGCGGTAGTGAGAGTGAGGAGGAGGACTTCTCCAAGGAGGAGCTCCTTGAAATGTTGCGTGACACACACTCCTACCTTAAGAAGAAAGTGAGGGAGTGCAAAGTTTTGACCAAGGAGAAGAAACTCCTTGAGCAATCCTTTGAGGAGCTTAGTGCACCTCATGAGTGTCTAAAGAAAGACCATGAGGTACTAAAAGAAGCTCACTCCAAGCTTGAGAAGGCTCACTCATCACTATCAGAGTTGGCTAAGGTAGAGGATGTGCCCACAACATGTGACGTAGGTGTCCATTGTGATCTATTTGATACACCTATTGTTGTTGCCTCCACTAACACATCTTGTAGCACATCCACCTCTACCTCACCCAAGATTGTCAGTGTCACTTGTGATGCTAAAATCATGGATGAGAACAAGAACCTCAAGAAGGAGGTGCATGAGCTCACTCTAGCCTTAAGCAATGCCTATGGTGGAGATGCCCGCTTGCTTAAGTGCTTGGGTAGTCAAAGGTTCTCCATTAATAAGGAGGGTCTTGGCTATACCCCCAAGAAGGACAAAGCCACCTTTGTCCCTCACAAGACAACCTTTGTGAAGGGCAATGGTGTGGTTTGCTATAGTTGCAAGCAAGTGGGGCACAAGGAGCAATATTGCAAGAAGAGGATGATGAAGCAAAACAAGCCTATGGTTTCATCCATTAGACTTGATTCTTGCTATATGCTTATAAAGGGTGCTAGGGTAGTGCGAGTCAAGTTCATTAGTGCACCTAAGGAGAACCCAAAGAAAAAGGCAATTTGGGTGCCCAAGAGCTTGGTAACTAACCTCCAAGGACCCAAACAAACTTGGGTATCAAAATCTAATTGATTTTTTTAGGTGAACTACAAGTCCGGAGGGAGGCATTGGGTGCTTGATAGTGGGTGCACTCAACACATGACCGGAGAATCAAATATGTTCAATTCAATCAAGCCAAATGAAGATGGGAATCTTGATAGTATCACGTTTGGTGACAACAAGAAGGGCAAGGTTATTGGTCGTGGAAAGATTGCAATTTCAAATGATATGTCCATCTCCAATGTCTTGCTAGTAGAGAGCTTGAACTTCAACTTGTTGTCCGTGGCTCAATTGTGTGACTTGGGATTCAAATGCATCTTTGGTTTTGATGATGTGGAGATTGTTAGTGTTGATGGAAGCAACTTGATATTCAAGGGTTTTCGGTATGGCAGTCTCTATTTGGTGGACTTCAATGCTAGTGAAGCTGAATTGTCAACATGCTTATTCACTAAATCAAGTATGGGTTGGTTATGGCATAGAAGGCTTGGTCATGTTGGAATGAAGCAACTCAATAGATTGGTCAAACATGACATGGTGAGAGGATTGAAGAATGTTCAATTTAAGAAGGATAGGTTGTGTAGTGCATGTCAAATGGGAAAGCAAGTTGGAAACACACATCCTAACAAGAGCATGAGGAGTACATCTAGAGCATTCGAGTTATTGCACATGGATCTCTTTGGCCCAACCACTTATGCTAGTCTTGGTGGAAACAAGTATGGCTTTGTGATAGTGGATGACTATACAAGATACACATGGGTCTTCTTTCTTGTTGACAAGAGTGAAGTATTTGGCATATTCAAGACATTCATCAAGATAAGCCAAAATGAATTTGAAGTGACAATCAAGCAAGTGAGAAGTGACAATGGAAGTGAGTTTAGAAATATAAGGGTAGATGAACTTTGTGATGAGTTTGGAATCAAACATCAATTCTCGGCCAAGTACACTCCTCAATCAAATGGCCTTGTTGAGAGAAAGAATAGAACACTCATTGATATAGCAAGGTCCATGCTTAGTGAATACAACGTGAGTGTGGACATGTGGGCCGAAGCAATCAACACGGCATGCTATTGTAGCAACCGGCTCTATTGTCACCGCCTCTTGAAGAAGACACCATATGAGCTATTGAATGGAAGAAAGCCCAATATTGCATATTTTAGAGTATTTGGATGCAAATGCTATATCTTGAAGAAAGGGGCAAGATTGGAAAAATTTGAGAAGAAATGTGATGAAGGCTTCCTAGTTGGTTACTCCACCATAAGCAAAGCATATAGAGTATGGAATCACACCACCAAGCTAATTGAAGAAGTTCATGATGTGGAGTTCGATGAAACCAATGGTTCTCAAGGTGAACAAGAAAATTTAGATGATGTGAGAGGAACTCAATTGGTAGAAGCTATGAAGAACATGGACATTGGTGACATCCGGCCAAGGCAAGTGGTTGATGTGGAAGATGAAGATGATAAAGATCAAGTGCTACCTCAATCAAATGTGCAAGTAAATCAAGATAATGCAAGCTCTAGTGATTCACATAATCAAACTCAAACTCAAGATGAAGATCAACAAGTCATCCAATCTCAAGCAAGTCAACCTAGCTCAAGCAATCAAGTTCTCCAACCGGTCAACATTGCAAGAGATCATCCTTTGGATCAAATAGTTGGGATATTAGAAGTGGTGTTCAAACAAGATCAAAGTTAGCAAATTTTTGTGAGCACTTCTCTTTTGTGTCATTTGAAGAGCCAACTACCATTAAGAAAGCTTTGAATGATAGTGATTGGGTAAATGCCATGCATGAAGAGCTCAATAATTTTGAAAGAAATCAAGTATGGGAGCTAATTGAGAGGCCCAAGAATTACAATGTCATTGGCACTAAGTGGGTGTTCAAGAATAAGCAAGATCAAGATGTTATTGTAGTGAGAAACAAGGCAAGATTAGTTGCACAAGGGTACACTCAAGTGGAAGAATTGGATTTCGTAGAGATATATGCTCCGATTGCATGATTGGAAGCAATTAGGATCTTGCTAGCTTATGCATGTGCACACAACATCAAGCTTTATCAAATGGATGTCAAAAGTGCTTTCTTAAATGGATTCATCAATGAGTTGGTATATGTTGAGCAACCCCCGGGATTTGAAGATGAGAAAAAGCCCGACCATATCTACAAGTTGAGAAAGGCACTATATGGCTTGAAGCAAGGACCTAGGGCATGGTATGAAAGATTGAGAGATTTCTTGCTATCCAAAGGATTCAAAATGGGGAAGATTGACACCACACTCTTTACCCAAAGAATTGGTAAAGACTTGTTTGTGTTGCAAATCTATGTTGATGACATTATTTTTGGTTCAACCAATCAAGACTATTGTGAGGAGTTTGGAAAGATGATGGCTAATGAGTTTGAGATGTCCATGATTGGAGAATTGAGTTATTTCCTTGGTCTTCAAATCAAGCAATTGAAGAATGGAACTTTCATAAACCAAGACAAATACATAAGGGACATGTTGAAGAAATTTGGGATGGAAAGTGCCAAATCAATTAGCACACCTATGGGCACTAATGGTAATCTTGATGAAGACAAGAGTGGCAACATGGTGGATCAAAAGAAGTATCGATCTATGATTGGAAGCTTACTCTATGTGACCGCTTCTAAACCGGATGTGATGTTTAGTGTTTGCGTGTGTGCAAGATATCAAGCTTCACCTAGAGAGAGTCATTTGAAGGCAACCAAGAGAATATTGAGATATCTCAAGCACACACCCGATGTTGGACTATGGTACCCTAAGGGGTCAAACTTTGAGTTGATTAGTTATTCGGACTCCGATTATGCGGGTTGCAAGATCAATAGGAAGAGCACTTCCGACACTTGTCAACTATTGGGAAGATCACTAGTATCATGGTCATCCAAGAAGCAAAACACGGTTGCACTCTCTACCGCTGAAGCCGAGTATGTTAGTGCGGGGAGTTGTTGTGCACAATTGTTGTGGATGAAAGCAACATTGAGTGATTATGGAATTAAATTCAAGAATGTGCCGTTACTATGTGATAATGAAAGCGCCGTGAAGATTGCCACCAATCCGGTACAACACTCAAGAACTAAACATATTGATGTAAGGCATCACTTCATTAGAGACCACCAAGCCAAAGGTGACATTCAAGTTGAGAGTGTGGGCACCGATGATCAACTAGCCGACATTCTCACCAAGCCACTTGATGAAGCAAGATTCTACAAATTGAAGAATGAATTGAACATCCTTGATTTCTCTAACATGAGTTGAGCTAGCACCCCCGCTATATGACTTGCCTCTACTCCAACAAAGCAAAGGTATCTTTGTATGGCATGTCATTCATGTGCTAGTAGGACTTGTTAGAACATATAGACACATATTTTCCTTAATTAGGCTCATTCATGTCAAACTAAATGTTTTTTAACTCATATGCCACTACTATTGCTTCTATGACTTGATTGATCTAGTGGTGACATGTGACTAGTTTGTGGGTTTGTGAACCTAGTATTTATCTAGAATATGAGCACAATAATATATAAGCCAACTTTGTCAAGATAACATCTAGTGGCGTGAAGAAGCTTGCCAAAGGACAAACCGAGTTATATATTGGTGCAAGTAATCTAGCTAAATGCTTAAAAGAAGGAAGATAATGAAAACAATCTAACACGTGATTCACTCCACTGATTTCAAATCATCTCCTAACCATGCTACCCTTTTGTGGTCATCGATGACAAAGGGGAAGAGAATGGAACAAAGATATGGAGAGGAATAGGGTTGTTGTTACGCGATGAACCGTCATTAGGCCGATGATGGAAGAGCAATAAGCCAAGTGAGACCGTCATTAGGCCGATGATGGAAGAGCAATAGGCCAAGTGAGAGGGATCACAAATTTTTTAAAATTTAGATCTCACACTTAGGGGGAGCAAGCTCATAAGCATGGTTGCAAGCATTTGATTGTGCATTTTTATATGTTTGGTGCATTGCATTTGTACTACAATTCAAAATATGCTTGCTTGTTTAGTGTATGTTAGTCATAACTTGTGTGGTATATTGAAGTACTAGCATGCATAGGAAGTGGAAGCTAGTTCCGTACTCTTATCAATAGGTACTAGAACCTTGTTTATAATGTGATCTCATGAGGTATTCTAGTGTCTTTGATTGCAAGAATTCTTTCAAATGGAATCTACCTATCCATGGTGCTAAGGATGGTGTATAGAAGCACTCCGATGGTATCGCGCTTCAAAGGTCCAATTCTATAAACCTTAGCATCAAATTGGTAGTAATATCTCTCCCAAACTCAAAATCCAATACATATGCGCAAAGCCTTTCAAATCCAAACACTAGGCACATATGTAGGGGAGCTATTAGTACCAAGTTGAATTCATTGAATATCTTTGTAGAGGTTGTCATCAATTACCAAAAAGGGGGAGATTGAAAGCTCTGTGTTTGGTTTTGGCTAATTGATGACACCAAAGTATCTAACCATTGTGCCTAAGTGTTTGATTACAAGATGGTTAGAGGATCAAGTGTGGAGGTGATGAAGGCATCCAAAGACTTGGAGTAAGCCCATCAAAGTGAAGATCAAGAACTCCAACACTTGGTGATTTGGATTGAGCTCAAGGCAAAGGTATATCAATAGGGCTCTTTCCATTTTGGTGGACGAGACACTATAGAGAGTGTGTCCACATTTAGGATAGATAGCCGTACTATAAAGAGGGGAGTAATTCCATGGTTAACACGGTTATCAAGTGCCATTAGATGTTTGGATCATGCATTGCATTTAGATCTAGTGGCTAACTCTAAATCCTTTGCAAAACCTTTTGAAAATGGCTAACACTTTGCAAGAAATGTTTTACATATAACATGTGTAAGCCAACATAAGCAAAGGACTTGACACGAGCTCGAAACGCGCTGAAAACGAGCGTCGGACACTTTGGTCGACAGGCGTCGGACCAATTCCCAGCGTCCGACGGTAGCCCTGCAGCTCTGTGTTTTGAGGGCGTCAGACCGATCGGAGGCAATGCGTCGGACTAATTGTTTCGTCCGACGGTGTGTTCGCGCTTCAGTGAACAAGAGCGTCGGACTGGAGTTTTCCAAGCGTCGGACTATATGTCTCCAGCGTCCGACGGTCGATCGTTCGGCAGTTCGACACGTGGCATCCGCAGAGGGCGTCGGACAATCGTCGTTGGTCCGAGGCCGAGCGTCGGACCGATGTCCGACGAATTTTGGCGCTCGTGGACCTCTTTGGAAATGTCGGACTACTCAGCGCTTTGGTCCGACGGCCTCAGCCGACGAGCGTCGGACTATTTCGCTCAATCCGACGGTCTGCAGTTCGTGGCGCCAACGGTCGATTTCAAACGGTCGAGCTGACGTGGCACGCGCCGATTTGCGGAGGAAGAAAGCGTCGGACCGGGATCATTAGTCCGACGCCCCGCGCGAACCGTCCGACGCTTAGCGTCCGACAGTGCGCAGAAAGTGAATAACGGCTATGTTTGTGTGTGCCTGTCTATTTAAGCCACTTAGCCTGTTCATACTCTTTCTCTTGGCTCTTTAACTTGTTGATACACCTCTTGAGCACCCTCACAACACTCTCACTCACATAGATTGCATAATTCTCATCCATTGTGAGCTAGAGAGTTGATCAAAGTGCTTTGCTTGATCTTTGCAATCATTGGCACTTGTTGATCGTGTTTGCTGCGGAGTTCTCTCATTTCTCTTGGTGATTGCCGTCACCTAGATGGCTTGGAGCAGCGTAGGAGCTTGGCGGAGTTGGAGATTGTCTCCGGCCACTCCCGGTGATCTTGTGAGGGGTATTGCACCTTCCCCAGCGGAGAAGCCATAAGGTAGCTCTACTAAATTGCTCGTGTCGTTGAGTTACCCTTCTCGTGGTAGATTCTTATGGCGCTCTTGGTGAGCTTGACGATTGTCGTCGATTAGCCACCGAATCACCGAGTCGTGGTCGACACAACGGGGACGTAGCGTGCCGGCAAGCACGTGAACCCCGGGTTAAATTGGTGTTCATCTTTGTGTTGATCATTGGCTTCATTGTGACCACCACCTTCGTGTGAGTTGGTATTCTCTCTCTCGGTGATTGGTTTCCTCCTCTACAAGGCGGTATAATCATCTCTACAATCTATTCCTTACTTTGTGTATTTACTTGTGTAGAGTTGCTAGAGTAGTATACCTGACCACTTAGGAGTAAGTAGCTCAACTTAGGCTAGTTTGTGTTCTCCTAGTAATTCTAGCTAGAACGGTTAGGAAGGCTTGACACCCCCTTTTTAGGCTAGTGCAAGAATTCGCTTCGCCACCTTTGTGACTAATATTGTGATCAAGTGTTGTTGTTGTAGAAAGTTTTAATTAGGCTATTCACCCTCCTCTAGCCTATTTGTACCTATCAGCGGTCTTCTTGTCCTTCTTCGCCTTCGCCGCCTCGTCCCAATGGCGGTTCTGGGTCCGTCGAGCCTTGTCCTCCGGGACAGGCGGAAGGGAAGGTTTTCCGGTCCTTGAAAGACCCTGCGACAAACAAAGAAGGAAATCAGGAAGAAGATGGAGGAACTGCAAATTCGATAGAGCAGATGACGCTCACCAGCGTGATGAAGCCCGTGCGGGGGCACATGGGCACCCAGTTCAGCTCGTCCCAGGTATGATAACCGCCCACCATGTACTTAACACGGTGCATGACCTCCTGTTGGCCGATGTCCCGGGGCAGCATCGCCGTGCCCTCCCGCGATGTCCCGATGAGCATGTGGTTCAACGCCAGCCTGCGCTCCATCAGAGGCAGCACCGTCCGTGCATGGAACTGCGCCACCACAGCGGCTCCCGTGAGACCCCGATCGCGCAACACCTGGAGCGCGCCGAAGTAGGCATCTAGATGCTTGGCCTCCTTAGTCGGGCACCCCCACTCCCACTGAGGAAGGGGAGCGATGAACGCCCTTCCCGTATACTTAGGAAAGGCGTCCCCGTCACTGCGGCGGTAGAACCTGACGTGGTGCCAACCCTTGTTGGAGGAGGGGGCCTTGCAGGGGATGTACAAGCCGAAGCGGATCACGAAGCCACAACCCCCCGCGCGCGGGATCTCCCGCGGCTTCTTCGCACCAGCCGCCTTGGTGAACCAATCAACGCGGGAGATGCGGCGCCATAAGTCCCAGTACGGGGGTACCCCGAGGTAACCCTCGCACAGGGCGGTGTAAATCGAGCCTGCGTGAAGGAGTTGGGGGTGAGGTTGTGGAGCTCTAACCCGTTGTTGAAGAGGAGCGCCCGGCAGAAACAGCTCAGCGGCGACCCGAGCCCGCGCTCGTGGCAGGCGATGATGCTCACCATGTACCCCGCGTCGGGGTTCGGCTCGTCATGGTCGCTCGACGCCACGACCCACTCCGGACGCTCCGTATCAGTGCGGGGGCGTAGGAGCCCCAGCTCCACGAGCCGCTCCAGATCCTCCTCCGTCACGGTGCTGCGTGGCCACGGCTACAGCCTGAGAATGCTGGCGGCGGCGGCGGCATCGGTGGGAACAGGGGAGGAAGGCATGGCGAACTAAAGAAGAAGAGCTGTGGAAAGACAACGATGGTGGCCGCGGCGGCGCTTCTCACTCGACCGAGCAACGAAGGCGAGAAAGTGGACGGCGGAAGCAAGAAGGCGAACAGCTACGCAAGCGAATGGCTAGGGTAGAAAGAAAAAATCACTATTTTTCCTTATATACCCAGGCGGCGAAACGTGTGAGATGCGGAGAATCCACCACATTAACTCCGTGGGACCCGCCACGATCCTAGCATCGCCGCCGGCCTTGCACACGCAACCGCCTCGACTGCCCCGAACCGTCGCGTCCGTCAGGCTTCATGCCTCAAAAGGTTAGCCAAATCATTACGCCCGTTCGCCTTAGTTCCACTGATACATTCTCCTTCTCGACGAAGGAACCTCGGGCTTGGACACCCGTTACGTTCCCAGGGGATCGAAGACTGGCCCACAGTGGCTCAAACAGTCGCCTCAGGGAAACCGAGTTAGGGACAGCAAGTGGATGGGTCACGAAAACGGCCAGTATCCCGACGCCCGAGCGTCACTAGGGACATCCCGCGCTGTGTCCAAGTCCCAGTAGTGAGTCGATTACGTGGAATCCCTCCGAGGGAGGCATCAGGCCCTCGGGACCCATCGAAGGGACCCGACATCCACTAATTGACCCTCGGGAAACATTTGGAGTGTGCTCAGACCACTAGCCGACCCACAACGAACAGGGCACGGACCTTCACTTGGACCAACCCATTTGTAGCTCACCGGAAATGTTGAGTCGCGCCCTAACGGGGAAGTCAAGTAGGACCAAACCTTCCTCTTCCAGAAAAAAGAGCGTGAAGGTCGAATTAAAAGGATAGGGAAGAACCCGATTGATCTCCGATACGAAAACGGAGGCTCGGGAACTTACCCTGCACTTTGGAAAGACCACCGAACGACCCCCCTTACACGATGGGAGGCTCAGGGTCTCCGCTTTCAAGGGAACAACTCTCCTAAATAAATCAAAGAACACCCGAGAACTCATAGGCACGATTTTAAGCCTTTGGAGGGATATAACATCCCTCCAAAGCCTCGGGGGCTACACCCGGCGGGTGCGCTCGCGCGCACCCACCGGAAAAACAACCTATATTTTATCTCCTCGACAGGAAGAGCCAGCTTGAACCTGTGGAGGAGTGCCTTCACTCCGCCACAGGCTTGAGGGTTACTGTCGGGTACCAAAGTATGGGTACCCAACTTCGATGCAAAAAACACCTATTCCCAACACGGCCTGGCCCAGGCAAAGCCTGTGGAAGCCCGTGAAGACCGCACCTACGGAGGCCCATGATGGTGCTGCATCAACGCCAGCCTACCCTCGGGAAAGCGGCACCCTCGGGCACCAATTTTCCGATTCGCCCGGGCCTCCCCGAGTGAGCTCGGGAAAGCGGCACCCTCGGGCGCCAATTTTTCGATTCGCCCGAGCCTCCCCAAGAAAGCTCGGGAAAGCGGCACCCTCGGGCGCCGATTCTCCGATTCGCCCGAGCCTCCCCGAGAAAGCTCGGGAAAGCGGCATCCTCGGGCACCGATTCTCCGATTCGCCCGAGCTCCCCCATCGCCTTCGGGCGCAACCTTTCTAAAGCATCCAATGCGCAGTTGACGTCAGCGGAGCAATCTTGGACCACAAGAGACCTCTCTGGCCATTTTACAACGCGACTATGCTTTGCACGCGCACGATGGCCATACCATCTGTCAGGATTTCCCTAGCGACGGATTTGATGGACCCACTATGGCCATCCTCTCCCCAGTATGGTCTACGGTGCACCGCCCCGTTTTTCGCCGGGATCTACCAACTACGACTACGACAGTCCAAGCGCCTGACGAACGGGCTACGCAAGAACGGGAAAGGCATCTACTGCTCTGTCTGCTCGAAAGGATGAGCACGCCTTCTGTCCGGGCCCACTAGACCCTCGGAAAACACTGTCCGAAAGCCAGAAATGCGCCCGAGGGATGATGTCGCCCTGCTCCGTTCCATCACGCCTCCAGGAGTCCCGAGCCTCGGGAGATAACGCTCCAAAGCGACCCACCCTCTCGTCACATCGTGCAGAAGGACAACCATTAGGTGTGACACTACGCCATGCCGTAATCCCACGGCTATTGCAGCCTTGGAACTCACCAAGATCGTACGAACAACTACGGTGATACCCCTGGGACGCGGAGATAAGACCGAAGCTGACGACAGTCAACAGATACAACAACTCCCGAATGTAACATGTATAACAATGTACGCGCTGCCCTCGTCCCTCCCTTGTGACTATAAAAGGGAGAGGAGAGGCCAGCCTTAGGGGGTGGAGAGACTCATTCTCACAGCACACCATTCCACACCACACACAACAACAAGCAACCTATACGCACTTACACGCTCACAAGAGACTTGGGAACACTTCCATCTCTCGCCCAGCTTGTAACCCCTACTACAAGCACCCCGGTGCAAGGCAACACGACCCTCCTCTCCACTGGACGTAGGGCCCTCTTGGCCTGAACCAGTATAAACCCTGTGTTCCCCCTTGCACACCACCCGAAGCCTCAACCGCAAAACACAAAATCACTAGCCGATGTTAGCACCCACTAAAACTAGCACCGACACCAGTCATAACTTTACAAATTATGTATTCTCTACTCCCTCCGTCCCATTGAGACTATCATTTTTTACTTTTTAATTTCTTATTTGACCACTTAATAAAATAAAGAATATTTGAATAAAAATTTTGAATAATACGAATGGTCAAATAAAATGGTATGGAGTCTAAAGTAACAATCTCAATAGGACGGAGGGAGTATGTCACAATTCAGATGCTCTCAATCCAATCATGAGTTCATGATAGCCTCCAGGGTCCCCAGTCCAAGCACAGTCAAGCAAGCAACCGACACGAGATGATCAGATAACAAAGCGAGGAGAGGAGGGCCGATGCCCGAGCACGATGTCAAGGGAGAGTAGCACCATGGACGCGTGGAGGAGGACCCATTCGCTAAGGCGTGGACGCGTGGTGGGTACAAGTGGTGTCGTGGACTCGTGGGCTTAGATGGGCTCGTTGGGACTCACCCTTGCTGCTTGCTAGTAGATCAGTAATGCGAGGCTCACGGTCAGATCCTAACGTACCACGTAGGTACTCTCCATCTGTTCCAGATGATATCCCGCGCGTTGCTGTGGGAATTTTTAGTGTTGTATATCTAATTAAGTATTTAGATGGAACATATTGCATTTTGTTACACGTAAAACTGAAAGATACAAAATCATATCCCGAACTGAACGTTAACTTATATTGAAGCTAAAAAATGTTGGATTAAATAAAAATAATCTTATCTATAACTAATAAAACTAAAGAGGAGATAAAACTTTGGTACGACATCTGTTTTCGTTTTCCGTCCTATGCAACGACCGCGACCTCTCCACCAGCCCCTCGCCCAAAAGCCTGCCCCCACACGATTCCTCTCCACCAGCCCCTCGCCCGTCGCCGCTGCCGCGAGGCCCTCGCCCTGCGACACTCCCGCAACGGCGGCTACTACCAGGGACCACGACGACCGTGACAGGGCCGCGGCACAGTCACACTGGGCCACGCCGCCGCCAGGCCCTCACCCGTGTTGCCGCCGCGAGGTCCTCGCCTTGTGATACCACCAGCACCACAACCGCCTGCGCCCGGATGCACCCCCACCGCAGTCCGCGAGGCCGTACCGGCCCCATCTCCCGCGGCTGGCCGCCGCCGCTGCATCACGTGGCCAGCATGGGCGAGCCCCTCACCGGCCCAACCTGCGGAGATGTCGCAGAAGAGGCAGCCTGAGGAGGGGGGAGGCAAGCCTTGTGGGAGCTCATCGTCGTCCTCCCTGCGCCAGGGCCCGGTGAGCCGAAGCAGCAGAGAATCGCCCTTCGTGAGTGAGTTTGCCCTCTCCCTCGCGCACTCTGGATTTGGGTCACGCCGATCGTGCACGGTGCTCTCTGGTTCGATGCCATGGTGACTTGGATTGTTCACCCTGGAGTGTTCCCTACAAAATGTCAGTGGAAGTTTGAACACACACATCACATATGTAGCTAGATTTTCTATTAGGAGGACTAAATGGCTAATGCGGGTTTGCACCGAGTTTTACAGTCTCTTGGGCACTAGATTTTTAGAGATATTATTTTGTTGTTATGTTCTTGATAATTCAAATAACAATTACTGGCCATCTAATTTATCTATGTCAGCATTGTTCATGGTTTGGTTCCTTGCTTGTTTGTTCAGTTCGTTGATTCCAGAAATGGGGAGTGACTCATTGGTCGGTGATTCCTTTTTTTTTCTCCACACATTTTCAGTTGATTGGTTTTGTTTTATAGTATAATTAATCATCATCAAAATGATATATATTTGTATTGTGTTAATGGTCTGCTTCCACCTTTTTAGTTTGTTTTTCAAATTTACAAAATCATGACGTACAGCTTGTTTTTCCAGCCAATATTTGTTCCTTTTGCATACGCATGCCTCCAATTGACTATCACAAACTCAATTGGCATGACGCCATGGCCTCCTTTCATGCTACTGTATGGTTTTATTCTATTCCAAATATTTTGATGTGGAGTATTATTCCATCCAGAATGAGAAAAAAGCAAGGTTCATCCTTGGGGAGTTAATTGTTATTTCTAGGTTTACATGAAATTGATCAAGCCCTTTTTATCTAAAATTCATGAATCATATCCGAAGAGGAACCTGAAATTCACGAGAACAAGTACATCATTAGAATTGTGTAACAAGGGCACAGAAGAAAAGAAAGGCGATTAATTAGTTACAATACAACTGAGAATGGTACCAATTAACTGTATGCAACTGTTTTTGGTTTAAGGATCACAGTCCTAAAATTTTAGCGTATTTCACATGACTCGGCATGAACAATAGTTCATGAGAGAATGAGATAGAGAGGGAGGGAGGGAGGGATAAATTACAAATTACAAGAGAAGTTTAGCAGCCTTTAATTATACAAAAGCAGTGACGTGAACAGATAGTAGCCTTTAATTATACAAGAGAAGTTTAGCAGCCTTTCAAAGATTATCATGCCTACAAATGCCTTCTCTGAATATGGCAATCATCATTTATGTTGGCTAGCTACATGCATGAGCGTTGATGACTGCTTTTTTATGTTTAACTTGAACAGATTCTGGAAGATGTGCATCACTTTATACTTAGATAGTTACACTGCTTGTTTTGTTTTCTCCGTTGCTGCTACCTCCAGCCTGTTTGTTTTTTTAAGGGGTCATGGTGATAATATGGCGATTTTCTTGTGTCCAAAATTCCACAGCTCGATACGGATAAATCAGAGAGACCGTCAGGCCTGCCTGCAATTGCCCATTTTAATGTTTGATCGCCTTGATCATACTGCTCTCTGCTGATTGTAGTTTTTTATGTATTAAAATCTCTGTTGGGAATTACAAAGGTCTTAATATTTATTTTAGAATTACTTCATTGCTTATATTCGATAATAGGTTACTTAATCCTTCACAGATGCAATTGAAGTGGAATTCCTGTGTCCTTTTGTTATCTATCTGTCGATTTAGTCAATGACGCCTGCACAGTAAAGTAAATACATGACAGATTCATTGTAAGGTCAACAATGCAGTCCGACATTTTTTTTATCTGAACAAAAAGACATACTAGACAACCTTGCACTTGCCATCTTATTTTCTCTATTTGGTGTTTAATCTTGGGGCGACCATTCAAGTGTCCCATCACAAATTTGTTCTTGAGTTCAGACTGCATGTTCCTGCTGCCACATGGAGGTAATGTTGTCATATCAACGTAGGTGATCAAATTTACTTACTATCTCAATGTCTTCCTTCGGTATGCATGTAAATAAGCATCCATTGGTTTTGCTTTGTGGTGCAATTTAACTGATGTCATCTCATCCTTTTTTAAAACAGTTTCCAGCACGTCAACCATTTCGTATTTCTACAATTTGGCTAATGTCTTCTCACCCTCTTTTTTGGGACAGTTTCCAGCACGTCAACCATTTGATATATCTACACAAGTTGGCAAGGGTTGGGAAGACATGATTCTTAATAATGATGGTCTGGTAACTTACTAACTGTTGGCTCCTAGATCTAATCAGTTGGTTTCGTATCACATACATTCACAAAATAATTTATTAATATATGTTCTTTTTGTGTTTGAGTTGCAGTGATAATTGCTTAAAGATCTACTCTGCAAATGGGTGCATTGGTACACCAGTTACCGACCTTTGCTCATGAATATCTTTAAACTTCCTTTTGCTATGAGAATTTAACACTAACCATATATTGGTGAGTGTATGCATATTTGCTTATTTGCATGCCATGATGATTCAAGCTTATGTACTTTATGGGTATATGCATATATCCTACGAAATAAGGTCTTACCAGGTACAGATCCTACACTTTTTTTCTACATGACCGTGGTGCGATTGTATTATCAAGGTTTCCTTGGTTGCTCCCAGAAAAATCATATCTAGGGCATAATTAGTGTACTGACATCCTGAATTCCTAAAAATAATGTGGTGATAGTTTCCCTTTCTTAGGTTACCGAAATTCTCCTTTTCTTTCAGTCTACCGTTTTCCCTGTTGTTGGTGACTATGCTAACATATGTTGGCTTCCTGTATAGAGCGGTTACAAAGTGTTTCTGAGTTTGTAGAGAAATTTCTCTTGATATGGGCTTCAGATGTAGTAATAATTATTTTTATGAATCATTGTTTACAGGATGCTTGCCATTTGCTCTGCTCTATCTGGCTAGATTAGATCTGCATTTATCACCAGGTTACACAAGCAAGTGTGATGTAGAATCTTGATGTTCTCAACTCATATATCTTGCAAAACCAAGCAAGCGGTAATAGGAATTTGTCTATTCCCCAGCTTCGCTGGCCATCGAGAATGAAAATACTTGTAATCACTCATCGCAATGTGGTTATGTACTGAATCCATTATGTAATTATGGGATTTTTAAGATGCACTGTAGGTATGTGTTCTATGATGAAAAATAAGGATATAGGATGTGCTCTATGCTATGAAAAGCAATAAAAATGTTTTGTGATAAAACTATGATGAGAAGAATTATGAAAGACTCAAAACTTATTGTATATCATGTCTGCCAAATCAAGAAAAGAAAAAGAGAAGGGACCAGCTGCTGCAACTTGTGCATGTGTAGCAAAATAAATCTTATGAGTGCGTGCGATCAACTAAATGTGGAGCTGTAATCCAATATGAATTTTGTCTTTTAGATTAAATGTAACTTTAAAGTCGGTATTTAATTTTATAATATTATTATTTTATATGTGTGATCCGTGTATTTTTAGTACAAAAATTTAGTTATCCCGTAGCAACGTACAGACACATCACCTAATCTTATAAATAATAATAAGACTAAAAAAATTTTGATATGTACTTTTATTTTGGTCCCGCCGTCCTGCCTCCCACCTCTGTCCTCACCACCCAACCCGCGTGCTAAGATACGACGCTCCTTCATCACGGCCCCCTCCCCGACCACGCCCTGCAGCATCCGCACCATCCTTCCCCGCGTCCGCTCCGCGACGGCCGCCGTCCGCTCCCCGTCCGCTAGGCCCCGGTGCGCCGCCGTCCCCGCCCGCCACCACCGGTGCACCGCCGTCCCCGCCCGCCACCACCGGGACATCTAAACTTGGTGTGCCGCCTGACTTGCCTCCCCGGCGCCGTCAATTAGGCTACCCCCTCGCGCGGCACCACACCCCTCTCCTCCCTCTCTCTCTCTCTTGCGCGGGCTAGGGCGGACACCGGCGTCGCGGCGTCGCGGGCTGCTGCCTCCCAATCCTCCATGCTGATGCTGGCGGCTTGCCCCCTGCCTCATCATGCTCATGCAGCCGCCCTCCTCCGTCCCGCATCCTACTGCCGCTGTTTCACGGTGCCGCCGCCGCCGCCGCCGTGGCTACCGGACCTTCGTGGGATGATCACCCAACCCAACAGGTATGCCCACCCTTCTCTTGCCTTTGTGCTGTGCGAACCAGGGCACCAAAACCCTGACTATATTTGTATCCCTTTCAAAGATATCAGAGATGTGCACGCCCAATCCTTTACTGGATCCTCAGCTGCGATTCTGTGTGCTTTGATCTGCTTTGCTGCAAATGTTCTAGCCCTTGTGCCCCTCATCCTCCCTACCTTGGTGTGCTATAATCTCGTTAGTGTTAGGTCAACGGTATGTCTGCTGCTGCTGCCAGTCTCGTTAGTGTTTGTGAGGAGGTTACTGATTGGGGATTTGGGGGAATAATTATTGTGCCCTTGGCCTCTGATTCTGTTTTGGCATTGGATTTAACAGATTTTTAGATTGTTCCCTCAATAGTTACTTTGCAATTTTTAGATTGTCCATGCTCCACTCCACAGACTTCCATGTTCCAATTGGTTTCTGCACCTGAACTTTCAATGTTAGCCCTATCATTATAGAATGAGAACAAGAGTAAATAACACGTGGTTTCTATTTTGTGATTTTATTTGATTAGCATAAAAGGAAGTATGGGCTGTGCCACCAGATGCGATTAATCAAAGTCCTAATGTGTTAACTCTCCTAAACAATAATGTGGTTCTGAATATTAGAAATATGATTTGATGGGACCCTAATTTGATTACATTTTCTTGTAGAGGTGAAGTTTTGTTGTTGTTCAGCTGTATGGGCTGTGCCACCAGCAGATACGGGCATAGCATCAGTTCCATTATCTATTGATTCACTGAAAGTCGAGTTTGAACAAATTCAGAGCCAAATTAAGAGTTGCTGCCTCCAGTTGATCAACTAGCTCCGGCCGGACCTCAATCATGGTGCCTTCTTTCCATAGTAGGAGATCATCATGAGCCTCCATGCCATCCTCTGAAACAGGTACAGACATGCACATCTCCATGCCATACTGGTTTGCCACTAGAAATCTTTTCATTAGTACTTCAGTAGCTCGAGTTAATTCTGTAATTTTGCAAGAACGTGTGATTCTGACGCAGTTTGTATCTATCATCCGGCCTCTGGTTTTAGTTTTAAAGTTTGTAAGTTGCATTGTGTACATGTGGTAGTGATACCAATACAGCTTTTTTATGATGATGGGCTGAGCACATATGTGGATCTTGATAGCTCATCACTGCATATACTCTTTTCGGATACTTTCTAATTGGTATGCCCGTGCGTTGCTACGGTTAGAGTTGGATAATGGAACGAAACTCATAATGTTAAGCTGATCCCAATTTATGTGCTACCATAATCTCAATACTCCTAGCTAAGTCATGTCGCGTTTGTCTGATAAGTACATTTACATACTTGGTTCCATTTCCTGTTCAAGATATTGAAGTCGGTTTATTTTCTTCCATGTAGATGAGGAATAGCCATGTGGCCAAGGTGGCCTGCTGATTTTTTAGTACTCACCCTTCTGCTTCAATCACTACTAATTAGTATTTGTGTGTCAACGAATCTAATTTGGAGAAATACGTATGCAGGAGCTATAGTCCCCCTTTTAGCTGATTGAATCAGCTATTAATTCAGAAGAGCATAAGTGTAGTTAAAAGGTTTATGTATTTATCACTGTCTAGATGAATCTATATCTTGAATCTATAATATTGACTTGCTGCTACTCTGGTACAATATTTTTTACCCCAAATATATGTGCACTAATTATTACCATGCATGAAACTGAGAAGAACTATATGCCTGAACATCAAATCAAAATACCCGTCCCTTGATTTGTCATTTGTGCCCTACCCTTGTTACACACCTTTCTGAGCTCTCCACGTCTTGACTCTTGAATCCTTGGTGGACAGAGCCATCTCTTGGACTACGAAGCAGCAGCTATCGGATGGCATAGCAGGAGGGAGATGTGGACTAGGCGAGTAGCATCAGTGACGAGCATGATCTCTGTTTAGGTAACTAACCTGTTCAACAGAATGCCAAATTGCCAATGAGTACGGTGCACTTATGTTTAGTTAGCATTTGACAAATGTTGACATTTGCTTCGAAAAACGTATGGTATGGTTACATGTGTTTCTACATTTCTTAAGTTGATAACCACTCCTTCGTGCTGAGATATTTTTAGCAAATCATATTCTTTGATCCCTGTAATTTTGTCGCTGAATCATGTACTTTGACGCTTGTAGAGGCGGAAGAGAGGACAGGGGCGGCAGAGGCGGCACGACGCCGAGGGGAGGCCGCGGTGGTGGCCTGAAAGACGAGAGCAAGGCCGTCGTGGTGCCGCACAAGCACGCTGGTGTCTTCGTCTCCAAGTCGTTCAAGGAAGATGCGCTATGCACCAAGAACGTGGTCCTGGGACTGTCTACACTGAGAAGCGTGTCTCTGTTCAGGTTCATGCTCAATCAGAGCGAATGGCCTCGGCATGTTTACCACATCTAGATAATTATTGCCTGATGCCCGTGCTCAATCAAACTCATGCTTGATAAATTGGTTATCGTTCCTTTTTTATTTTCTCATAGATTTGATATTTCAATGAATATATGAATCTAATTGTCTCCCGTATATACTCTACTGGATATTCAGATGAAATGCTCATGAAACATTTCTATTTGTCATCGTGAACTGAAGACCTGATGCATTATTCCCACATTGCAAACTGATTTTACTTATCTGCAATAGCTTAGTATGAAAATCTGATTCTTCCATTGCAGTCAGCTGCGGCCTCAATTACAGAGACCATGGTTCTCTGGACCTGCTGATCAACTCCACTGGCATCCTTTTGATCCCAAACGTGATACAGCCAGGTGGATTTCTCTGTCTCCACGTTTGAGCACAACATTCAAAATTTAGCGACCATCAGTTCCCTAGCACCTTATCTGAAACCAAGTTCCCTGTGTGACAGAGATTGCACTAAGCAAGGTTCAGAAGTCATCCCTGATGTTGGCGTATGAGGCGAACACAGTCGGCCCTATCTTAGTGATCAAGATGAAATTCACTGGGCGCTTTAATTTTTCTGTTTCTTGTTCTGGTGGTATGGTATCAACACTCAGTTTGCTGGATGCCGGTCATTGCGACTTCGCTGATACTAGAGTCTCAATTGATCCTTTTTGGTCAGCACATGTGGCCATTACTGAAGATTGGAGATCGCTGAGACTGGGAGAGGATTCACACTGGTTGCAAATATGAGCGCTGGAGTCAATTCGATAGGAGACAATGCTCTGGGAGGCTGGCATGCATACAGAGCTTCTAAAACAGCGCTGAATCATTGTGAGACACCAAGATGTTCCATTGAATAACCTGGTGCTTATGATGTATCAATTATCAAAGTTTATTTGCCACAATTTGCTTACTGAAGTTTGTTGCTCAATGCTCAATCATGCAGTGACCAAGACAGTGTCTGTGGAGTTTGGCAGGAAGGACAACATTGCCTGCATCCTGCTGCATACTGGAACCGTGGACACTGACCTCTCACGAGTCATTTCAGAGAAATGTCCCCAAGGGTAAGTTCTGCACGAGAGAGTTCTCTGTACATAAGCTCCTCTCCATCATTGACAACGTCAAGAAAAGCGACATGCGTTTTTACTTCCTGTGGGTAGATTTACTTGCAAACCGATCTATTAATTTACTTCCTATGAGCTTAACATGTGTTTGCTGTATACTTTCATGGTGCATATCTTATTTGTTCAAGGCAATCTTGGCTTTTCAACTTTCATATGCAGAGATTGTCATTCAAATTCCTTTAATTTAGAGGCACATCAGTAAATCACAGGAGCAAAGGAACAACCACCCCTGTGGCCTGTATTCTGGTGGACTTGTGTGTGAGAATCGTCCCCTAGGTTTTGAGCATGCAGAGTCATCTCCTTTTTGATTCGGTGATTTCCTACTGTGCTTAAAGTGTTTAGGACTGCTTCCATCAGCTGCCCTCTGGTTTGACGGGATGGACTGGAGGACTGACAGAGGCAGGCAGCACTCCGTTTGGAGCAGTGGCGGACGATGGCGCTGCGACGACACCTGTGATTACTCATTTTTTTCTTCGACTTTGAATCTGGAATCTAATGTTATGCATTGAAGACACTATTAGTTGCACCATCAACTTCTTAAAATTAACTGAGAATTAAATGGGTTGCTACATGACAGACTAAATTTTGTATTTACATATTATTTCTCTTATTTTTTGGACACATTGAATTGCATTAACAACCTACGGATAATGAGTTACCTTGTGTCCTGCAGCGTGTTATCTTCATGTAGTTTAGCTCATTTGAGTTTCATTTTGAATTGAGCAAGAAGCTAAATGTCATTTGATGCATGTTTTCTTATTGAATTTCCATTTTGTATCATAAACCTTATGGTATGGTCAGATGATATAAATTCTTCAATTTGTTGATGATTTATGTGAAATATATGTGAGCTTAGAGTTAAATTCTTCAATCTGAAGGTGAATCTATCAGGGTTTTTTTTTTTGACAAACCATGGAGGGCATTTGATAATGGAAATCGGAATCCATGAAGTTCAAGAAAAATTAGTGCAGTGGTGTCCAGATTCCGTGATCTCAGTCAGATATTGACTAATTACTATAAGCTCAATTCCCTGAGTATTTGTTTGGATATTGGGAAATGAGTAGCGGGATTGGGATAGGGAAGGGATATCTTCTATCCCCGTTCCAGTCCCAATCCAAACACTCCTGAAGGAAACCCAAAGTGAATCTAGATACCTAATCACTTATGTTGAAAATTAATGAAATTCATAAATTTGTCCTTAACAGAGAAAAAAGATTTAGAGTTTACAAAAATTATTGGTGCGATCTGTGTGTTTATACTATAAAGCTTGTAAATTAAAAAATAGAACCAACATTGTCACAGCCATTCAAAATACAACGTGTGTAGTAGGATAACACAATCGTCCGTGAATACCAAAGGCCAAAACAAAGGACCATTAGGCCGTATCTAATCTATCGTGGCATTGGATACATAATAGCATCTGAGTAAAAGCACCCGTAATTGAAACCTGACAACCTGTGCGGCTGTGCATGTGCTAGCGTATTGAAGAAAAAAATTGCATGGAAAAAAAAATCTACTACTCGTGATGACTACCGGGCATGCCGCGCCCCACTTGATCGTGATGATCGCGACGATGCCTACGCGTGTTCCGGTGTCCGATCTCGTCGGAGCCTGGAGGTGATTCGGTCACTAGTAAGCCCCGCCACCGGTGCCACCACGTATCTGCGCCGCCTCTCCCCAACTTGCTCGCCGCCATGCTGAAGCTCTCCCCATCGCCCGAGGAGGCGCCATCGCAGCTTGCTGCCGCACACCGGGAGCCCATGGCCACGGAGAACGGTGCGGTCGCTGGCGGCAAAGATTGCTCCAGAGAAAGAGAAACGGGACTTCGCCTTGTCCGTCTCCGCCGATGTCGCTGCTGGTGGGGTGGATCCATTTTATAGACAAAGATTGTAACGTGCAGGCCTGCCAGGCCGAAGAGCTTTTAAATCTAGATGCATGTGTGGGGGTTAGTGGGAACGTTTCTGAATGCATGCGTGATGGATAGTGCCTAGTAGGGAGTGCAGAAGGCATGACAGCGTGAGATAGGATTGCTGGAGGCTGTAATGTTGAACGCAGCTAGCATGCATGCAAACTGATGACGTGGCTTAATGAGAATCGAGAAAAATCACTTAGTGGGTCTCTTCTATCTAGATATAGAAGATTTATAAGTCATTTGATTTTTTTTACTAAATTTGACCACTTGTCTTATTCAAAAAATTATGTAAGATATGACTTTTTTTTTAATGATTTGCTTTATTAATAAAAATCCTTCAATAAGTTAAACTTAAATTTTTTTTGTAAATTTTTTAAATAAGACGAACGGTCAAACTAAGGATTGAAAAAGTCAAACGACTTAAGTCCTGTTTAGTTCACAAAATTTTTTTTCTCTTTTCCCATCACAATTGTTCTTTACGTATGCATGGAGCATTAAATGAAGTAGCAGCTGTTGTTTGTACTTTTTATCTGGCTATCTCGAGATGAATATTTTGAGTCTATTTAGATCATGATTAGACAAAAAAATTATCAAATATAAACGAAAGTACTACAGTATACTTTTTTACTAACTTTTGGCAAACTAAACAGTCCCGTACAATTTGAGACGGGTTAAGTAGATCCTAACGGACGACTGCATGAGGACTGTGCTAAAGGGACGTGTGTGACAATTAGTCAACCAGAGGATTCAAATAATTTGCTGGTCATCACCTTGTCGATTCCTTATCGGACACACATCCAAACTAATCTTGGATGCTCACGACGACGCAAATTGTCGGACACACATCCAAACTAAGTTGTTAGACCATCTTATCAAAAGTATTGCCAAATGTGTACGCACAAAACCAACTTATAAAAGATAAAATAAAATGAAACAGAAGAATGATGGAGTTCACATACCATTTTCGGCTAAAAGTTGAAACAATATAATATAACTTTCTTGGTTTAATAGATTTCTGAAAAGCAAAATCCATAAGCTCCTAACAAACAGGGCATTAACTCGTTCAAAAACAAATATGGCCTTATTTGAGCTCCAAGAATCTTTAGAGGAGCTAAGGACAATCACAATGAGGGCTTTAGAGCAACTCCATCACTAGACCCTAAATCAAGACCCTTTTTTTTTTGTGTGTTTCTTTTCCCATTTATATTAACCTAACTTTGTGCTTTCACTCTAGCAGTAGCGCTGAAATGAAGACACCCTAAATTCCTTGAAGTAGACACTGAAGAGTTGGACCTGCTCGTCATTCCCACGCTCTGCCAACTGAGCTATAGTCAGGGGAAGCGGAGAGCAGAGTGGAGTCGTGGGCACACGGCGACATCGGGCGCGTATAGGCGGAGCAGCTCATCGGGGAAGACTCACGAGAGCGTGGGGGAGGTGCGCCACGCCGAAAGAGAAGGACCGTCGTGGGGGAATTTTTTTTATTTTTAACACTTTTTAAAAATTATTTTTTAAACTAACACGCGACAACTTTTTTTAAAAAAAACTAGCACTTTTGGACATACCGTCCCGGGTGGCGTGTCCAAACAGTACCGACGCGCCACCCAGGGTGGCGCGGCAAGGGCGCCATGTGGCTACGCGCTGGCAGCTCCCGCCGAACCACATGCAATGGCGCGGGGGCTGCCGCGCCACCCCGCATGGCGCAGCCAGGGGGATAACCCCCTGGCCGCGCGGCCCCCTCTCCCACTCCCTCCTCACTTCCTCTGCTGTCTGTTCGAGCCAGGCGCCGCCGCCGCGAGCTCAAGGGCGATTTTGGCGCCCCCTGGTCCTCTCCGCTACGTTGTAAGTGCATCCAATCGTCGATCCCTCCTTCCTCTCTTATTTTCCCAAAGAAATTTCTGGATTCCACTGTTTTTAGTCCCTCTATCATGAGCTCCTTTAGTTTTTTCTAGGGTTAGGGTTATGGTTCATAGTTTGTAGTTTGGGTTTGATTTTGCAACAATTACTAATATCATTTTTATGTCACAGTAGTATGTCTAAGCGTGGTAGGTCTCGTAAACCAAAGCCCGTTTGCAAGGACCCGTTGTGGCCCGCAAATACGTTTGACGTCTTGCCACTGCCTAGTGGTGTTCCTGTGCCTATGTGTTTTTGTGACGATCCATGCAAGGTGGCTAGGTCGGACGAGGAGGACACGTATAGGCAGCGTTACTGGATGTGCGCCAACTATGTGTACGAGCCTACCATACAACAGCAGCGCATTAATATGCTGGTTAGAATGTGGTATTGTATTCTGCTGAAATTAGTTCTGTTGCCGTAAAATAATGTGTTTTTTTAGACTCCGCCACCGCTCTGTGATTTTGAGCAATGGATCGACACCAAGATATCCGAGGAGGACAAGGAGTGGATGCAGCGTCTTTTGAGGTTGGACTCAGAGCGGGAGGAGAGGATGGAGAGGAGACGCAAAGAGTTGGCCGTGGAGAAGGAGCGGGAAGAAGAGGCTCGGCTGAGGCGTCTCGCAGCTTTCAGAGAGAATGAGAAAAAGCTTGAGCGTGCACGTCGTGCAAAAGCAGCCATGGAGGAGAACCCCGATGCTTTCGCCAAGGGAAAGTGGCCTCGTTGCACTCAATAGCTTATTGGATTTGAATTGAACTTTGTGTTTTCGTATTGAGGACCCTACATTTGGTTGTCATGAATTGAGCTTCTGTATTGTAACCTATCCGTACTTCCGTGTTCACTTCGTCAGTGTTTCATGTTGATGTTGCGGACATTTCTTTTTTTTTGAAACATATTACTAAACGATGTGAACAAGCAGAACATATGAAAAGGCATGTGTGGACCCTAACATGCCTTCGAAATTAAAACATACAATAAATACATGAAATGGCATGTGAGACCCTAACATGCCTTCGGAATTAAAACATACAACGAATACACGAAATGACATGTGAGAATCTGCACCAAATAAGGGTAAAGACTCTCTACACTAGACCTAACATGCCTTAGTTAATTGAAACATGCACCACACACATAGACGAACAAATGGACACCTTACTAGTAGTGCTGCCACATATTGAGTTGAGTGGCACCTTCCCCATAGTAACCGCCCATTGGCGGTGGCGATGCCGGCGGGTTGCCATTGTTCTTGTGATGAGGGCAGCGGCAGTACGGGTCTGTGCATATTGGCTCATGCGATGTGGCCCCACTGTTGCCTCCTTCCTCATCTTCCTCCTTGTTGTGGCTCGAGCTGTAGCTTGGGCCGAGCGAGCCGATGCGGTCCTGCAAGTACTAGATGTACTCTAAATGCGGGTTTATAGGTAGAGGGTCCACCCACTTAGTGAACCCGTAACTGTCTTCTGCCCACAAGGTCTGCGATGAATAGATTTGTTAGCACGTTTTTATGTTGCGAAATACATAGCAGAAATAAATGACAAGAAAACATTACATATGCATAGGGACACTTGAAGAATCACCGGCCCCTGTGTATCCCGCCCTCGGTGTACATCTGCACAAGGCAATCCTCACCTTGCCTGCATTTCGGCCACACTTCTTTATGCTTCTTCACGTAGTCCCTCAGAGGTCTTTCTGGACCATAATTACTCTTGCTCTCTTCTGGAAACCTGTCAATGGGTTCGTCGAAGTCATCGGGACCAAAACTACCCCTATCATCCCACATTATTGGCGGGACCTTGCTCTCCACCGTGCCCTTGAGCTTCCCAACCCCAAACCCTCATTTCTTTGGTCCAGACATCTTGTATTGTTGGTGATATTCGCCGAGGGGGTAGTCCCATGTATATATAGGGAGGCGAGGGGTGACGTTGCCTTCGAATACAATTGAATTAATGCAGAGTTAATTCAACACGGTTCTTTGTAATACTCTAAAAAGGCTAGATTCTCGGATTGCCAAAGCAAAGGCTACTCGTTATCAATTATATAGCCCTGAAAAGCCAACTCGCTATCCAGTCTAAGTCACCGAACATCCTACTCGTGACCTGACAAGTCACTGAAAAGGCTACACACTGTGCTGTCTGAGTGACTGAAGAGGCTATGAATTGAATTGACAACTCACTGAAAAGGCTATGCACTGAAAAGGCTATTCGCAAGCCCTCTGAATCACTGAGTAAGTATGGCCAGGCTATGGCCAGCCTTAGGGCAGCCGTGGTCCGCCTTGACCGGCCGTGGCCGGCCTCAGGCCAGCCGTGGCCTGCCCTGAACGACCGTGGCCCGCCGTGCAGTTGTCTAAGCCGCGCCACCCTGGATGGCGCGGCCGCCTAGCCGCGCCACTATGGATGGCACGGCCATCACTTGGCAGTAAGTGGCCGCGCCACCAGGAATGGCGCAGCAGAGACTGGGCTGGGAAGTTTTCAATTTTCAGCTTTCTGTTTCTGTTGTTTCTGTTTTCTGCTGGTTTCCGTTTTTATGCTGGTTTTTGTTGTCTGCTGGTAAGGAAGTTGAGTCCACCGGTTAGTCGTCATTTTTTGTTTTTAGTTTAAGTTTTCTACTTTAATAGTTCTTCTGCGTAAGATAAAATAAGAAGAGTCAAGTAAACCAAATACGCAGTTAAAACACATCGTCATGTTATTACACGTACTGTGTACACAACATCCACCATCAGGTCATACACTCATGCTAAGCTGCTAACTCTAAGCTCCTGGAGTGTAAGGGTCTTGAGGACGACGCTGCCGTTTCGGATTTGTCGGAACGATGTTTGGGGTGTACCCAACATCGCTACGGTCATGCTGTCTGGGCCCACGCCTCACCTGCTATGTCTGGATAGGGCCTTGTCATAACAATTAAGAGCATGAGCAAATAATTTTGAGATGCAATGCAATACAAGTATGAAAGTGACTATTTGCAAGTTACCTGAGACAGAAGAGGTGCATCGTACAGCTGAGACCCGCCCATCTCATCGTACTCCTGGTCCTCATCGTAGTCGTCCTCCTCATCGTCCTCGGACTCTTGTGAAGACTCATCGGGCTCAACCATGGGGCCCTTGCCATGGGGCCGAATCGGAGCCTGTGAACTCCCCGGTTCCATGGAAACCGGCGGAGGTGAACGTCTTGCAGGAGTACCAGAACGAGCCGGACTTAAGGGTGGTATTTCGTACGCTGGCTGGAACTGCAGATCCATACATGCTAGCTTCTGAGCTAGCTTCCTGCATGTCTTGTGCACTCTCTACAGGGACAGTAAACAAATCAATTTTCATATTAGATCTACTTGGCATGACGTTATTTTGGAGGACGCAAATAATGTCAACCTTGACAAAGTGGTGTAGAATTCTCTCTTGTTCTCCTCTAGTCTCAGCTAGGCTACAGACTGCTTCGTTGGAGAGGGTGGACAACCGTCTCGCCTGAAGACAAAGTAAACGAGCAATTAATCAAAGAAGTTGCATAAGTAAAAAAAAGCAGCTAGTTTTGCCAACTCAGCTTTCTTACCACATATCTCTGTATGGGCCCTCTCTCTGGCTATGTACTGCTCCGAGTTGCCTCGTCATAAGGATCTGGCTTGTGGTCTTCGTCTTCGGAGTCCCAGGGATTTGCCACGTCATCGTACGGCAGCTTCAAGTGGGTCCTCGCATTCCTCTGGAACCATTCTAGGTATCGATCAAATTGTTCTTGTGAGTGCTCCGGAGTATCCAGTATCCGCAGCCTGTGACGGGTCTCCCAAGCCTGGATGTACTTGTGGTGCGTAACTGCCCAGTTCCTCTCGTTGTACCTATTCCTTCGGTCGAACCTGCATCAATCGAATGTCGTACAATCATGATAAGTGTAATAACATAATCTAAAATTGTCCATCGGTGATGGTAGCTCAGTTTCATACGCGTGCAACTTCCTGCTTGTCGAGTAGTGCGGCGGAGGACACTCTTGGAACCTTCCAAACTACATGGAGACCCTGCATGGGAAGTGCATCTCTACCACATGGTAGCAGATAAGTGGCGTATCTGAACGCCACTCATCACTCTCTTCTTCTGTCCTGGGACTCAGGTAGTTCTCCAACTCCATCCGAGCCCAGGGACACCAACTAACCTGCAACAATAAAAGTCCAATTAGTACATAGTTTAGAATAGTGCATAATTTCCGTTTTGCACTTACTGCATCTTACCTGGTGCTGTGTCAGGACATCTAGTGTGTCCGTGTAGGAGGCATACCTCCTTGCAGGGTTCCCTTTGACCGTCGGAGCCCTGTCCCTATTTCACACGAAGAGAGCAGTGGGGCCGACGTCTTCATGGGGCCAAACCTGCATTAAGAAGCCATAGAAGTTTACAAATAAAGGGCATGATCAGTCAATCATAGTAAGCCAATCACGATGAAAATTACTTACAGGCAAGCTTGCACGAAGTGGTCTGCCCACTGGCCAACGCTCCCAGCACCAAATCTATAGGAGGTAAAGGCAACCACCAAGGTTGGAGTTCTCTCCGGTTCGACGGCAGGCAACACAAAGTTGGCGGTACAACCAAGCAAGTACCGCACTTCCCCAACTGTATGCTCCAATGTCCTCCCAAAAGAGCTGCAATATGTTGAGGAAGGACCAGCTGATAGTATTCCCTGATGCATCAGGGAATAGGAAGGCACCAAGGAAGTGCCACAACCAGACCTTCGCGTACCTCTCAACGTCAACGTCCGGTGCGTCATCTGGTAGCCAACCAAAGCTTTCTTTTAGCCAACCAGACGTGACACCAGAAGTTCTCCTGCAACAGTAGAATTTATTAGAACAAGGTAGTAGTAACATGAAACCAATTATGTTCTAGCACTCTACTTACTTGGATCTTTTCGCATGCTCGTCCTCTGGTGGCCTAAGTCCACAGAACTCCTCCACCGTGTCCATCTAGTTGTCGGAGTCGACAGTGCCGGTGACTGGATGGCCACCCAAGCGCAGACAAAGTATAAGTGAGACGTCCTGCAGGGTGACTGTCATCTCTCCAGCTGGTAGGTGGAAGGTATGGGTCTCCGGCCTCCACCTAACAATTTCAAAAAGAATACAAATTTAGGAAGGAAAAACCCAAAAAAATGGACGCGGGGAATTATTATGATTTTTTTAAAAAACACATACCTGTCAACAGCTGCCGTGAGGAGTGCAGGGTCCAGTGGTGGCAGACCAGCTAAGTACGAACACACTAGCTCCAGGAAGCCCGCACGCCGTAGATAAGGCGCGTACCTCTCGTCCCAGGGGTGCACACCGTGAACACGACTCCTGAGTGGTGGAAGAAACTCCTGAAGGCCGAGGTCCGACAGGACGTGGCCTCGGTGTAGCTGGTCGTAGGTCAAGTCAAGAATGGGGGTACTGCTGAAGAGGAGCCATCCTGCATGAACAAGAAAAAACATGTTAGAAATAAATCAAACTGATAAATAATGAAATTATATAATCTAAATAACCAAAAAGAATGCATAAAAAGAAAACAGTGATAAGACCATGGTTGCTAAGAGCATTCGCATACCTGGTTGCCTCTACTCCTATGTCTAGAGGCCTTGTGGTCTGGTTCGTGGCAAACGAAGCATAGATTGGTCCCACGTGTCTCGTTGAAGTCGCCCCCGCCGTACATATCATCGCCGTATCCTTTCATAGCGTCCATATCCCCTTTCAACCTCTTCTTCTTTCTCCTTCCCTTACCGAGCTTCATCAACCCTGGATCGGGTACATAGTATGCACCCAAATAAGGTGGCCACTGGGTGGGGTCAAGGTACGGCTCGAAGCTTTTTTGCCATATACTTAGGGTGTTCACGCGAAGGTACAGCGGAGACATAAAGGGGGGAGCTTTGTGGTTGTATCCGTTAACCCTGCAAGCCGTTATCATGTGGGAACAGGGGGCATGCATTATCTGCGGGACATTGCAAGTGCACGTAACTTTCTCGAGGTCTACGCTGTAATTGCGGCCTCCATACGTTTCACCTCCCAGCGTCGTGCCACCCCTCGCCCATATGTTGTAAACCTGCCTGTTGGGCCCGTAGGCCTCTCCTACCTGCATTTTGGACCAAACTTCGGCATCATCCAAATATTCCCGTGCTGCTTTTCCAAACATACCTCCATCATTCGCTAGCCTCCTCTGCGCTTTTGCCCATCTCTTCACAAATTATTCATTGCATTTATGAAACGAGTACTCCACAATTCCAGACATGGGTAAAGCTCGGACACCCTTGAAAACCCTATTGAAAGGCTCGGACGAGTTGGTCGTCATGATGCCATACCTGTAACCACCCTCATTGTATGCTAGCGCCCACTTAGCTTTCTCGTCCATGTGTTGGGCCAACCACACCTTCCCTTGTGTGTTCACCATCTTATCAAGTTCTATCTTTGTTTCCTTGAACTCCCGCTCTGTACGCTTGCAGCAAAGTTCCTTGACCTTGTCACAAACCTCCTTATTGCGATGATGCCTCCAATAGTTGGCTGCAAAATGACGCATGCACCATCTATGAACTAGAGGAGGATACCACGGTATCTGTTCTTCAGCCGCGTTAAGGAGACCCGCGTGCCGATCTGATATCATACAAACAGTGCAGGATGAGCCAAGCACCTCAGTCCGTAGAAGTCACATGAACCAGGACCATGATTCACTGTTCTCCCCTCCGCTAAGGCAAATGCCATTGGAACTATCTGATTCTCTGGATCAACAGCAGCTGCCATCATCAACACGCCCCTGTACTTCCCTGTTAGAAAGGTGCCATCAACTAGTACCACTGGCCGACAAAACTGGAATGCGTGTTCTGTCTGCGCAAAGGACCAAAACACACGCCTCAGTACGTGTTTCAGCTGACCTTCAACAATAAAGGACATCTCGCCAGTGTCTACGAACCATTTCATCCCGTGGTTATAGGAGCTCATTGCACACAGAATTCTGGGAACTCTATTGTAGGCTTCCTTCCAGCTACCCCACTGTATCTCCAGGGCAATCTGCTTAGCACGCCAAACCTTTCCGTACTTTGGCACGTACTTAGTGAAGCCCACTATGCTCTGGATCAATGAAAAAACAGATATGTCATTATTGTCATCAACGAGGCCCAATATGCGACGGGCAAGATAATGTGCCGTGAGCTGAGGATGGTTTTCTTTCTTCTCATTCGACACGCATATGTGAGGCTGCACCACTTTAGTTATCTTCCACTTCCCGTCGTTCCTTTTCTTACGAGCATTTAGCCTCCACAAGCAACCTTTTTTGCAGATGACATGAAACAACACATGCTTGTTGGAATGAGTCACGGTGTATGGCCTATGGTGGTAAACAGCATAATTCTCAAGGAACAATTTCAGCTCAGCCAGCGTGTTGAATAACATCCCTTTAGCAAGGATTTCGTTCTCATGGTTGTAAGACGACTCCCTGCACATTTGGAGGCCTGCGTCACATACTGCAATATCCGTCATGCTGGCATCCCTATAGTTAGGTACTCCACTGAATTGGATGTTTCCAGCCCTCAATTGCATCAACTCTGTAGCCGTGTATGGAGGTGGTGGAACGTACGCCTCGGCTTCGCTTAAACAAGCCCACGAATCATGAGCCACGACATCATCATCCTCAGCTCTAGCCAATCTTCCCTGCACCGGCAACGCATGTAGTTCTTGCAAACTAACTAGCGTTGGCATAGGACAAACGGGGTTGCCATACTGCTCAGTGCCTCCTTGCTCCTCCTCCAAATCCGATGAATCACTGTCTACCAAATCACCAATCCTTTCCTCCTCCAGCTCCTCCTCCTCCTCTCGTTCAAATTCATTCACATCGAAGTCATTGCTTATGTGCCCTGGTGACCTCCTCATCGGCTCATCCACTGCCATATCATCGTGATCCTGCGTCAGCACATCATCCCTGTCCATAACACCCTCTGCTTCTACTGCATCAGCCTGAAAATCAACTTGGTCACCTTTCAATCCGTCGTCGTACGGCTCATCATCGGGCTCATCAGCCACCTTGTGGGCATTCTCCACCACAACCTCAGGAACCGAAGAATTCGAAGCCTAAAGTGCTCGATTGTAGCGGCTCCAATCCGAGGGGCCAAGCAAGGGCATTATCACATAGCGTGGCCTATTCTTCCCGGCATCGAACCTCGCTTTCAATGTGAAGTTACCCACAAACTTCGACCTCAACCGCACCAAAAGGTCCATGAACGAAGGCGGTTCGTCAAACATTTCCAAATCTTCTTTCATGTCCTCAAACATACAATATTCTCTACTAATACTTCCCCGGAAAAAACATGGACAAAACAATCCATCTTGATTTCACTCCTGCCAATCATCGCACCAAAGTTAAACTCTAATATTGCAACCATCTCCGTTCACCATTCAAAACCCACTAAATCTAAATGTACTAACTAATTAACTAACTAAACCCTAACTAGTTCATAAATTAAAACCTAACTAGTTAGGTCATACAAACTATATCTATTGCTAAACTAACTAAATCCCTAAACCTAACTAAACCCTAACAAGTGAACTAACTAAACCTAACTAAACCCTAACTAGTTCAGGGTGGCGCGGCAGGCGCCGCGCCAAGCGGCGTGGCGCGGCGGCCCCCGCGCCGTTGCATGTGGCATGGCTGCCCCTGCCAGCGCAGGAGCCACGTGGCGCCCCTGCCGGACCCTGGGTGGCGCGTCGGTACTGTTTGGACGCGCCATCCCATGCTAGTTTTTTTTAAAAAAGTGGCCGCGTGTTATTTTTAAAAATAGTTTTTAAAAAGTGTTAAAAATAAAAAAATTCTCGTGGGGAGGGAGCCTGGGCAGCGGGGTAGTAACTTGTGTGGTGGAAAGGGGTAGAGGGTTGCCGGCGGAAAGGGGCAGAGGGTTGTTGACAGAGTCACGGGGAAGGGAGCTCGCCGGTCGGTGGAGGTGTGCCGCCACGCCAAATGGGAGCTGATGGGCGAGCTCACCGGATGGCAGGGAGGGAGATGCACCAAGCACGGGAGGCCGTACTACGTGGGGAGGAACGAATGGATGGGGGCCGGTCTGTTCGGCTAATAGAAATTGGGTCTGGAGGGAGGATTTGAGGTCCTGACCAAATAAGGGTCTTAAGAAAGGATCCTACTGGAGCACGATTTTTGCCCTCGTCATCCATATTTAGCTATGGGGGTTTAAGTAGGGCCCCTACTAAAGTTGTTCTTAAAAGAGTTTCATTCTCAATAATAGAGCGACACATCAGCAAATATACTGACTTGACGGCTTCTTTATGAAGAGTAGAGATGGCAACGGGTATATACCCGACGGGTAGTAGCAACCCGTACCCGCGAAATAAAATTTTACCCGTTGGGTTATCCGTACCCGTGCACGGGTAGGAAATTGCTCCCATACTCGTACCCGGTGGGTAGGGATGAAAATGGTACGGATATTTATCCAACCGTCCGTTCGACCGAATCCGTTTAGAGGTGTTCAGATCTGTCCATATCCGAGTCCGGATATTTAATATCCAATACCGTATCCATATTCGAATACTCAAATTGTATATTTATGATGTCGACATCCAATCGTATCCTATCCGGCCTGGCTGACACTATCCGTATTTAAATCCGAATCCGACCAGAAATATGAAAACAAATGTGATATCAGATATATCCGTTCATATCCGATCCGTTTTCATCCCTACCGGCGGGTAATTTCTACCCGACGGGTAACCCGTACCTGATAATATACCCGATATTTACATATATTTATCATACGCATTCTCATACAAAAATAATATCATTCCAACAAATTGCATACTAACATTCATACTTAAAAACATCATTGCAATAAGATGACAATAATATACAAATATAGCATCATTGTATCATGGTCAAGCTAGTAAAAATACTGCTAAAATGCCTCGTCTGCGGGTATTTCTTACCCACGGGTACGCGGGTATGGGTAGTACACACCTATACCCGTACCCGCATACCCGATGGGTGTAGGATTCTGCCCAATAACATACCCACGGGTAGAAGCTTCATCCTGTACCCGTCTTTTTATCGGGTAAAACCCGTCGGGTACTCGGGTTTCGGGTACCCATTGCCATCTTTAACGAAGAGAGACAGAGTTTCGTTTGAATGAAACTTTCTTGCACGGTTACCAACACAAAAATTGATGTGGCAATCTTAGTAACCGATGAAACTTTTCACAGAGATTGGCTTAAGGGCACACCTGATTTGAGTTGTAGTTTATTAACTTCTGAGTCTCTCATAGCAAGTGTTATCTGTTCGAGCTCTTTTATTTTTGTTCCAGAGAGTTTTGTGGAGATTCCTACTAATTGTAGCACACTTTAAACTTGTTCTAACTTCCAGGTCAAATTTTCGTCGCTTTCATCACATTTATAGACAATTGTGCATCAACACTGAAGAACTGGACCTACTGGTAATGTCTCATAACTTATAAGGAAGAAAATGTCATGACCACATGACATGTTTTTCTCGTCTACAATAATGAATTTGTGATTGCTAAGTGTACCTACGACCGCGTAGAGCTGCTACAAGTGTGTGTGGTGTCCGGTCACCTGCCTGGCGCACCCGCACAACACTACGCGAGTGCAGAGTAGGCATAGTATTCTTATCACCTGACCCGTCGCCGGTCAACGACAAACCCAGCTCTCGCAAACCATGGCCACCGCCGTCACCGTGCGTCCTGCCGCCGCCCCGGCCTGTTCCGGCCGCGACCACGTCGTGGTGTTCCCGTTCATGGCCAAGGGCCACACGCTCCCGCTGCTCCACTTCGCCCCGGCGCTCGCCGCGCACCACGGCGGCCTCCGCGTCACGGTGGTCACCACCCCAGGCAACCTCGCCTTCGCGCGGCGCCGCCTGCCGGCGCGCGTCGGCCTCGTGGCGCTCCCGTTCCCCAGCCACGCGGACGCGGCGGAGGCGGATCTGCCCGAGGGCGTTGAGTCCACGGACGCGCTCCCGTCGCACTCGCTCTTCCCAGCGTTCCTGCGCGCCACGGCGCTGCTCCGGGAGCCCTTCGCGGGGTACCTGGCCTCGCTCCCGGCGCCGCCGCTCACGCTCGTCTCCGACTTCTTCCTCGGCTTCGACCAGCGCGTCGCCAGCGTGACATTCCACGGCATGTCCGCCTTCTCCCTGGCGCTCTGCATCTCCCCCGCGACCAGGCCGCCGCCGGCCGAGAGCATCCAGGCCGGCGGCGCCCCCTTTCGCGTCCCTGGGTTCCCGGAGACCGTCACGATCACCGCGGACGAGGTCCCGCACGCCGTGGCGCAGGCCGCCGACCTCGACGACCCGGTGACACGGTTCTTGTCCGACGAGGTCCGTGATTGGGACTACAAGAGCTGGGGCGTCCTCGTGAACAGCTTCGACGCGCTGGACGGGGACTACGCCGCCATCCTCGAGTCCTTCTACCTCCCGGGCGCGCGCGCCTGGCTGGTTGGCCCGCTGTTCCTCGCCTCCGGCGAGTCGCTGGAAGGCAGCAGCGGCGACGACGACGAGGACCCCGAAGGGTGCCTCAAGTGGCTTGACGAGCGGCGGCCCGGGTCGGTGGTGTACGTGTCGTTCGGCACGCAGGTCCACGTCACCGTGGCGCAGCTCGAGGAGCTCGCGCACGGGCTGGCGGAATCCGGCCACGCCTACCTCTGGGCCGTGCGGTCCTCCGACGCGGCGTGGTCGCCGCCGGTGGACGCGGCGGGGCCCGAAGGGAAGGTCGTCAGCGGGTGGGTCCCGCAGTGGCGCGTGCTGGCGCACCCGGCGGTGGGAGGGTTCGTGAGCCACTGCGGCTGGAACTCGGTGCTGGAGAGCCTCGCCGCCGGGCGGCCGCTGCTGGCGTGGCCCATGATGGCGGAGTAGGCCGCGAATGCGAAGCACGTGGTGGACATCCTCGGCGCCGGCGTCCGCGCCGGGGTGAGCGCCGGCGCGAACGTGGCGCCGGAGCTGGTCGGCAGGGCGCAGGTGGCGGAGAAGGTCCGGGAGCTGATGGACGGCGGCGAGGCCGGGCGGAGGATGCGCGCCAGGGCCGAGCACTTCCGGGACGCGGCGCGGGCGGCCGTGGGCGAAGGCGGCACATTGCGGCTGGCGCTGCGGCGGCTGGTGGACGAGCTGCGGCGAACCTATGACGCCAGGCGCAGCGACGAACAGTGCAACCATGAGGTGTTGTCGGAGGAGACGAGCAGGGCCGGCGCTACCAATTGCACTGGCCCATGATTGTGTTGTCGAAATGCTTTGCCGTTTCTTCCATGTGACCATGTACGTATCAGATTGATCAGATCCTGGCGAGTCACAACTCACAAGTCACAAGTATGATCGTATCTAATTCTTAAGAGCATGTACAAGATGTTGTCTTTAAAATCTTGTTTAAACATATAAAGACAGCTAAACAAACAAATACAATGGGTTATCATCAATTCGAGTGTCTGCAAATAACTTAATACTTACTCCCTCAGTCCAGTAAAATATGCAATTCTAACACAGTATCATGATTTTTTATCTTAAGTTTGTTTAAATATAAACAAAAATATTAATATTTAGGACATCAAATAAATCCTATTAGGTTAATTACAATATATTTTTATTATAAATTAATTTTGAGTCATAAATGTGAGTACTAATCATTTCTCACCATGATCAAGAAAAACATGTTCTTAATGAGTTCTTTTATGTTGTTGGTATAAGAGAATACCTCACCGTGAAAGAACAACCAATATATGGCATCTTGTTTGATACATCCGCTAAACTTTAGTTGACTATATACACTCCACAGCTAAGCTCCTGTTTAGCTAGCTAATTGCTAGATCCTAAGTTTAGCCAGCTAAACTAAATTTTAGTGAGACTATTTGAATACTCAGGGGGTGTTTAGTTGGTGAAAAGTGAGTGAAAAATGTACTGTAGCACTTTTGTTTGTATTTGACAAGTTTTGTCCAATCATGGCCCAAGTAGACTCAAAAGATTCATCTCAAGCTAGTCAGGTAAAAAGTACAAATATGCAACAGCTGATACTTCATTTAGTGCTCCATGCAAGCGGAAAGTACAATTAATATGATGGGGAATAGTGTCAAATTTTGGCAACTAAGCAGGGCCTCAATTACCAAAATGTTTCATCTAAAGTTTAGTTACAATATCCAAACACCTTGACTTTAGCTAGTTTTAGCTGAATTAAAATATCTAATGGGTTTGTGTGTATTTTGTTACCTAAATTTAACCCTCATTTTGGGATACTGTTTTGTCAAACAATTTTAGATCACGGTGAATCCCACTTTTCACGGTGGTGAATGCTCCTGCTATAGAGCCATGAATTACATAACAGCTAGTCTCTTATGCGGCTCTGCCTCCGGCGACCTTCTTCGCGGAACGCGCTCTTTCCCGTCGGTGCACGCCGTTTTTGTCTCTTGCAACGTTTCTACGTCATTTTACTCCGCCGCCGCTTTTGCGTCGGAGTGGGCCGCGCCGCGCTTCTCTAGCGGACAGCTGCTCCGTGTTTGCGCGGCGTTCACTTCTCTTCCTGCCGTCGGATGCCGAGTCAACGGCTCCGCCTCGGACACCCCTCGTTTTCCTGTGCTGCTGTGCACAACCCCATCCCCTCGACGGCTCGACGACAGGGGTGGTGCACTGGTGCTGGGGGAGATAGCTACGCCCTTTCGGTGTTCCTTCTAGCTCCTCTTCCGCCGGCGCCCGGTGGCCCGTTCTTCCTGTACTCCGGCAGGCCCCCCAACACACACACACACACACACCGCGGCCGACGCCCGCCTCCCTCAACACCAACGCCCGCCTCCCTCAACACCCGCCACCGGCACAGAAGGTAAATCTCATCCGCACACTAAGGCTGCGTTTAGTTCACAAACTTTTATTCTCTCTCCTCATCACATCGATTGTACTTTCCGTCTGCATGGAACACTAAATGAAGTAGCAGCTGTTGCATGTTTGTACTTTTTACCTGGCTATCTCGAGATGAATCTTTTGAGTCTACTTAGACCATGATTGGACAAAAGTTGTCAAATACAAACGAAAATGCTACAGTTGCAAAACTAACCAAAAATTCCAAACTAAACACACCCTAAAACGTTTACCACGCAAATCCTAAAACATTTGTGATTTGTGGGTTTACTAGGTGCTTTGTCTGGATGGAAGTTGATATCCTCCAAGTCAATGTCAGCTAGCCCTGCTAATGGGTTAATACTCACCATATATCTAACCGAACCCGTAACAAATTAATTCTCTTTTCAACCCGCCCTACCTCATACCATTCTATCTTCGACCCAACACATTCTAACCCATTTCAACCCATAAACCGGATCCTAAATTTAAAACCTTACGTTCACACTTTAAAATTTTATCGAATTTGGCTGAAATTTGTTGCAAATGATTTAATATAGCAAGCAGCAATTTCATGTCAACCGACATTGCCAGATGTATATATGGGCCCCACGTCAGAGCCGGACCATAGAAATAAAACTTCGTGTTCACACCATATAATTTTATCGAAATCGATTAAAATTTATTGTAAATCATTTAATATAGCAAGCAGCAACTTCATGCCAACTGACACTGCCAGATGTGTATGTGGGCCCCACGTCAAAGCCGGACCCTAAAAATAAAACCTCGCGTTGACACCATGAAATTTTATCGAAATCGATTAAAATTTGTTGCAGATGATTTAATATAGCAAGCAGCAACTTCATGCCAACCGACATTGCCGGATGTGTATGTGGGCCCCACGTCAGAGCCGGACCCTAAAAATAAAACATCGCGTTCACACCTTAAAATTTTATCGAAATTGGCCGAAATTTGTTGCAGATGATTTAATATAGCAAGTAGCAACTTCATGCCAACTGACACTGCCGGATGTGTATGTGGGTCCCATATCAGAGCCGGACCCTAAAAATAAAACCTCGCGTTCACACCATAAAATTTTATCGAAATCGACTAAAATTTGTTGCAGATGATTTAATATAGCAGGCAGCAACTTCATGACAATCGGCACTGTCAGATGTTTATTAATATAACATCCATCCGTCGGTTCAATACATTCATTTCAAAAAAAAACGAGATGTCAATTCCAACCTGTCCCAACCTGTTTTTTTATTAAACCCACTCCAACCCAACCCGTTCAGTAAGTCAACCCATTTCTACCCGTCCAAAGTGTACCCTCTTGAAAACCCAACCCATTAAACCCGTTTCAACCTGACCCATTAGCAGGCCTATGTGGGCCCCACGTCAGAGCCGGACCCTAAAAATAAAACCTCGTGTTCACACCTTAAAATTTTATCGAAATTGGCCGAAATTTGTTGCAGATGATTTAATATAGCAAGCAGCAACTTCATGCCAACTGGCACTGCCGGATGTGTATGTGGGTCCCATGTCAGAGCCAGATCCCAAAAATAAAACATCGTGTTCACACCATGAAATTTTATCGAAATCGATTAAAATTTGTTGCAGATGATTTAATATAGCAGGCAGCAACTTCGTGACAATCGGCACTGTCAGATGTTTATTAATATAACATCTATCCACAGGTTCAATCCATTCATTCCAAAAAAAAGAGATGTCAATCCTAACCCATCCCAACCCGTTTTTCTATTAAACCCACCCCAACCTAACCCGTTCAGTAAGTCAACCCATTTCTACTCGTCCAAAGTGTACCCACTTGACAACCCAACCCATTAAACCCGTTTCAACCTGACCCATTAGCAAGATGGAGGGAGTAAGTTGAGACCATCATATCAAAAGTATTGCCAAATGTGTACACGCAAAAACAACTTATAAAAGAAAAATTAAAATGAAACAAAAGAATGATGGAGTTCAAATACCACTTTGGGCTAAAAGTTGAAACCATATGATATAAATAACTTTTTTTGGTTTAACAAATTTCTGAAAAGGGAAATCCATAAGCTCCTAACAAACAGGGCCTTAACTCCTTAAAAAAAAACAAATAGGGCCTTAAATGAGCTCCAAGAATCTGTGTGCCGGTCCCCAATTTTGTTAGCTTAACTCTGTGCTTCCACTTAGAGCATTTCCAGCAATACTACCCAAATTAGACTACCTAAATCTCCTTTTAGGTAGCCACCTATTTTTCTACTACTCCTATTTTGCTCTCAACTCCAGCAATACTACCTAAAACAGCCAACCCAAACCCATCCTAACAGAGAATGATAGGTAAGTCTCATCTGTCATCCTCTCTTATGTCTTCTTCTCCACAGGCGGAGGAGTCGCGCGCCGGCGAGGTCGCGGCCACGCGCCTGGGGAAGGGCCGCCCGTCGAGGAACCTGCCGCGGCGGAGGAGTCGCGCGCCGGCGAGGCCACGGTCGCGCACCAGGGGAAGAGCCGCCCGCCGGTGGAGGTGCCTTGGCGGAGGAGCCGCGCGCTGGCGAGGCTGTGGCCGCGCACAGGGGGAGGGCCGCCCCCCGGGAGGTGCCGCGGCGAAGGATCCGCGCGCAGGGGGAGGGCCGCCCGCCGGGGAGGTGCCGCGGCGGAGGAGCCGCGAGCCGGCGAGGCCACGGCCGCGCGCCAGGGGGGACTGCCCGTCGGGGAAACTGCCGCGCTGAGGAGCCACCAGCCGGGGGAGCTATCGCGCCATGGGAGGGCTGTCCGCCGGGGGAGGAGCGGCGTCGGGAGAGGAGGGGAGGAGCGGCGTCGGGCGGTTTTCGGCGCGTGGGGATGAGAGAGAAAATCTAGGTAGCCTGTTGTTGGCCCAACGGGAATAGGTAGGGAGAGGGGGGATTTGGGTAGCCAACAAATCTGTTGGGTGGGATAGGTAGTCTGTTGGAATGGTTTTTTGGCCACCACTACCTAGATTGGGAATAGGTAGTGGGATAAGTAGTGTTGCTGGAGATGCTCTAACAGTACCACTCAAATGAAGACCCCCTAAATTTGATTTTTTTTAAAAATAATATTTTTTAAAAGATTAATTGCAAATGTAGTATTTGGATTCGGAAAATTGTAAAAATAGCATCCTGTCGGCTCAGCCGATAGTCTGACAATCGTCGGCAAAGGGTGTCGGCGCCGATAGCAGACCTATCGGCTACTGGACGGCCGACAGGTCCAGTCGGCTGGCAGACAGCCGATAGGCCTGTCGGTTAACCGTAAGCCGACATGCCACAGGTTCATTTCATGTGCTTTTTTATTTTGATGTTCATTTTCACGTTTTTCATATTCGTTACACGGTTCGATCCGAAAACTTACTCCCGTCTTTGAAGACTGTTCTACAAATTAAGTGTGTTGCAAACTACGAGAAATAGAATTAAAACAACACATGTTCAATTTAAAAGAGTAACCCAGCGATATATGAAATGAGCGGTGCGTGGCATGTGTGGTACTCTAGGGTTGTACCAAACCTAATCCTAACATGCCTTAGGAAAAGTGAACACAATGGTGGTTTGCAATGGCATGTGTGTGTGACTCTGGTAAGAGGCCATAGACTATTGTAAACATGTCTTAGGGAATTTAACTTGCTTGGGTCTATTACATTGTTCTACTGGGTGCAGCATGGTTGTTTGCCCTTATTGTCGCACCATGAAGACGGTTCCGCTGCATCTCTCTTGTTCTTGAGTGCTGCCTTCTTTTTCTTTACGCTTGATGATTGTTTCACGCAAGCTTAACTCCTCCCTCCTCCTGGCAAGATCTTCCTCCTTAGATTTGAGACGGATCTGATCGGCCCTGATCTGTCGCTCTTTGTCCTCCCTGATTTTGCGGTCAACCTCACGAGCCTCATTCATCTTCAGAAGATATTGAGCTTTGTCTTCAAGCTCCTTCGGGCGCCTCTGTGGTCATGCGGGCATCTCCGGATCCACCCATTGGATCCACTTGCAACGCTACATGTGTGGATATAAAGGATCAAATTGTGTATAGTTTACAAGAAACGAAAGAAGAAGTTGTTGATAGTACCATGAAGTCGTCATCCAGATCTGGACACCCGAAGTATCTACACCCATAGTGCCGGTCCAACTCCATCCACACGCACAACCTAGTCACAAACCTACAATGACACTTTGGCCGCTCACACCACGACGGTAGCTGAGTTAGGCTAGTTGTCCATGACTGACATTGTAGTTGAATGAGTAGGGTTTGGAGTAGAAATTGTGTGGTATGCTAACTCGTCGGATGTCTTTAAATAGGTCAGGCATGGAGTAAGCAGTAATTTCATGGACCCCAGCCTTTTGAGACTTAGTCCTTTATAGGCTTTACAGAGTTTGTTTTTCGCAATAAGTGCATATGCCCTATCCTTTTCAGTGAGTTGTCAATTCAATTCATGGCCTCTTCAGTGATTGCGACTGCACAGTGACTAGCCTTTTTAGTGACTTTGGCAGACCAAGAATCTAGCCTTTTCTGTGATTCAGAGGGCTTGCGAATAGACTTTTCAGTGCATAGCCTTTTCAGTGAGTTGTCAATTCAATTCATGGCCTCTTCAGTGATTGCGACTGCACAGTGACTAGCCTTTTCAGTGACTTTGGCAGACCGAGAATCTAGCCTCTTCAGTGATTCGGAGGGCTTGCGAATAGGCTTTTCAGTGCATAGCCTTTTCAGCGAGTTGTAAATTCAATTCATGGCGTCTTCAGTGATTGCGACTGCACAGTGACTAGCCTTTTCAGTGACTTTGGTCCGGACAGTACGGCTCGACGCAAACGTCGAACACCAGTCATTTCCTCGTCAACCACAACTCATGTCATGGTAGCACAACTCGGACATGCCGTATAGAGCCCTAGCCTGTACGTCGTGTCCTATGTAGGGAGTCCACCGAACCCTGTCAGGTGTAAGCTGGTCCAACGCGGCGACGTATGCCGTGTACGTGCCTCTAGCCAGTGCCTGTTGCCCACATCGGCTGCAAAACAACAAACATTAGGACTCGTCGTCACAGTACAAAAATTTAAGCTTAAAGGAGGATACCTACGTCACGACACAGCCAAAGTGTGCCCATCGTCGGCGCGTCGATCTCGTCGGGCACACCAAACTCGTCGATCTTTTCTGGTTCTGCTTACATAGCCCTCTTGAACAGGTCCTGCAGACGCTTGCTTTTGAACTGTTTATAAAAATTTACAGCTAAATGCCTCATGCACCAACGACTTTGTATATCAGGGCCATTGAACCTCTGCATCCTCACCGTTCTTCAACTTCTGCACCGGATTCAGTAAACCTACATTCCGATTCATGCAACACACAAACATTCTCCTTTCCTTCCATCAAAGCTCGTTTCAGCCACTTAAGGAACCACAACCAGCTCTCGTTGTTCTCCGATTCAACCAAGGCAAAAGCAATGGGAACAACCTGACTGTTATCATCAACCCCAATAGCTGTTAGCAAAGTACCTCTGTATTGCCTAGTCAGGAATGTACCATCCATGCATAGCACAGGTCGGCAATACTTGAAGCCCCGTCTCATGCACCCGAAGCACCAAAAGGCTCTCTTAAGGACACGGTCTCCGTCGACGTTGATATAGTCCTCATAATCATGTATGGTGTCCAGGGTTTCTAGCTTGTACGGTTTGTAAGAGTGTTGGAAGATGGTGATATGAATCCTTGTACGTTCCAAATCTCTTCTCCAAAGCTAACTGTTTTGCTCTCCAAGCCATGTCGTAAGATATGGCATAGCCATATCTGTTCCGTATAGCCAGCATTATCCGGAAAGGGGAAATGCCAAGTTTTTCAACAATCTCCCCATGTATCTCATATGCCACGAACTGTGCTGTCATGTTTCGATGCTTGGTCAGCGTCGCCTCAGCAAGCAACTATGTGGTTGCACAATAGTAGCAATGAAGTTGCTCTCCGTACGTGGCATATGACCATGAACACGCCAAGTGCACCCTGAGATGACGCACTTAACGTCCCACGTCTTGGGGTTGGAAATAACAACTCTAAACTGCCTCTTCTCACAATAAGCCCACCACCTGACGGCGTGCTGCAGATGAACCTTGTCATGGAATATCTGTCCTTGCATCACCTCCGTCCTTGAATACTCCCACGCCAAGTGATGACTATCGTCCACCGTCATGGCATCTAGTGAGAAGTTAGTCCATTCCGCGGGGATGTCGGTCTCAGTCTTCGAACCTCCTGCCAGCATGCTCATCCACAAATCCCAGGTGCTCTGCATTGTCAAGTTCCATTTGTTCGACGATTCTTTCATCCTCCTCACCCTCGTTAGGCTTCCATGTTTGTACTAAAACCTTGTTCTTCCACATCCTCTGTCCTATGCTCCACCCTCCAAGAATCAGAAACCACGGTCTGCTCAGCATTTGTTGCATATTCTTGTTCTCCTGCATCCTCTGTCCCCAATTGAACACCGTCACAATCGTGAACATAGGTTTGCTCTTCGTTTGTAGGCCTCTAAATCCTCTACTTCTCGAACTGTGCTGCTACTCTCTCCTTACATGGCACCATCGACGAACTGAACAAGCATGATATTGTCATAACCACGTTCCAAAGCCTTACTCACGAGAAACTTCCATTTATTCGTGTTACTTGCCTCGTACAGCTCCCATCTCCATCCATTCTCCCTTGACCTGGGCACCAGCATACTAATCTTCAAACGTTGCTGCGACGGCGAAAAACCAAGCCATTCATGCAACCAGGCCAATACTTGTCTCCGGCTATGATCCAGCGGTGAGTTCAGTTGTGTGTCAAAGAACTGAAACTGAACTAAGGTCTACACCGCTATCCCCAGTTCTGATTTCACCCTTGCCATAGTAAACTCTGAAAGGAACTAGATCGGACGACATTCCTGCTCTCATCGTTAAACTTACACTGTCAGTTCAATATCGCCATAACCCCAAACTAATACATCTAAAACATAATCTAATTCTAAATAACTAATTCAACGTAAATCACTAACTAACTAAATCAACCAACCCTAAACCACTAACAAAATAAACTAACCTAACCCTAACTAACTAAATCACTAACCCTAATTAACTAATTAAACTAACTAAATAAACAAAAACTAACCCTAACTAACTAAATAAACTAACCTAACCCTAATAAAAAACTAAATAAACTAATCCTAAACAAATTTACAACTTAAAAACTAAATCTACCCTAAACCTAAAACTAAATATACTAACTAAATCTACCTAACCTTAAAACAAATCTAAATAACTAACTAATTTAGTCTAAACTAACTAACTAAATTAATGAAATTTATTAAGTAAAAAAAACATAAAAACTAGCTTACCGAGAGGGAGGCAGCGCAGAGCTGCGGTGGGCTGCGCCGGCCGGGGCCTCGGCGCTCGCGCGGGGAGGGTGGAGGGCGGCATGCGGGGGGCCCTCCGCCGGATCCGGCGGCTGGGGGACGACGGGAGGCGGTCCGGAGCGGCGGGATGGCGGACGGCGGCGGTGACCGCGCGGTGAGAGAGAGCGAGCGGCGTCGGAAGGAAGAAGGAGGCCGCGTTTAGTATAGGGCCATGTCGGCTCGTCGCAGGCTGACAGGCCCCTATCGGGTCGCCAGCGGCCGACAGGCCTATCGGCCCGACAGGACCACCGTTTCTGCCGCCGCCTGTTTGCGTGGCACCCTAGTCGGCTGTGGAGCGGCCGATAGGTTCTTGTAGGCTCGTCAGTGACCGACAGGGCTCTAATCGGCTTTCCAGCGACCGACAGGATGCTATTTTTGCAATTCTTCCAATCCAAATACTAGATTTGCAATTAATTTTTAAGAAAATATTATTTTAAAAAAAATACCCCTAAATTCCTTGAAGTAGACAATGACTAGTGGGACCTACTCGTCATCCCCACGCTCTGTCATCTGAGCTATAGTCAGGGGAAGCGGAGAACAGAGTGGAGTCGCGGGCACGTGGCGACATCAGACAGTTCCCATTAACTTCTGGGTCTCTTAGAGCAAGTGTTATTTGTTCGAGCTCTTTTATTTTTGCTTCAGCGAAATAGTCAAATTCGTCCTTGAACTATCACCGAAAACTCAGTTTAGTTCCTGAACTATGAAAAAGACCGTTTTAGTCCTCAAACTTTCACAGCCGGCTCAATTTCGTCCCTAAACTATGAAAACGACCGTTCTCGTCCTCAAACTTTCACAGCCGGCTCAATTTTGTTCTTAAACTATGAAAACGACTGTTCTCGTCCTCAAACTTTCACAGCCGGCTCAATTTCGTCTCTGGTCCGATGTGGAGCGCCACGCTGGTTCGTCTCGTCATCGCCTAGTCAGGTAGAATCAGTTTTTAAAAGTCTGCAACTGATTTATTCTTATTCCAACTGGTTGCAACTAGTTGTAACTCTTCAATACAACATTGATGAAGATGATTTTTAATTGTAGATTTCAATAAAATCTACAAATTTTTAGTTTTAATTTTTTTTATTTAAGGATGTTAAAATGCTCAAAAAGTTAATGTAAAATTTTAGCACCATAATAATTACCTGTTGCTGCTTGTAATTAATATAAAAATTAATATAAAATTTTATCATCATAATATGAACTTTTTGAGTATCTTAATGTCCTCAAATAAAAAACATTAGAGATGAAATTAAGGACGAGAACGGTCGTTTTCATAGTTTAGGGGCGAAATTGAGCCGGCTGTGAAAGTTTGAGGACTAAAACGATCGTTTTTATAGTTCAGAGACTAAACTGAGCTTTCGGCAATAGTTCAAGTACGAATTTGACTATTCCGCCTTTTGCTTTAGAGAGAAAGTTTTGAGGAGATTCCTACTAATTGTAGCACACTTTAAACTTGTTCTAACTTCTGAGTCAAATTTTCGTCGCTTTCATCACATTTATAGACAATTGTGCATCAGCATTGAAGAACGGGACCTACTGGTAATTGTCTCATAACTGATAAGGAAGAAAATGTCATGGCCACATCACATGTTTTTCTCGTCTACAATAATGAATTTGTGATTGCTAAGTGTACCTACGGCCGCGTAGAGCTGCTGCAAGTGGGTGTCGTGTCCACTCACCTGCCCTGGCGCACTAGCACAACACTACGCGAGTGCAGAGTAGGTATAGTATTCTTATCACCTGACCCGTCGCCGGTCCCCCGCCAACCCAGCTCTCGCAACCATGGCCACCGCCGTCACCGCGCGTCGTGCCGCCGCCCCGGCCAGTTCCGGCCGCGACCACGTCGTGGTGTTCCCGTTCATGGCCAAGGGCCACACGCTCCCGCTGCTCCAATTCGCCTCGGCGCTTGCCGCGCACCACGGCGGCCTCCGTGTCACGGTGGTCACCACCCCAGGCAACCTCGCCTTCGCGCGGCGCCGCCTGCCGGCGCGCGTCGGCCTCGTGGCGCTCCCGTTCCCCCGCCACGCGGACGCGGCGGAGGCGGAGCTGCCCGAGGGCGTTGAGTCCACGGACGTGCTCCCGTCGCACTCGCTCTTCCCAGCGTTCCTGCGCGCCACGTCGCTGCTCCGGGAGCCCTTCGCGGGGTACCTGGCCTCGCTCCCGGCGCCGCCGCTCGCGCTCGTCTCCGACTTCTTCCTCGGCTTCACCCAGCGCGTCGCCAGCGACGCCGGCGTGCCCCGCGTGACGTTCCACGGCATGTCCGCCTTCTCCCTGGCGCTCTGCTTCTCCCTCGCGACCAGGCCGCCGCCGGCCGAGAGCATCCAGGCCGGCGGCGCCCCCTTCCGCGTCCCGGGGTTCCCGGAGACCGTCACGATCACCGCGGACGAGGTCCCGCACGCTGTGGCGCAGGCCGCCGACCTCGACGACCCGGTGACACGGTTCTTGTCCGACGAGGTCCGTGATTGGGACTACAAGAGCTGGGGCATCCTCGTGAACAGCTTCGACGCGCTGGACGGGGACTACGCCGCCATCCTCGAGTCCTTCTACCTCCCGGGCGCGCGCGCCTGGCTGGTTGGCCCGCTGTTCCTCGCCGCCGGCGAGTCGCCGGAAGGCGGCAGCGGCGACGACGACGAGGACCCCGAAGGGTGCCTCAAGTGGCTTGACGAGCGGCGGCCCGGGTCGGTGGTGTACGTGTCGTTCGGCACGCAGGTCCACGTCACCGTGGCGCAGCTCGAGGAGCTCGCGCACGGGCTGGCGGAATCCGGCCACGCCTACCTCTGGGCCGTGCGGTCCTCCGACGCGGCGTGGTCGCCGCCGGTGGACGCGGCGGGGCCCGAGGGGAAGGTCGTCAGCGGGTGGGTCCCGCAGCGGCGTGTGCTGGCGCACCCGGCGGTGGGAGGGTTCGTGAGCCACTGCGGCTGGAACTCGGTGCTGGAGAGCCTCGCCGCCGGGCGGCCGCTGCTGGCGTGGCCCGTGATGGCGGAGCAGGCCGGCGTCCGCGCTGGGGTGAGCGCCGGCGCGAACGTGGCGCCGGAGCTGGTCGGCAGGGCGCAGGTGGCGGAGAAGGTCCGGGAGCTGATGGACGACGGCGAGGCCGGGCGGAGGATGCGCGCCAGGGCCGAGCACGTCCGGGACGCGGCGCGGGCGGCCGTGGACGAAGGCGGCACATCGCGGCTGGCGCTGCGGCGGCTGGTGGACGAGCTGCGGCGAACCTATGCCGCCAGGCGCAGCGACGAACAGTGCAACCATGAGGTGTTATCGGAGGAGACGAGCACGGCCGGCGCTACCAATTGCAGTGGCCCATGATTGTGTTGTCGTAATGCTTTGCCGTTTCTCTTGCGTCGGAGTGGGCCGCGCCGCGCTTCTCTAGCGGACAGCTGCTCCGTGTTTGCGCGGCGTTCACTTCTCTTCCTGCCGTCGGATGCCGAGTCAACGGCGCTCCGCCTCGGACGCCCCTCGTTTTCCTGTGCGGACTGCGCACAACCCCATCTCCTCGACGGCTCGACGACAGGGGTGGTGCTGGGGGAGATTGCTACGCCCTTTCGGTGTTCCTTGTAGCTCCTCTCAGCGCCACCACCGCCCCCTCACCTCAACACCCGCCACCGCCAGAGAAGGTAAATCTCATTCGCACACTGAAACCCTTACCACGAAAATCCTAGAATATTTGTGACTTGTGGGTTTACTAGGTGCTTTCTCCGGATGGAAGTTGGTATCCTCCAAGTCAATGTCAGCTCACATAATTATATAATCAGTTTCTCTTTCTTTTAATATGTAAACTGTTCACATTTGGTTTTGAGTAATTGCACTGGTAATATTAACAACTAGGTTGGTGGGTGCAGATTAGTCCAGCACCATGTGATTTGCTCAGTTTTGGTAGAAGAACTAGGCCAATCATTGCTTGTTCTGTCCAAATACAGCCATGGTCATGTATTTGGCCACGGCGGACCAAATCGCTGAATCTTAAGTGGAAGTAGTTGGTTGTGGCTTGGAACTGTCTAGGTCGGAACAGTCTGTTTTGGTTTGTTGGGCAGATGCTTGGGATCAGACTAAGTTCCGAGACAGAATCATAGTCTGCAGCTGGGTTAGGAAGCAGAGTCACACTGAAATTAGCTCTAAGATCTTGTATGTGAATTGAGATGATGGCCATCTCTCGACTCCTGGATCCACCCTGATCCCTGAGCAACCTGATAGAGTTTCAAACCTTTACTACTTATATATAAACTACCTATGTGCCTGGCAACTTATATAACAGCGTGAACGTTTTGTCAAGGAAGAGTGAAAAAAGAGTGCCTCAAAAATGTATCTGGTAGTTTCATCTTCATGCCCTCTTGGGAAAAATGCAAGTTATCTTGCACTGTCCGTACTAAAGATCAGCGTGTTTCTGATCCTGTCCATACATTAATGGCTCGTGGCCAAATTTCTGTAGGTTATAGAGTTTGTGCTTATAACAATAATTCATTGGGCAGCTATGCAATTCTTTTGACCACATGCTCCTAGACATCAGCCTCAGCGTTTACCTAGCTATCTTTAGTAAAGAGGTACATTTTAAGAAATGGTTCCGAATGCAATTGTACTTTCCGCATGCATAGAGCACCAAATGAAGTAGCAGCTATTGCATGTTTGTACTTTTCGCCTGGCTAGCTCAAGATGAATCTTTTAAGTCTACTTGGACCATGATTGAACAAAAATTATCAAATACAAACGAAAGTACTACAGTGCACTTTTCACCCCTCTTCACCCAACTAAACAACCCCAGTCGGCGATCTGCGGCTGAGTGGACGCTGTGGCTGAGCGGGCACCCATGATCCACTTGCAAGAAGACGAGGCTGGCCCTGACCCGCGAGGAGGTGGTGGCGCTCCTGCCAGCCCCCGAGGGTGGAGGAGACAACCCCCGGCGTGGCGTTCTTCTCAGCGTGCTCTGAGGCCGAAGAGCCACGGTTCCTTTGCGCTCCCCGACGGCCGCCGCGACGCCAAGACTGGTGGCGCAGAACCGCTGCGCGCCGCCGCGTTTTCTGGAGTGTGGACGCCCACAGGGGAGGGACCGACTCACTCGCGTATGGGCTGTAGCTGTGCTTCGTCTCCCTTGCCTTTCCCTCATCGACACGTCCACGACGCCGCTCCTGTACAAGTGAGGCCAGCGTTTCGCTGTGCTTCCAGCAGCCAAGTGCTCCTACCGGGGCGGGTGGCAGAGTCTGGCCCCTGCTCTTCAGCATGGCGGCATCCCGCAGCCATGCGCTCGTGCCGGGGACCGGGGTGGGTGGCAGTGTGCCAGTGTGCAGGGAAGTCTGGGTGAAAACGCTGTCCTGGATGATTCTCCAGGCCAACGATGATGGCGCAAATGGCGTCGTGCCCTCCCTGGAGGCGTCGTTGAAGACTTCGATTCATGTTATCAATGCCACCCTGAGACTGCTGCTATTCGCTGGGTTGCGGGGACCTTGATCTTCTCTTTGGATCTCCACGTTCCCTGATAGTCCTCCCTCCTTTGAGGCTTCCTCCCTCCAAAGGGCGTAGGTGGTCGTCGGTTTGGGGCCCAGACACGCTCATAGGCGATGCTACTTTCAGCTGCCGTCTATTGGCTCCGACTCAATTCCTTACAGCTTACCGACTGTCGTCTGTTGGATCTCACTCAGTCCTGTACAGCTGCACGTGATTTAGAGTTCTTCAGAGTTTGTTATTGGTGGTGGCACAGGTTAGGAAGTAGTACTTGCACTCGCTCTGGTTAGTAGTCTGATCTGGTAGCTCATTATGTTGTTCTGTTGTTGTGTTATGTGTTGTAATCCTTCACTCTCCCAGTCCTCTTGTACTCCTATGGCCTTTAAGGTCACCCCATGTATTAGGTCCTCAAAACCCTCCATTCCCGGCTTTGCCCGGTATCAGTGGAAAATTAATCAGGTGGGGACTTTTCGCCCCCCTCGTTGACCTGTCAAAAAAAAAGAAAGAAATAAGGTACTCAAGGTTATCAGTTTATCACCTGCGCCTGCAGGAGTGAGAGATAGCAATGGAACACGCGGAAGCAGGAGCATCTCTACCAGTGCCAAACGTGCAGGCACTTGCAGAAACCTACAACAGATCAGATGAACAGATCCCTGGAAGATACATCAGGGACGAAGAGGGTGCTGAGGAGGCTATCGTTGACCATGATATCTCTTCTGCAATTCCAATCATCGATGTCAACAAGTTGCTGGATCTGCAATCATCCAAAGAGGAGTGTGCAAAGCTTGGTCTGCCTGTAAACACTGGGGCTTCTTTCAGGTATACAAAGCGAAGATCTTGCTGTTTCATAAAGTAATATTTAGGTTCCAACCTAAGTTTAATCTGTTGCATTACAACTGCTCTTTGGAGTCGATTTTGTTTCACATCACATAGCATTTTTGGCAAACCCACAAAAGGTTGTTTATCGGTTGATAATAAAAGAATATACAAAAGAAAACTTTTGGTCTCTACACTGGTTGAAACCACAGGTCATTAACCATGGTGTACCAAATGAAGTGATCTGCAACTTCAGGACCGACATGACTGAATTCTTCAAACAACCACTAGATGCAAAGAATGCATATTCAATGATACCAGGCAATCTTCAAGGGTATGGCCAGCACTTTATTGTTTCTGAGAACCAAAAACTGGACTGGGCAGATTTGTTCTTCCTTGTGCTCCGTCCGATTGATTCAAGGGACATGAGGTTCTGGCCTAGTTACCCTCAATCTTTTAGGTTTGTCTGAACTCACAATACCACTATTCTACATCATGAATCTTGAAGTAAATACCGCTTCATTATTTTGTCCTTAACTATACATAATCCTTGCATGATAACTCTTGATAGGAACTCAGTAGATAGGTACTCTTCTGAGGCAGCGAAACTAGTATCTTGCTTGTTGAAGTTCCTGGCTATGGACATGGGTGTTGAGGCAGAGTCTTTCCTGGAGGTATTCAGAGGCCAGCCTCAAAGCATGCGGATGACCTACTACCCTCCATGCAAGCAAGCTAGCAAGGTGGTAGGTCTGTCACCACATACTGATAGAATGGGACTGACAGCTGCTACTCCAAGCAAATGATGTTCAGGGGCTGCAGATCCAGAAGGATGGCAAGTGGGTTTCCATAAACGCCCTTGATGATGCATTTATTGTTAACGTCGGAGACACACTTGAGGTAAGTATTATATAATTATATGTGTCTGGTCTCTACATCATGTTATGTGAGCATTGTATCTGTTTAGAGTGTTGCTTGGTGCTAGAAAATTTGGTTATGGAAGCTGAATATTAGCTGTTTGCCTACTCATGATTGTTAATTGATCACTAACAGATTCTAAGTAATGGGAGATACAAAAGCATTGAGCATAGGGCCATGGTGCACCCAACCAGGGAGCGCATGTCAGCGGCACTGTTCCATGCTGTGTGCCCAGATACGACAGTCGGCCCTCTGCCAGAGCTTGTGAAGAACGATGGTGAGGCATGGTATAGCTCAATTAGTTTCGTGGAATTCAGAAAGCGCTTTTTCGCGTCAAAGCTTGATGGTAGGAGTCACCTGGAGAGTTTGAAGAGTTAATGGTTGGCGTTTTTTTTTTCCTGGTGTTTGTACTGTGTTGTCTACTTGCAGCTTGGTCTTCTTCCGCTTCTATCCCCCAAACTCCCTTCGGTAAGCTAAGGGTTTGAATTTTCTCTTGTATGTGGGAGTGTAAAAGTATAGCTGGTCTCATAGTCATACTCTATTGAATGAACTATTGCTTCTTGCTTGGAACTCCTCTTGGTGGAGCTGGGAGAAACGACTGCAGGCAGGCTAGCACAACCCAGGCTGCATGTTGTGGCTTAGCCTCTTGTGAGATGTGATAGACGATAGTCTAATAAGCCGTGCTGGAAGCCTGAGACCCTGCGTGAGCTGTTATGCTAGTTGATAGTTGGGTTGATGTGCTCTGTGTTGCATTCCAGAGCAATTGGTGGTGTTGATCTATCATCAGTTGGGTCATCGCTCCGACCAAGTTGGCTCATTGCAACAAGTATGAATGAGTGGTGGAGTTACGTTGGGAATTGGCTCAGTGTTTGTACTGAAGTTGTGGGTAGAATGGCCTAGCATCTACAAATGTGGTTTTAGGCCAGGTTTCATAAAGAAAAACTGAGCACCACTTGTTTTTTTTTTAATTTCTCCTTATATAACAGAACTTGTGGCAGAAATTTTCTAGCTCTTTAGATTATGTAGCATGCAGTTCTTTTTAGAGAGGAGCGAGTTTCTTCGAAGGAGAGTTAGTAATGGCAAAGTGCCGGTGACCGTATTCCATGCATATAATGTCACCACAATCTTTGCCAAGTAACGAAACCTGCAGAGAAACCGAGACCAATACATCTTCAGCGCAACACCAGGATTTGGGAACCTCTAAGCGGCTATTTAGTATAGCTCACAATAACTTCATGAGTTGTTGTGATTAGTTTTTTTTTTTTCAAACCAAGGGATGAGTTACCATGAAACTGAAAAAAATATCTTATTTTAACTTTCTCCCTCATTCCCTCTCTTATCCATACATGAAGTTGTTGGTGAAACTATTTTGCGAAATAGTTTTTCAAAATAGCTCAACTTCACCTCCCTAATAATTCTCCCCGAACTGATATCGAATGCAAAAACATCACATGATCCTCTGCTTGGTGGAACCCGGTGTCGCCGAGAAGGAGCAGAGTAATTATCAGCCGAAACACCAGCACGATTGGAAATGCTATGGCCTTTTATTTAGTGATAAAAACTCTAAATTACTCCTCAAGTTTAGGTAATGTCTAGATAAACTCGATACCAATACGGCAATACCTTTGCCAAAGACACATGGTGAAAGGTGAATGTTGATTGTTGCCTTAACTACCCCTGTCACAAGTTACATTCCAATGTTCTTTAGGATCCTTCAAATCAACACTACCCATTCTCAGCCCAAAATTATATGTGCACGCAATGACATTGCCAACATAATAGACAGCTTACGATATAGTAGAGGTGAACTAACCCCTGCAATCCAGTGTTCCCAACTTCTGAAACTAACCCCCTGCAGTGCCTAATTGCCCTCATCAGGTCCTGCAACCCAATGTTTCCGACTTCTGAAACTAACCCCTGCAGTACCTAATTGCCCTCCTCATCAGGCTCGATCCTCCTCATCAACCTCAATCTCCTCATAGGCGATTCCATTTTCCTTGTACTGACGGAGTATTTCGAGTTGAGGCCGATAAAACTCGTCCATCTAATCTGCAATTGCGGGAATCATATCCAGAATTTCCCAGTCGTCCCTCAGGATCGGAATGGGCGAAGGGTGCTGACTCTTCAGTGAAAGATCGTAGGCGATGACTGAGAGTGGGATTCGGTGGATGTTCCAGTAGGAGGTTGATGTGGTCCTGCGACACCGACACCCGCACCAGCATCTTCTTCGTCGTCGTCTTCTTCACTTCCCCTGCGGATTTGGCTTCCTCCTCCTTCTCCTCCTCCTCCGCCTGCGCCGCCTTGTTCCCCGCAGCAAAGACACGCTCCGCAGGCGCCGCCTTGTTCCTCGCAGCGAACTCCTCAGCCGGTGCCGTCGTCCACGCAGCAGCCTCAGGGCGGTTCGGCCACCGCCTTCTCTGGCTCCGGGCCTCGCGAACGCTTCGGAACGCTTGGAGACGCCGATCTCGTCGACGTGGAACTGGGGACCGTAGCCCTGAGCAGGCTTCCCTTCCTCCAGCAACAACCCCCTTGTCTCAAGGTCCACCGCTTCCACCTCCATAGCCGTCACCCTTTTAAACCCTATAATATCTGGATTGCTAGGTCGATGCCGCTGCTGTTGCGGTGGTCGGCTGGGCGTCCTAATAATCGGGTAACGGTTCCCGTGTCCGACTCCAACTCATCCCGTCGTAGGCTCCTTAGACCGACTGCAGTGGCGTCCGGTATCGGCTCCTGAGGAGACAGATACCGGAAAAACGCCCGCAGCGGGTCTGGTATCGACCTCCACTATCGAAGCGGATGGCCGAGCTTCCGGAATTCGTAGCGACGGTGGAGGACCTCCGCTACAAGCGCACGGGGCCCACGCTCCTCGCGCCTCCTACCGGTTGCCGCTCGCCGCGTGGCACCGAGGGAGGGAGACCGGGGAGAGAGAGAGAGAGACAGAAGGAGGTGGGGAGCGCCACCGCCACCGTGAGCCTGAGCCGGAGCAAGCGGCGACGACGAGGACGTCGGGCACGGGGAGCGCGGAGAGGGAGACCGGAGAGGTGGGCATGAGCAGCTGCCATGGCCTCGCGCCTCGATCCGTGCTTGCCGAGAGGGAGACCTACACCAAGATCCGTGCTCGCCTCGATTTGTGCTCGCCGAGAGGGAGACCTCCGCCGAGATCCGTGCTCGCCTTGCGCCATGGCCGGGGGGCCGAGCTCGCCCCGTGCCGCCATGGCCGGAAGGCCGAGCTCGCCTCGTGCTCCCATGGCCGGGGAGGGAGGGATGGCGGAGAGAGAGAGTGGGGAGTCGCGCCGTCGTCGAGGGAGGGAGACCGAGGAGGGCTGCGCCGTCGGGGAGGCGCGCTGCCGCTCGGGAGAGAGAGAGTACGGGGAGGGAGGGATGGCGGAGAGAGAGAGTGCGGAGGAGGAAGGGAGCCCGCCGCGCCTCCGCCCGCTCGCCCGCCGCGTGCTCACTGCTGGTGGGAAGGGCGGTGGAGGGCGCCGCCGGTGGAGGGAGAGAGAGAACAGGGAGGAAGGGATGCGATGGGGAGAGAGAGAGTGGGGAGGTGGAGAATAAAAAAAAATAAATATAGAGTAGAGATATAGAGAATGGATAAGTGCGGGAGAAAGTGGTATAGAGAAAAAAATCTTGATGATTAGGACAGAATATTCCTTTTAAAGGAAAGATTTAGAGGATGATGAGTGCGGTTGGTCTTACCTGCTATACGCGCCGTTGGGCCGCCGATTGGGCCGGATCAGCACATTAGGCTAGCCACGATCTAAATTAAATAAAGGAGAGAGCGTTTAAGCCTCGCGTGATCACGTAGTAGGACAGTGGACCGATGCCAACTTCAAAATTTTCTGGCATCGAGGCAAACAGATGACTCAATGCTTGCCAATTAAATGAGTGATGGTTCTTTGACGAACTTGACCCGTGTACATGTGCACATACTCTCTATGCTCAACATTGTGCGGCACGAAGAGTTCCAAGCATCCGTGTCAGTAGCATGCACACTAGATTTTCTGGCATCGAAAACGGACTTGTTAGAAAGGAAAAAAAATCGTATTAGGCCACGGAAAAAGAGAAAACGGGAGAGAATCTAAAGAGGAAAATATTAAGCCTAATCATCGTCAATCACTTTTTATTTGAGAAGCACACGTGTAGATGTTCACACACACTCAACACTATGAATATACATATGCTAACCCTACCTTTAGAGGTACTTCCGAAAAACTGAACCACATAGTCTCGTTGTCGACGGACATGTCGTCTATCACTGAAAGAAAAGGCGCCGATTAAATCCTAGAGTAAATTCAGAAAAATATGACACTCATGCCAAGTTGAGGACTCGAACATGGATGGATAGGTTCCATCATAAAGAACCTAACCAGTTAAGCTCCTTTATACCGGTGGACCAATCCAAGTACATTTCGTACAATTGGAGCTAAATAATATGAATTAAAAAGAAAAGAGACGACAAGATAGGAAAAAATGACTAAAACTCCATACCAAATCGAGCACAAGTTTTTCCTCCGGGTCTAAGTAGGTTTCCTGCACAAGTAACCCTCCTCCGCTGTAATCCATAATAAATAAATAAAATAGGCAACACACAGCTTGAAATTTCGGCAATGTTTAGTTTTAAAAAAAATTCCAGATTCCCTATCATATTAAATCTTTGGACGTATGTATGGAGCATTAAATATAGTAGTAGCTATTGCATGTTTGTACAGTTTACCTGTTTTTCTCGAGACAAATCTTTTAAGTCTACTTGAGCCATGATTAGACATTTATTAGAGAAGATTCTCCGTGTGCTATAGTGACTTTTTGCCGCCTTTTTCGCGAACTAAACAGGCCCGAGCATCGTAGAGTCGCCGTGCCGGCATTGTATGAGCTAGAGTTCGCCATCTTTTTCGCGAACTAAGCGGCTGCAACTCCAATCTATATGAGCTAGAGTCGTCGTGCCGGCATCGTAGGCTCGAGCATGGTGCGAGGGGCTGCAGCTGTTTTGCTTTTGTTTTGCGTTGGTACTAGGCCGCTGTAGCCTGCAGCGCTGCAGCAAAAAGGGCAGCCGAACACCTGTCGTCCGCAAGGTCATTAGACTCAGCGAAGCATAGCACTGGTCACTGGAGACCATTTGACGATGCAACTTTCGCACATGTGACGCGCTTTCCTTTTGTTGCCTTCTTCTTCGACACAAGAATGTTCATGTGCGATCTGCCCAGCTTTTGGGGGATTCAATTTGCCGCCAAACTGTATCTCCGAAGAAAAATACCATGGTTACAGTTAGCTGCTCAGTATATTAGAAGAGCACCCATGGGTTTTCTTGCGTTCGGTTGTTCTGGATTCTTGCGGGGTTGCCAATCTCAAGCCCATGGGTCGAGCGTTTCCGATCTTTCAAACTGCTGCTAACCTATGTATTTCCGTTGGAAATGGAAAATCCCGTGTCGATAAGACGCCACTCATGCAGCAGCTTGATTGCCTTTCTCGATCTTGCCATGTACATACTCCAGAGTCCAGATGATGGCATGTCTGCATGTTGCATGCATGCTCCCATCCTTGAAAACACGGTCAATTCTGAACCAGCCTTTGTGCCGCTCGACTTGACCGGTCGCATTCACTGATTCACCTTTCACTGCCAGTCTGCCAGGGTCTCGTTAAGCTAATGATGCTTAAAGCATGGACACTCCAGAACCCAGGCAGGTTAAAAAGAGAGAACAAAAACTAGGCGAAAGAATTTAAAAGGCAAGCTTACTGTAGCTGCGTGGCCCTCTGCTCTGTCAAAAATTTGACTCACACTCACCAGCCTTGTTGGTGACTGGACGACTGGCTGGTGAGTGGCACGATTTTTTTTTTAGCGCAATGTGAGTGGTAGTGTAGCACAGTGAATGCAAGGTTTCCAGGGTATAGTTAGCTCTGTTCATAAGATACACCCCTTGGTAAATTCTTTGCCTTAGCATGGAAAGGTGTTCTGGATCTTTTTTTATTTGGAAAAAAAACTTTTTTTTTTACATAAACAGCACATGCAGCGCTTTTAAATCATGCTCCTTTTTACAAGTTATCTCCATGATTCCAAGAACGGCGTGTGAAAATTACTAACCTTCCATTTCGAAATGTAGATGCAAGATAGGATTATACTCCCTCCGTATCGGAAAGAGATGATGTTTTGAAAAAGATCTTGATCAAACATTAAGAATATAAATCATGAATAACTTTTAAATTATTAAGTTTGAAAATATAAAAACTATATAAATAGATTTGTCTTCAAATATATTTTTATAAAAGTATACATATATCACTTTTTAATAAATATTTTTATAGAAATATGAAGTCAAAGTCATCCATTGAAGACCGTGTCGTTGTCCTAAACATCATCTTTTTCCGATACGCATGATTAGTGTATGAAAGTTCAACGAACAGATTTACATTTGACATGCATTGAGTCTGTAGCAGTTGGTAAGGAAAACTATATTTTTAAGCTCCCCGAACCCCAAACATGTCTTGAAAAAGAAATAAAAAAAGAAAAAAACAGAAAAAAGAAAAGGGAATAAATTTGCAAGACTTGTGGCTATATGAATGCCGAACTTTATTGCAATGGCGAGGTGCACACTGTGCTCTCCCCCAACAGCGATAGCCACCGGTGCAGCTCCTGTTGCAGGAGCAGCTGCCACCGTGCCAGAAGAAACAGCTCATGAATGAAAACAAAACAACATGGGAAGACCGATAAAAGAAAAACAAGAACATGGGGGAAGAACAGGTTTTGAAATGCCCATCCGGCTTTCCACTCGCCTTCTCGTCACATGCTGACATGCATCCATGGCAGCACCTGCCGCAGGCAGTTGTTGCTACTTGCTACTCCGTAGTCAACTGTGCCAGCACAGCACCACTTGATGCCATCCATGGCCGGGTAGGCCAGCAGTGATGATGTGTTGTTTATCTTATGAGACAGGCCTGCACTTTCTTTGTCTGCATCTGCATTCACCAAAGTTTTTGCAGGAGCTTCGGAGAGTTTGAAGAGCAAATGAAACAGAGTAGATGATCAGCTGATCAGGACAGGTTCTCAACTAATTAATCTGTGTCCTGAAGTGATGAGCAAGACAGACTTTCTCGACTCCGATTCTGCCCATCAGGAGTCAGGAAGGTTCAGAGTCATACATGCTAACAAGATTTGGAATATTAATTTAATTCCGTCACCATCAACCTGGCCAACCAAAACAACCATTTTCTTCTTTAATTTATTGCTCATGACTCATGAGTGGCTTCCAAGTTCCTCCACCACCGTTCAACCTCTAAAGCAAATCACCAAGAACGAATGCTAAGTTTGAGTCAGACCAATGCAATTCCTGCAACACGTTTTTCCTTTTTATAAATATACAGTTTCCTGCTTGCTTTGCGATCACTACAGTGATAATCAATCTAAGAAACGAAACAGAAAAGGACACAAGAAATCAAAAGAGCAAAAAAGAAAAGGGAAAAAAAAATCCAATCTTGTGTGTAGTGTGTTGAACCAACGTGCAATCCAAATGCTGATCACGAATGGCTTCCCTGCCTCCCGCCGGCGACCCAGAGCATCGCCGCCCAAGGCACCGACGGCGGCCTCTCTTCCGCTAGAGACGAGGCGGCATTGTCGTCGCCGGAGCCACCTGCCTCGACGTCGCGAGGCTCCTCGTCCCTGCGGTGTCTCTTGCAGCCTGAGGCCATCGCCGGCCACCGGAACGACGCCGCGCGTCTCTCGCCGGCGGCCGGCTCTGCCGCGGGGCCGGTGCGGCGACCGTCTCCCTCTCTCTTGGCGGCGGTGGACGCCATCCAGATCTTGGACGTGGAGAAGCTGTCCTTGCCCAGGCTCGCGGCGCCGTCGCCGCAGCAGTGGCCGTCGGACGCGGCGGCGGCGGCAGCCTCCGTGACGGCCGTCTCCCACTGCGCCCGCCGCCTTCTTGGGGCACGCCGCGAGGTCGCACGCCGACAGCGCGTGGCGGCGGCGCGACGACGATGGCCTCCTCTTGGGGGTTGTTGTCGCTTTGATGGTGACGCGGAGCGCGGCGTGGTCGGCCATGACGTACTCGTAGGATCCCATGGACAGGCACCGCCTCTGCCCGAGACTTGTACCTGCGCCGTCGGCGGCGAGGTCCCTGCAGGCGCTGGCATTTCCGCCGTCGACGCACCTGAGCTTGCCGAGCTTCACCTCCACGACCTCCTCCGCCGCCGCGTCCTTTGGTGGTGGCGACTCGTCGCCGTCTCTGTCTCCCGGATCACCGCCGCCGCTGCCGTCCCCGGCGGCGGCGGGCATCTCGGTCTCGGCGAGGCCACCATTTGAGTGGTGGAGCAGGAGCAAGGACGACGGCGACGGCGACGGGGTGGTGGAGTAGGAGCAGTCGACGTCGGCGAGGATGCTGGCGCGGCAGAGCGGGCAGGTGGAGTGCGAGAGCAGCCAGGCGTCGATGCAGGGCACGTGGAAGGCGTGGCCACACGTCGGGAGCAGGCGGAGCTTGTCGTCGTCGGCGAACTCGCAGAGGCAGACGGCGCAGTCGAACGGCTCGTCGTCCTTGGCGGCGTCGCGGCGGCGGCCGACGACGGCGCGGTAGGGGAAGACGGGCAGCGCGTCGATGAAGGCCTGGTCGACGCCCGCGTCGTGGAGGTGGAACAGCTGCTGAAGCTGGCCCTGGAACGCCGTGGGGCTGCTGCCGTCGGGCGCGGCCGCCGCGTCGTCCCCGACCCGGCGCCGGCGCCGCCGCGCGCGGCGCAGGCGCAGCAGGTTCTGCGCCAGCAGGTTGAGCAGGCCGAAGATGAAGAAGACAATGGCCAGGATCGCGATGAGGAGGAGCACCCCGGGGTTCAGCTTCCGGTCGATGGTGTCGGGAGACCCCGGCGGCGGTGGTGGTAAATGAGAACCGCCCATTCCTGGTTTCTTGCTGCTCCCTCCACACACACACCAGCTGTGATCACCGCCGCCGCGACGCCGCCGCCGCCGACGACGACGACGAAGAGGAACGTGACGTATTTAGAGGCATGGCGTGGCGAGACCACGAGGCCACGAGGGTGTGGAGTGTGAGTGGGGTGGGGGCGTGGGGCTTTGTTTGGCCTTTGTTTGAGAGGGTTGGTGACGGACACCGCGTCACAGGTCACACCGACGGCGATGCAACACAACACATCAGAGTGGCAGAGCGGTGATGGTCAAAGGGTTCGTTTGGGTGGGGTGGGGATCCAAGGAAGGAAGAGGAGTCCAGGGCCCAGTGGTCAGTGGAATAGTAGAAGCCTGGAATCTGGTATCAGATACGTACTCCTCCTAGTAGATACGTACTCCTAGCAGAACTCAGAATGCAGAAAGCCTGCAATGCAAGCTGCCGGTGCGCCGACACAAGAACTTTCTGCTTGTCCTGATGAGTAGTACAGTACTATGCAGTGCAGGCTGCTGGAGATAGTACAACTATCTTATCTGTAAAGCCGCTCCTGCTCTGAACGGGTAGCAAAGGCAAAGAGCAGGAGAACGAACCAGACTGTGAACTGTTGCTGTTGATTATGGGGTCATGGCCCTCCAAACACGGATCGGGGGCTAATAACATGTTAACAGTGAACGGACCGGACCGGACGGTGGCCTTGTCGAAAGCGAAGCAGGGACGACGACGATGGACGGCTGGAACCAGCAGCACTCAGCTGGCAATACTCTCCTCCGCCGTTCCATCGCCGTGTGTGCGTTATATCATGGACATGGATAAGGCCCACCACCACGTGCACGGTTCGGCCCACGGGCTAGATCAGAATTAGCTCGCCCGGGAAGTAACGCGGGCCTCCTCCTCCTCCTCTTCCTCCTGCAGTCCTGCCTCAAGATGGCAACCGATAAAAACCCGACGGGTAGTGGCCACCCATACCCGCACTCGCCAGAATAAATTTTACCCGTCGGGTTACCCGTACCCACACACGGGTAAGGAAATACTCCCATACCCGTACCTGCGCGGGTAATTTCTACCCGACGGGTTACCCGCACCCGATAGCATACCCAAGATTTTACATAAAAACATCAGTTATTCACAATTTCACATACACAGATACCATCACTCCAGACTAACAAACAATTTCACATGCAACGAGCTAATAGACATTAGCATAGAAATATACTATAGTCTCATTCCAGCAGCAAGAAACAATTTAATACTAGCCCAAGGACCAAGCGTCATGGACTGAGCGTCCGTTCCCCAAAGCCGCTGCCGAGCCCCCGAAGCTGATTCTGGCTGGCCCTGGCATCGCGGGGCGGAAGAGGCATCTGCCGCTCTGCGCCTGCGCCTGCGCCTCTGTAGCTGCCCGGCCGGATCTGCAGAGGAGTGGAGCGGTCCGGCCTATAGCCCCCAGGGAGGGACCGAGGGAGTGTCGGTACCCTGCCTATACACGAGAAGTCCCCAGATCAGGAGCAGCCCACTGGGCCAAGACTCCAGAAGCCCAACCCGAAGTACACCAGACCGGCTTGGACGCAATAGATCCAGACGCCTGCGCGCGTGATCGAGAAAAGGTCTCTGTATTGCTTAAATAGGAGAGGAGGGAGATAGGGAGAACTATCGATGATGTATTAACCCAACTCCAGCTAAGATTCCTCTAGTTTTCCCGCTCGTCTGCTTCTTCCTTCCCACGCAATCCCAGTTCTTCCCCCTCTACCTTGATCCAATTCTCCGAACCCACCGCCGCTCCTCACAGTTGGTATCAGAGACACGGTCCTCTCCTTCCTTCCGTCCGCACGTGTGCGATCTACATCCTGGATCGCCACCCTTCCTCCCCACCACACGACCACTATACCCGTTTCCAGAAGAAGCAAGGCGCGATGAATCCCAAGTCCAAGTTGCTTCTCGAGGAGCTTGATAACCGCTTCGCCGCCGCCGACAAGCGCTTTGACGGCATCGAGCATCGGATCCAGGTGAACGATGACCTCGCCTCCGCCTATCTCCAGGCCTTGGAGGTCGCCTCCAAGGTGTTCGATGAATGGCGCCCGGGCATGGAAGACGTCGTCGACGACTTACGCATGGAGATCGAGAAGCTGTCGTCCCTCAAGCTGGAGGTCGGGAAGATCTTGAAGTACTGGGAGCGCTCCATGGTCGATTCCTCCACGCCAGCATCGGCCTCGGGGTTATCACGTCCGCTCCCTCTACTCCGAACGCCGCTGCGGCCCTCTCCGAGCTCCGGACGGCGGCCTCCCACCACGACGTCTAGCGTTCGCCCGCGTGCTTCGACTCCAGGCCTTCGTCGCCACAGCACGCTCCCTCTGGCGTCCTCACTTCGGCTGTCCCACGCCCACGGGAGTTACAGCCCCAAGGCCCTATGGGAACGGCGTCGAAATTGGGAATCGGGATGGTGAATTCGAAGTGGTTACCACTCTGATTCCACCCCCCGGCAAGGGTACGTGTTGGCGGTCCTTATAGATCATTTTTAACCGCCAACTTATGCCTAAAGGGAGAGAAACTATCATACTTTAACACATAGACATATGCTATTAACAGAGTTACACTTGTACCCCTAGTGTTTATGTTTTTGCAGGATTTATGGTGAAACAAGTGGAAGTGCACAACACCAATTGAAAAGCGTAAAGGAGAAATGTGAATTCAGAGAATGCGCAACCAAGAATAACAAAGAAGCCCACCTTTATTACAAATCTGGGCCCATTCGTAACCATAGGAGAGGTCTAGGCCCAGAGGAGAACCAACCACGCGAAGGCGGTGGCCAAACAGGCCCACCAGGGGACCGACCGGTCCCGGGGGCGGCCGCTCCCCTGGTGGGGCCTCTCGGGCCCAGTTCCGGTCCCCTGGTGGGCCTCTCGGGCCCAGTTTTCTTCTGGCGGTTGTAGGGCGGTTCCTCAAGGACGGTCCCACCTACGATCAACACAGATGAAAAGTGGAAACCGCCCTTTAGAGGTCGGTTTGGGTCCTTCCATGTGGGGATGATCCTTTTGCATAGAACCCCCTCCTCTCAAGCTATAAAAGGAGGCCTCCTCTCTACACCTATTCATGAATGCATTCACCAACACAAGAGGTCACAATGTAGAGAGGAAGAGCAAGCTCCATTCCATTAGCTTATAGCTAATTTAGTATAGGGAGTGAGAGAGGGACAAGAACTGGAGAAAGAGTGGAGTCGAAGCAGTTCTGCCTCCGGGTGGACGAAGTGCCGGGCTTGTCGGCTCTCGATCCAACTTGTACCTCTACGATCGTCTTGCTACTTGAAGTAAGAAGTTCGTGTTCAACTTTGGTTTGATTCATTAAGCATGTTACTTCCATAAAGCTACTTGTTTGTGGGATCGTCGTTCGTCCTTTGGATGGATGCTCTAGTAAGAGGACTCCTGATAGAGACGGATGTTCCTGTACGCCGCTAGAGTAGTAGTCGCCTTCGTAGACGTGGTGTCTAGGTCGAAGTCTACTTTCGTATGTTGCGCGCGCCCACGGGCAGAGGGGTAGGTGGCAGGTGGTGATAGCCCTGTCCACTCGTACCAGCATCCCCCCACGTTCGGACGCGGAATAGTGCTGATACTGGTATCGCTTGGCAGACCAGGTGCGTCAGTGGGCCTAAAGCAAGCAAGTAGTGGGGAAGTTTACATCGCTTATATGCGTTTGACCTTAGAAGAACCTCTCTACCCAAGCTATCCCTTCCGTCTCTTCTGAGTAAACTAGTTTAAGAGACTAAGTACAAAGACCGTTCCTCTAGGAAATTATGATACCCTGAATACTTCTTCCGTGCGCTTGCGGACTTTTCTGCTGACGCTTAGAAGCGCCAATAGTACGTTGCCTTGCCGCTCTCCTTCCCCTCGCATGCATCCGTTTCCTCCGCACCGGGCCGCACCTTCCCACATGCTTCCGTGTCCACCACCGCGTCCACCTCCACCGTTTCTGGGTTTCGCATTGGGAGTCGGGCCACCAGGGTGGCCATGGGGGCGACCACACCAGCAAGTTGCCTAAGTTTGATTTCCCCATTTCAATGGTGACCATCCTAAGTTGTGGATCAAACAAGCTGTCCATTATTTTTATCTCTATCGCGTGGAGTCCTCTGTTTGGGTTCCAGCGACCACTATGCAGTTCCATGGTGCCGCTAAGCGGTGGTTGTCTTCTGTGGAGGATCAGTTGGAAACTCTATCTGGTCTGAGTTCTGTTCTCAGTTGCTCCAGCGGTATGCCCGTGACGAGCACGAGCTCCTGTTGCATCATCTCTTTTAGATTCGTCAGTCGAGCACTGTTGGGGAATATATTGACAGTTTTGTTGCTCTAGTTGATGAACTGGAAGCTTATGCCAAACACCCTAATCCACTCTATTATACTCAACGTTTCATTGAGGGATTACGGGACGATATTAAGGTTGTTGTTCTCGTTCAACGTCCGTTCACACTCGATACTGCTTGTGTGTTGGCTCAATTGCAGGAGGAGGAACTGGGCGCATCGAAGCATTCCTTTCAGCGTGCGGATCTAACATGGGGGTCGCGATCACCTTGGCAAGGCACGCTTCCTCTTCCTCCCCCACCTGTGAAGCCTCCCGATGGGGACACGTGGCGTGTCGCCAACGCTATTCCGACTAACGCTGAAGACAAGTTCAGGGCCTTGCGAGCTTCTCGCCGCACTCAAGGCCTCTGCATCCGTTGCGGCGCGAAATGGAGTCATGATCACAAGTGCTCCGAATTGGTGCAACTTAATTTGGTGCAGGAATTCTTGGATATGTTTCCTGCGGATGAGGATGATTCTGGGCAGTCGGATTCCTCATCTCCTTCCAGTTCTCAGGTCATGATGGTTTTGTCCGTGGCAGCTGCGGCTGGGGCGTCTGCTCCCAAAACCCTGTGCCTATCAGGTCTTCTTCAGGGCAATCCATTGTCTATACTGGTTGATTCAGGCAGCTCCCATACGTTTCTCAACTCCAAGTGGGGCACTACTGAAAAGTCCCTAGTTTGATTTTGGCAATTGATGAAATCTACCTACTAACCTATGAGCTAAGTGTGTGTAGCCTAAAAGAGGTTAGTATGGAGGATGAAGTTGACAAGAGCTTAGAAGTGGAGATCAAGTCTTGGAAAGGTAAAAGGATAGGGCTCTTTGTTTCGGTGATCAAGGCACTTAGTGAGTGCGATCATATTTAGGATAGTTGGCCGGACTATTAAGAGGGGAATTATTTCGTTGACCCGTCGGTAAGTGCTCTAGTTGCATATTAGTTGCATACACTTGATCTAACCTAGAGTGACTAACTCCACCTTGCAAATGTGCTTAAAACTTGCTATCTTACGTGCCTAAAAGTGTGAAACACTTAGTTGTTAGCATCTAAAAGCAAGGTAGTTGAAGAGAGAGTGTAAGCAGCTCTCAGAGGAGCACCGGACGCTGGCTGCATCCAGTGGGTGCTCACCGGACGCGTCCGGTGTGCATTTGACCTCTCTGGAACCTCCCTGTGAAAGCACCGGACGATGGAACAGTAACTCCAGCGCGTCCGGTGACTTGTTTCGTGTGTCCGATGATAAATTTGAGAAACTGACTCGGTGAGAGCACCGGACGCTGGGAGCCTCCAGTGACCTAACAGCGGACGCATCCGGTGCCAATTTGAGCTCTCTGGATGCTCTCTGTTGGTGCGCCGGACACGGGCGTTGGAGCATCCGGTGTGACTGCTCCACGTCTGGTGCTAGCGCACGCAGTGATAAAATTCAAATGGTTAGTACACGTGTCAGCGGATGATACACCGGACAACCATCGGACGCGTCCAGTGTGAACTTAAGCAGCGTCCGGTGTGCCCGATTTTAGAGTAAAATGGCTAGATCTTTGAGCACACTTATAAATAGGAGTGTGGCTAGCTTGGGGTATCTCTCTTGCGTATTTTGATCTTCCTAAGCCTCTTGTGAGCCTAGCACACTCCCTCCAACTCTCTCCCTTTGATTCAACTCAAGATTTTGATTGAGAGAGAGTGATTCAAGTGTAGTGTCATCATCTTGCATCTTAGTGCACTTGGTGGCTTGGTGGTGGAGTAATTCTTGTTACTCTTGGTGATTACCGTCACCTAGCCGGTTTGGAGGTGGAGAAGGTTTAGAGAAGCTTCGTGATTGTGCTTACTCACACCGGTGGATTGTGAGGGGTTTGTGCCTACCCCGAGCGGAGAGCTCAAAGGTACCTCTAGTGGATTTCTCGTGTCATTGAGTTACTTCCTCCGTGGTAGGTCCTTGTGGTGCCTTGTGTAGGCTCGGTGTGTGATACCGCTTAGCCACCGGACCACCGGTTGAAGTCGACACAACGGGGACGTAGCATGCCGGCAAGCACGTGAACCCCGGGGATAAATCTGGGTGTTCATATTGCTATCCTCATCTTTGAGTGAGTGATTTGGTGGTTATCCCGTTGATTGGCTTCTTCTCAAGGCAAAGGTATAAACCACAAGCACATCTCTTTTACCTTTGTGCAAAGTAGTTTAGTTCTCTAGCTAGCTTGTCTTGTGTAGTTGTGTAGTTGTTTTGCTTGTGCTAGTTAGCTTGTGTGGCTTAGGGCCTAGTGTTAACTAGAATTGTGTAGGTGGCTTGCTTAGACTAGTTGTTGCTCTAGCTTTGCGATTATAGCCTCTTGTGGTACTAATCACTTGTTCTAGTGGTTTGTAGTTTTTTTTAATTTAGGCTATTCACCCCCTCTAGCCATACTAGGACCTTTCAACTACTCTAGCTGGTGTGCAGTCTCTCATTCCAGCAGTTCGTGTCTAGGTTGCTAATGGTTCTGACCTGCAGTGTGTTGCTCAGTTGCCTGCAGCCACTTGGACTATTCAGGGGTGTGCTTTCACTGCTGATCTGAAGCTCCTGCCTTTGTCTTCCTATGACATGATTCTTGGTATAAACTGGTTGTCCAGTTTCAGACCTATGCACGTACACTGGGCCCACAAGTGGATTTCCATCCCTTATAATGGACAGTTTCTGGTGCTTTTGGGAGAAGAAGCTCAGTTGCCCCTCGGATTCTGTGGTGCAGTTAACCTTGGTGCAAGATGTGACGCCAGCTGCCTCCCCTCCGCTTCCGGTTGCCATTCAGGATCTCTTGAAGGAGTACGGGTCTCTGTTTCAGCCACCGACTGGACTGCCACCCTAGCATGACTGCGATCATTCTATCCCTCTCATTCGCGGGGCTCGTCCGGTCTTTGTCCTCCCTTATCGGTATGCTCCATTACTGAAGAATGAGATCGAAAAACAGGTGACCGATATGCTTCAGCAAGGCATGCTGCAGCCCAGTACCAGTGCTTTTGCCTCTCCTATGTTGCTGGTCAAGAAGAAAGATCAGTGCTGGCACTTTTGTGTGGATTACCGTCAGCTCAATGCTCTCACAGTCAAGGGGAAATATCCGGTGCCTATTATAGAGGAATTATTGGATGAGCTCGCGAGTGCCACTCACTTTACTACCCTTGACCTTCAAGCTAGTTTTCATCAAATCTGCATGAAGTCTGGTGAAGAATACAAAACCTCATTTCAGACACATTTTGGTCAATTTGAGTTTCGTGTCATGTCGTTCGGTCTCACCGGGGCCCCTGGTACATTCCAAGGTGCTATGAACACGTTTGGCTCCTTGCCTCCGTAAATTTGCCCTGGTTTTTTTTTATGATATTTTGATATACAGCGGTTCTCTGGAAAATCACCTGCAGCATATACACATTGTGTTTGATTTGTTGTCCAAGGATCAGTGGCACCTCAAACTGACTAAATGCTCTTTCGCCCAGACTTCAATCTCCTACTTGGGCTATGTGATCAGTGGAGCTGGTGTTGGAATGGACCCCTCCAAAATTGCTGCTATTGCTACCTGGCCGGAGCTTGCTTCTGTTAAGGAACTTCGTTCATTCTTGGGTTTGGCCGGTTACTATCGCTGTTTTGTGCATCACTTCGGCATCAATGCCAAGCCTCTCACATTGTTGCTCAAGAAGAATACACTGTTCATCTGGACTCCTGAGCATTCCACAGCGTTTCAAACTCTGAAGACAACGTTGTGCAATTCTCTAGTTTTGGTGTTGTCTAACTTCGCCCGCCCATTCTCCATAGAGACGGATGCCTCGGACGCAGGTATTGGCGCGGTCCTGATGCAGGATGGGCATGCTATTGCATTCCTTAGTAAGGCTTTGGGCCCTCGGACTCCCGATCTATCCACCTACGAGAAGGAGTACATGGCGATTCTCCTCGCTGTGCAGACATGGCGCCACTACTTGCAGTTCCAAGAGTTTGTGATCTTTACTGATCAGAAGAGCATGACTCAACTCACGGACCAGCGTCTGCACACGCATTGGCAACAGCGGGTGTTCTCTAAACTATTGGGTCTGCAGTATCAAATTCAGTATCGTGCTGGGGTGACCAACCGTGCGGCGGATGCCCTGTCTCGCCATCTTGCCCCGACTGAAAGTTGTGCTGATATATCTTCCTTGGTGCCCTCCTGGATTACTACAGTGATTTCTAGCTATTCACACGATCCTGAGGCCCTGTCCATGATCTCTAACCTTACTCTTGATTCTGCAGCGGTTCCACACTTTACCTTGCATGAAGGAGTGCTCCGTTACTGTTCCCGTATATGGGTAGGGGCTGACCCAAACTTACAACACCGTTTGATCACTGAGTTTCATTCCAGTGCCTGGACCGGTCACTCTGGTGTCCCTGTCACGTACAGTCGGCTGAAACAATGCTTTGCTTGGAAAGGGATGAAAGCTGCTGTGGTCCAATTTGTCAAGGAATGTTTGGTGTGCCAACAATCCAAGCCTGACCGCAGTAAGTTGCCTGGCTTGCTTCAGCCTCTCCCTGTTCCAGCTTCGTCCGGGCAGATGGTTTCCTTGGACTTTGTTGAGGGATTGCCCACTTCCCATTCCTTCAATTGCATTCTGGTGGTAGTGGATATGTTCACTAAGTATGGCCACTTCATACCCCTCAAGCACCCTTTCTCTGCTTCTGGGGTAGCCATGGCATTCTTTCATACTGTTTACCGCTTACATGGTCTGCCTCAGTCTCTCATTTCGGATTGCGACCACATCTTCACCAGCCATTTCTGGTCGGAGTTGTTCAAGCTGGCTGATGTTTGCCTGTGCCGCAGCTCAGTGTACTACCCCCAGTCTGATGGTCAGACTGAACGTCTAAATCAATGCTTGGAAACCTACCTCCGTTGCTTCGTCCGTGCTTGCCCGCGTAAATGGAATGATTGGCTGTCTTCTGCCGAATTTTGGTATAACACATGCCTACATTCTGCCATTGGTTGGTCCCATTTTGAAGCTCTGTATGGGTATCCTCCTTGGCTTTTGGCAGTGGACACCTCCCTGACTGCTCAATCTGAAGTTCGGTCTTGGCTTTCTGGCCGCCAGCATATGGATTAGCTTCTGCAGCACCACCTCAATCGCGCTAAACAGCGGATGAAGAAGCAGGCGGATGCTCATCGATCAGAGCGCCAGTTCGCTCCAGGTGACATTGTGTTTTTGAAACTTCAACCCTACATGTAGTCCTCTCTTGCACCTCGCTCCCATCAGAAGCTTGCTTTTCGGTTTTCCGGTCCTTTTCGCATCCTGGAGAAGATTGGCTCCGTTGCGTATCGTCTGGAGTTGCTAGCTCACTCTTCCATTCACCCGGTGTTCCATGTTTCCTAGCTTAAGGCTGTTGTTGGTCCTTCGGTGCAGGTATGTCCCACTCTGCCGACTGACTTTGCCCTACATTTGGCCCCAGAGCAGATTCTTCGCCATCGCTCCGTCTCCCGCAGCAACAATACCGTCGCTCAAGTTCTGGTGAAGTGGAACAATCTTCCGGCAGACCTCGCTACATAGGAAGACTACGAGGCCTTACGTCAGGAGTTTCCGCGTTCCACTACTTGGGGGCAAGCAGCGACGGCGTGACTCTGCGAGGCCGACCGAGGACCGACGGCGTGGTGGCTAAGAAGGACGGGACTGAGGGAGCCGAGCTCGAGCAGACGAGCAACCTCGAGGCCTGGTATCTCAGTGGCTTTGGGGCTCCTGGCCCTCTGCAAGGAGGAAGCGCGCCAGCGCACGGCTCCGACCTACGAGGCTGACCTCGGTGGCCCGACGGCAGGGAAGGGATGGGAAGTGACGGGATGGAGTGGAGGCTGGGGTAGGGTTTTAGGAGGTTCAGAGTATTATATATACCAGGAGTGTTTAGTTGGGTTTTGGGCCAGACTAATTCGATTTTGGGCCAAATTCATGGGCTATATGGGCTAAAATGACAAGAGTTGTTGGTTCTTTATGCGGGTATTTTTACCCGCGGGTAGACGGGTATGGGTAGTACATACCCACTGAAACATCCTCAATTTTTCCACGAAGGGAAAATCCATAGAATGAGTTATAATGTGATCAAACCAAAGTTTGATTCCATCACATTATCATATATCAGTTGGAAATCACAGTCATACAGCGTATGATTACAAGCTTTACAAGTTTCTCCTCATTTGAGGATATACCTATTATAGGGTTAATCTAGCATAAGCGTATCTAGACGTCATCAGAGTTGGCGGAATATGTTGTCGAGTGAAGGCTCCTCCTTCACGGGTATCATCAGAGTTAATCTTGGCGCAGCTTAGACTTCATCTCCTGAACCAAACTTGAGCGTAGGCACGAGACCTTCTAATACTTCTTATCTCAATATCTCTGTTAGTCAGGTAATTTGCACACCGCTAGATATATGCAGGCCATGGTCAGCACCGATGAGCTTTATTGGAAAAGAGAAAACAAAGGATCTGGCGATCCTAATATTTGGCTGTGGTTTGCATCCTAAGCACATGCAAAGTAGTATCCAGTAGTAAATTTTATAATAGTTTGTCAAGTTTTAATCCCATATCACACCTTTCATCAGTCCATCCCAATTCCATCATCCCACCCATACACCACCTCACACACACCTCGCTCTCAGTCGACAGGCCCAACTCCCTCTCAGGTCCTGTCTCAACGGCATACTGTTTCATCGGGCACACTGCCGGACAATCATCAACCAGGGGGTAGAAAAAAATATCACTCTCTACACTAGTCAGAGCTTCACAGGAAAGGTCCATAGCCGACGAATCAGCATATGTATCGATCGATCAACCATACACTATACAGAGGTTTTACTACTCACAAGATTAGCCATCATCGATGCTGTACAATCATCTAGGCAGAATTCCGGGTGCTTGCTTGCCTAGGTCGATGCCACCCTACCTCTCAGCCCTGGGTAACTTCGGTCACGAACCAAAACACTGAAACTGGGAGAGACAGTACCGGGCCCGATTAGTGGTACTGACATACTAGGACGGTACGGGAACTTCCGGCATCCGCCACCGCCCACCCTATCACCTTACAACCTAGCAGTAGTGGCACCGCCCTCCCAAGTAGTCCAGCCGTTCCCCGCCCATCGAAGACGAGTGAGCAATAAAGGATTCCTATGAACCTGGTACTAGTACTTCCTAGGTTTGACCAAGCAGGCATCTTCTCTTAGGGGATACTCTCCCCGTGCCATCACGGCACCTCTATTCGCGGGGTTTCAACCACGCAGGCTATCCTTCCCGGAACCTCCTCATAAAACCATTACCTACCATAGGTATCTCTCGTGGGAATGCCCAGATGCAACTCCCGGCAAGACTTGCTTACACAGCTCGTCGTGTATCCCACTTGGTCGACTCGACCCTCACCACACACCCAAGACACGCGCGGCACGCTCATAGTCCACCAATCTGGCATCCCAAGCCAAACCATTCCCATATGTTCACCACCAGCATCACATCACAGATACAATGCGAGTGGAGTTAATAAATATGGTGATGTAACATGCAAGCAAGCAGGTAGATATAAATATATAAAAGAGCGTGAGCGCGAAGCTGTTATCATAGTAGAGTGGTTGCAAGTAGTGTAATAATGGCTTAGGAAGTTGCAAGAATCATATACCAGCAAAGGAGTAAATATAAAGCACTAGGATTTCTAAATATGCAATGTCTAATAGGATTCTCTAAAAGAAGGTGCTGCCATGACAGCTAAGTTGTCGAGGAAGTAGTGGTATGAGCACTCCTCAGCTAGTGTAGTCGTTCTGCTGGGCCACCTCCTCCAGGGTGACTTCACTCCACGGTTCCTGTCGTCGTCCATGTTCTCCTCCTCCAGCGGGTCTCAACCCGATCGTCGCTAATCCGAAAACGGCTACTCCGCGAAGCAATACAAGGCAGAAAACAACCACTACACGAAAAGACGACAGAACGCGGGAAGATCCATAAATACTAGAGAAATAATAAAAGGTACACGACTTGGCCCTCTCGGCGTATGTCCAATTTCATCGGGCCAAAGAAAAATTAAGAGTGGGGTTTGCTATGCACAAGCTTATGTCACGGCCAAGCCAATATGGCTTTATAATAAATGGTTTAGACTATCCGATCCGAACGCCACGGAGAAGACGGGGATCGGAGGACGGCCGATCAGAAGGGAAGAACAAGGAATTACCAACAGTAAATGTTGCACAAAAATAGTGCTAGTTTTTAATCCACTTGTAGGGTACCAAGGCTGTGATTCAAACGGGTACAATCATACAAGTGCTTAAACACCCAGAATCAAGAGAGAGAGAGGAGTTAGCTAGGCACATCCATATCATATTCTCAGTCACACCTTCAGTGAAGATGGTTTTTAAGCGGTCGATCGAGTCGACTCGCATAGATCCAAGATCTTGATATAGACCATAGCTTTGCTAACTAAAAAGGTTTAGTCTGGTCTTTGATCCAATCGCCATGGATATGACGGGATCGAACAGAGCGGGCTATACGGGAACAAAAGAGCGAGAAACATAATAAGGCAGTGGTCTACTTCTTCGAACACGCACGCCATGGAATAGACGGGCGTCAGAAGAGAGCGACATGTAAAAGACGCAAGTGCGCAAACCACTCGTAGGGTACCACGACCTGGGTGCACTGGCACTAAGTTATTTCCCGAATTCGTAGCGGTGCGGTTGTCGCCGCGAGAATCGAAGGAATACGATGGTCGCATAGGGTACAAGCATATGAGAGTCTTAGCACGAAGAATCAAGAACAGCAAACGGGGTATAGCTTCATCATGGTCAACTATGACACGAGGTCGAGTTACACTCGGCATTACGACCATGGCGAGACGAATCCCGTGATCGCAATATCTGAATGAAGTACGATCCCAAAGCCGGTTCGAAGGCACGGCACACAGACAACACAACAACCATAGTAAGAACCAATGACTCGACCTAAAAGACAAAATAACTTGACAAGACAGTGGAGTAGCACAATTCTATAGCTCGAAGATGGATGGATCCTGTATTACAGATACATGTTCAGACAGAGTGTAAGGATAGGGTACAACAGATACATGTACAGATAGATCATAGAGATACGGTACAACAGATACGGTACAATAGATATATGTACGGATGGATCGTAATGATAGGGTTCAATATGATGGATAGGTGTACAAGAAGTAAGGGAAGGGGCTCCCAGTAGTCTAGCGTCGTATATCAATTTGGCTTTTCAACCGTCTAGCACCATCTATTGATGGGTCTTTCCAACAGTCCAACATCATCTATGTGGCCTTAAAATCTAGCAACGGGGCCACGGCACGAAGGCAGACAGGGTCAGTTTCATAGAGAAGTGGTGAGGCTTGCTGCAACATGTTCCAGCTTCTCTCGGCCAGCTGCTAGTAGCTTCTGGCCGGCTGCGGCTTGCTGTGGGCTGGCTGCGGCTAGTCGAGGCCTGTTGCTTGCTGGCCGCGGCTGGCCGGGTGGGGCTATGGCTGGCCGAACAAGGCTGTGGCTGGCCAGAGGCTGGCTGGAGGTGGCGCCAAGTGGCCGGGAGGTGGCGGAGCATGGCTAGGTTCCCAACAAGGAATGAAATCATAGCAAGAAGGCCGATGTCAAATGGCAAGGTGTATGCGACGGCGATGCCCGTAATGGTTGAGTAGCAACAACACGCGGGAACGCCGTCGAGACGTCGGCGCCCCGGGTGCATGCGACGGCGATGCCCGTCATGGTTGTTCCAAGCGTTCTGGTCGGTCATCCAGCTGGCTGGGTTTAGTCTGGTGTGCGTGAGTGCCACAAAAGGACACGGCGAGTGTGTGTGCGTGCATCGTGCCTACTAACGTCAGCTCCACACGGTCAACGAGGTCCCTGCAGAAAACATGGCTCGAAGGGCGGACACATGGAGGGATCATCGGCCTTGGGCCGGCAACAGGTGGGTAGAGGTAAAGGCAGAAGGTTCATCGGCATCTCACCGGCAGCAGGGGTTGAAAATGTTTCATCTTTGGTCAGCTCATCGAGGGCTTGCGGATGGCAGATCGCTTGACGCGGGTTGAGCTCATTGCCGGCAGAGCTGTTTTTGTGGTGAAGGCGATGGCACCAGGCGGCGTCGAGTTCGGTGTGGACGCGGTTTGGCGAGGAGGTGGCTGGTACGCCGTCGGTGGTCGTGGTGGTGGTGCGACTCGTGCGGCCGATCGGTGGAGCGGCTCCGGCCCTTGGGTGGCGCTGCTATGGTCACGTCGTTGCTGCAAGGTGGGTTACCTCCCTGCGCGAAGTAGAGCAGTGGCACGAAGGCCAGCCTCAGTCATCATCGTCAACAGAGAGGTAGGAATGGTGGAGTTTTGGGCACTGAGGCTCACCGGCGAGCGGTTCCAGCGAGGTGGTGCTGCTGCTGCTTGGCAGGGAGCAGGACGATGGTGGCGTGGCGTTGCCGTCTTGGCGAGGAGGCTCATCAGGATGGCACGACTTCGTGGAGCAGATGGTGGCGCGTGAGCGGCAGCTGCTCGATGTCGGGGCACGGCTGGTGGCGAGGTTGACCGGTGTTGCTCCCGTAATGATGCTCCGGCTCGATGGTGTTGACGACGGCGTGGCCTCACCGTCGAGGTGGTGGTCGTCAGCGGCCACGACGCGACGCGGCGAGTCTCCGGCCATGGTGACCGCGCTCACGGCCATAGCCGTTTGCGGCCCATGTCAGGCAGCAGAGGCGACGGCGTGGAGGTGAGTTTGGGACGGCTGCGTGGTGGCAACGTCGCGGTCGCAGCCGTGGCGGTGCTCGCCGTGGTGCGCGTTCCTGGCTTGGCGTGGTGGTGCCACTGTCGCGGTCGCGGCCGGGGCGGCTCGTCCAGTGCGCAGGGGCGACGACGTTGCGGTGGAGGGCAGACGAGGCGGCAGTGGTCGGCCGGAGGCGGCTATGACGTGGCCGCGGCCTCCGAGCAACGGCCGGGCATGGCCATCTGCGGGCTGCCGTGGCTGGGTCCTACAGGGAGGGAGCAGAGGTGGAGGAGGGAGGGAGGGGGCGTCGTATGGGCAGGCGGTGGCGGCTTGGAGGTTCAGAGGGGTGGCGGCGGCTTCACCACTTTATACGCGCGTAGCTAAGGCACCGAAGGGGGGTCCGGTCATCCTCGACGTCCGTGCTCGCCATGGGACACGCGTCACGCATCGGGTCGCCAGGGGAGCGCGAGGGTGCTCGGCACCGCGCGGCGGCGGCGGCGGCCATGCGCCCTGGGAGTCGGGCGCTGCCTCTAGGGTTTGGGAGGGCGTGGCCGTGCTGGGCCATGGTGGGCCGCGCATGCTAAGCAGGCCAGAGGGGGCGCGGGGTGGCCTGTGGGGGATGCTGCTGCTGCTGGTAGCTTGCTGGGCCACGCGCAGTGAAGTAGGAGGGATGGGCCGGAGGGAGGAAAAAGGAGAGAGGGTGTGGGCCGCGCGCAGCTGGGCCAAGGAGGAGTAGGGAGGGGCTGGTTAGAGAGGGGTATTTCTCCTTTTTATTATTTCCTTAGGAATTTGATTCAAAAGTTTTGGAAAAGGATTTGGTCGTATTCGGTGGAAAATTGGGAATGAAAGTTAATATAGGTCCACTGGAATTTGAAAGAGGAATTCAAATGAGATTTGTGAAGGAATTAATAGTTGGAGAGGATAATGAGGGTTCCTCAAGGTGAAAAGGGAAGACAAGGATTTATTCATTAGCGAATGGTGGATTCCGGATCAAGGGGTCAGAAGGGTATTCGATAAGGGTCAAGAGAAATTGCTATGGACTCGTGTACTCCGACGGAAAACCCTAGACCCGCTAAAGAACTCTGACACACTCTAACAAATCATTTCTATACGAATGCAACGATTGTCAGCGGGTTAGTCGTTGTTCGACCTAAAGGCTACATGCTTCACACACATTTCAAGAAAAGTTTTAAAAAGTTTGGATTTTTGGTTATCGGAAAAACCCGGATTGTTACACCCACACCCGTACCCGACTTACCCGATGGGTAGAGATTTTTGCCGAATAACGTACCCGTGGCTACAAAATTCATTCGACACCCGTGTTTTTATCGGGTAAAATCCGTCGGGTTCTCGGGTTTCGGGTACCCGTTGCCATCCTTAGTCCTGCCTGCCACACTGCAGACTTGCCATTTGCCAAGACAAGAAACTGGTTACTGGTTGCCGATTTCTCAAATGAAAACAAAAAAACCTGGTTGCCTTTCGTTTCACAGGACAGAAGGGGAACTGGAAACAAGCCCAGTTTGGCTCCTACCTGCCACTAGCTTGTGAATTTGTGATTTGCTATTGCAGACTGCTACTGATCTTCACCTAAACCCATGAAACTTCCGAACCCCCCCCCCCCCCCCCCCCCCCCCCCCCCCCCCCCCGCCGCGCGTCTAGACCATGTGCGTGCATATCTCTGTTTGGCAATAATGTCAGTTGTCCAGAGCCCACAAGGCTAACGTATATCCATGCATCACATTACCCTAGACAAGGATGGCCTCCTCCTCCGGAGGAGAGGCCGTCCACGTCACCCCGAAAGTTTCTAGCCGTCCGATCTCGTGATCAACCGCCCAGATTTCGCGAATCGGATTCTACCTCGGTTAGCTTCTTTAACTTCTTTTACCTTGATCGGCTTCTACCCTGCCTTTTCTTATCTCGATCGGCTTCAGTCTGAATCCGGAGACACAAATATAACAGCCGGCTTCAGCTTCTCATTCTGGATTCTTCCCCTCTGTCCCCTCATCGCTCTCTCTCCGTCTCTCTCCCGAGTCCCGACGTGGACAGGGCGATGGCGGCGGCGCGTGAGCAGGGCGCGACGGGTGCGGCGACGCTCCTCCTCCTCCTCGTCTTCCTCCTAACCCGTCTCATCCTGGCGTGCCCTCCAGCGTGCGAGGGGCTGGCCATGGACGGCGGCGCCCCGGCCTCCAGGCGAAGGCCCCTAGGCCCTAGCGGTACCCGTTTCCGGCCACGGCGCGTCAGGAGTGGGCATCGCTGGTGGCTGCCGCGTGGCTCTCATCCGGCGCTGCCTCTTCCCACCGATCCGTTTCCAACAAACCCTAGCTTCTTTGCTCTTGTTGGGTTCGTTGGCGACGAGCATCCACCAGGTATGCCACCCATTTTCTTTCCCGATTCATGTGCGAAACCGAGCACCCAAACCGGCAACAACGATCAACCAGGTTGTCACCCCCTTTTCTTCTTGCCTGTTGTGAGAACCCGTTGTGAGAACCCAACCCATTTTGTTCCCTGCCTATTGTGAGAACCCAAACTATAGCTTAATTAATTTGTACTTTGATCTGATCTAACAACAATATATTGTGCTTACTAATTCTCTGTACTTTGACCTGATCTAATTACAATATATTATGCCTACTAATTACAATATTAATGACTTCTATAATTTAGTTTACAAATTGACGTTATCGTGTAATCAATATTGAAACTAACATGCCAATATAATGTTTAGCATTGTGAAGTAGTTATTTAGTTGTGCTAAATACAGTACGACACATTTCTTTTTTTTTTGAATAGTTAGCCTTACAAAAAATCCTTTCTGTACGATTGTTGGTAAATTTAATACTTATACAACCATTTATACTATTCGTTTCTTTAGGTTACCAAACTATTTGTTGTTCCTCATGCAGACAATATGGTGATCGATGCATAGTTGTGTGATGATAGTGGATGCTAAGTTTAATGCTCTGACAACAATGTGCTTATGGACTACCAGAGCACTCTACCGGCTACGTCTTAGTTCTAGGTGTCACTCAATTCATGTACACCCTTACATAGAGTGTTTCCTTTTTATAGTACAAATAACTACATGTCCAAAATATCTACCTATTGTTGTTAGTTACATGTCCAAAATATCTTCTACCTGTTATATAGAGGCTAGCATAAGATATCTTTTGTTCAATATGTGGCTTCTCATTTTGTGCTTATGTTTCTAGGAATTTTGAGGCGATGCATAGTTCAGATGAATTCATCTATTGCTTACTAACAGTTTTCCTTCGAGTGTTGCCTATGCTTCTCAAAGAAGTATAATTTTCTACCCTTGCTTTGTTGTGTGCAGAGTTGCTCTAGATCGGGTTCCTGCTGTTGATTCCATGAGATATAAGCGCCTGTAATTTTAGCCTGGTAGAATTGCAATTCCTCACACTGCTTTTTATAATTCTATTTTTTAAATGAAAATACCTTGCTGAGTTCATTGGAAGCATGCTACAAGATTTGATTTAACATTTGTACATTATCATGCTTACTATGATGATGTTTCCTTCCTGTTGCATAGGTTAGATTGGTTTCATGAACACATTCATTTTGATTGGCCCAAACCTAAAAGAAAGATTACTAGGCTTGTACTGCAGGCGGGTGATGGCTTCGACTACGTGTGTGCCGCTGTGCTCATCCTATAGTTTCTTTGATCCACCTATGGATTTGTTTCTTCCCAACCATTGTGGCTGACCTATGTGCCTCTGACCACACCACACATTGTTGCCCCTTGTCGTGCTACCTACGCTAAGGAGATGTGCTCCTTCTATTTACTACAGGTAATGGTAGGATCCCTGATTGGAGTTTTTTAATGCTCAGTGTTTTAGTTTCTCTAATTTATTTCCCAAATTAGATAATTCTGTAATAAAAACAGCTACTTACATGATGCTGCAGTGAATGAAAAAACTGGCACTATAAGAGGCTAGGCCTTCTATGACTAATTAATTGTGACAAATACAACCTTTTTCGTGTATGGACCATCAAGCAATCAACTCCCATCTCGAGAACCAGTGCAGGTATATGTGCTTCATTGTTCTGGGTACCTTCAGTCTGTGTAGTAGATGAACCAAAAAAACTGTTCATATTTCTTCTTACTGTGTCGTATTCTTCTTTGATTTAATTTATTTTGTTTTCTTGGCTCCTTCACTTCTCATGTGAGTTTCAAAGATTTGATAATAATTGCTTCCTGTTAGTTTGGACCATTCAAGGTGCATATGTATTTCTGTTTGCCGACCAATAACATTGTTTTTCCTTCTGCACATTATTAGCTAATGATACATATTCTGTTTTCCTCAGCTAAAATCTGCCATGTTTGTCATTGGTGCTTACCACAAGACTTCAATTAGGCATGTTTTCCTCCTTTTTTGTCTTGTTTATTTCTGCCTTCTATTTGGTAGGAGCAATATTCATGTCTTCGGTTACAGTTAAGCTTCCTCCTATCAGCACAAGGGCTGTTTGTAGGAAGCACAGCAACATCCCCAATCATCACAGAGAATATGGCACCCCAGATCAAGTCCTCCCATAGGCAATGTACACCAACCAATTGCACTCAGTAAGCACTCAAAATCTTAAACTTACAGGGCCATCTGATTACTTTCTATTACTGATGTATTTAACCCTGTCCATTACTTTCTGTTACTGATTTATTTAACCCAGTCCATTCCTAAGTGCATATGTTTCAATTTTTAGTAACTTATACAGATTTCTCTTCTCATGTAGCATCTACACCGTTGAAGCACCACCTAAATTCCGTGACTTGGGAATACACTGTATTTCTTTTCCTGATAGACCCAACCCTCAAATTTTTGACACATGTGATCAGTATATCCTCTAGCGCCTCTTATTATACTGTATTTCTTTTCCTGACAGACTGAGCCCTACAGCTTTTGACACATATGATCATTATGTCCTTGTCAAGCACTTCTTATATTAACTATAACCTAATAAATTTAGCTATTACTCATAATCTAATAGATCCAGCTAACTGTTTGCCTATTTTAAACTATTGAAATTATAGATTCATAGTCGTACAAATGTAAAGATGCCAACATGCTTTCTCTATTTATGTCTCATCTCTTATCTCTTATGTGTATGCAGACAGTGGGTTTGGCATGTTCAGGTAGATATGATGAGTCAGCTGTAATGAAGCATACTAAAATTCGAGAACCACACATGGTCAGAACCACACACGAACGCACTGGCCGACAGAATATGCATGATTCAAGGCTCAAATGAAATCTACCTTGCATTGTAGCATTTTTGTCAGATCTGATGATGACAAGACCTCAGTTTCTTTTGCTTACTGTGAATTTTCTTCTTTTGTGGGACAACTTGCTTTTGATCATGACATGTTATCATTTATCAAGCTTGGTTTACATAATATTGATCATATTAGTTACCTCTTGTGATTATGGTAATAGCTTCTTACCCCCAACCACTTTTCTTTCTTACATTTGGACTATACCTGCAGATTTTGCTTCCCACATTAAGAAGTAGATGCTTTAGCTTCATTTCACAGTTTTATCCTTATGTTACAGATGTGGTTGTTGTTTTCCAGGTCACTTATAGATGCAACAATTAAATTATCTGTCTTTCTTCTTTCTCGGTTTTTTCATTCCTTATGTTACAAATGTGGTTGCTGTTTTCCAGTTATCCGTCTTTCTGAAGGTAGGTGTTGGCGGTCCTTAACAATATAAATATAACATAATTTTAAATACTAAAACAAATAGAGAATAGGGGTTTATCTAATATTTCCACGAGTTTTGTTGTGTACCTAACTTACAGGGACAGCACGTGGAAATCACAAGAAAGCGCACTTCCAGAAAACATATTCAAAAAAGGCGCAAATCAAGAATAAAAGAGAAAAACCCATCAAAGCATCAAACGGGATCCATCCGTAACCGCGGGGGAGGCCCAGGCCCAGAGAGCAACCGACCACCCGAAGGCGGTGGCCAGTTGCCGCCTCCCAGGGACCGACCGCCCCCCAGATGGCACTTCCCGGGCCCAGTTTTCAGCCACATGCTCAAGGCGGTTCCCTGAAGGCGGTTTCACCTCCTACCATACTTAGAACGCCTAAACCGCCCTTGATCAACTATAAATAGATGTGCTTCACCCCCTCCAAAACACACGCCAACATTTGGAGCACTACACCTCACATTTTTTACTTGTTCTCTAGTTTAGTAGTAGTAGTAGAGCAAGGCAAACCTATCGAGGAGAGCTTGTCTCCTTGGAGGAATCAAGAACATCTTGGTATGAATACACATCGGTTCTCCTCTATGAGCAAGCTCTTATCTTATTTATATAGCAATGCATCTGAATTAGAGTATAGCCTTGTCCATATTATGATCATAACATGTAAACTAGTCCATAGTCTATGTGTTATGTTCTTAATATGTTCATCAAAGTTCTTCATCGTTCATCACATTAGTACGAATAGAGGAAGAACTAAGAATGGGTTAATAGTTCGTTGTGCTGTCATGGTTGCTCCTAACTGAGCCTGTCAATCCGAAGGGTTGGGGTCCCGGGGGGCTAGGAGTTGTTTCCAATTACACGGGCGTGGTGCTCGGGTATGCGGGAATCAGCGGATATGTCGGTACCCCACGGGCAGAGGGGTAGGTGGGCAGGTGGTGACAGCCTTGTCCATCCCTAGCATTCCCCCACATTCGGGTAATGAGTAGGAGTTCATAAAGTCTCTATCGGCTGGCAGACCAGCTGCGGGGATCTCCCTATCATCCCAGACTTAGTCCTGACCCTAGTCTTATTAATTCGATGCAATTACTATTCGTTGCATAGCTGTATATGACCAATGTCTGCTCTCGCAGTTATTCTTTATTCTTTATTTTATATTTTATCCTTGAGGTTGCTCCGATTTGTGTGTCCACTATCTTATAAATATGTTTTAACCCCTGCCTATGCTATGCCTACCTATGCATCCAATAAGTGATCATGTTTATACCAAAAGCTAGATGGAATTCATCATGCCCTCCTACAGGAAATTATAAATACGACACCCTTGAATACTCACGGGTTCAAATGCTACAATGATAGTTCTGTGCGCTTGCAAAGTAGTCTTATTCCTTACTGAGCTATCAATTGGCGTACCTAAGTACCATTACTTAAGGATTGTAATTCTTGTCCACCCCACGGCGCCGTGCCACAGTTTTGCATATCGTAAGTAATGACGGTTAGGAAGGCCAAACCGGCACTTCTAACTGCTATTATCAGACTGCATTACCTAGGCCGGCGCCACTAAGGGCCAAGGATTACCTTTCTGAAGTAATGGTGATTGGGAATGCCAACAAGTATTTCTGGTGCCGTTGCTGGGGATGGACTTTTAGTCTATCTTTTGTAACGACGTTAAGAAATGCCAACAAGCATTTCTGGCGCCGTTGCCGGGGAGGGCAAAAAGAAAATATAAACATCTAGCTTTGGCATAAACTTTGATTACAAAATAAGCATCGGTAGCCATAGCTTATGCAGGCTAACTTTGTTGTTTTCTTTCTCTTTTTATTGGAATGAAAACAGGATAGTGTATGAGCGGTTTCAATCTGCCGGAAAACTTCGTTAAAAATCCAGAGGCACTCCTAAGGAAGAGAAGGTCTCGTACCATCTCTTCTTCTGCTACTCAGCCGGCAAACGAACCGGTCATTTCCGCATCATCCGCTACTAACACCATGGCCAAGTCACTCCGCGAGTATTCTACCCCCGCTATTGCCAACGTGCCTGTTGGGCCCGCTACCAATATCGGGAACGAAAACTTTGAACTCCGCACTGGCCTACTCACGATGGTGCAGGCGAACCAGTTTAGTGGTTTGCCAAGTGAGGACGCAAACGCGCACCTGCAAAACTTTCTTGAGCTGTGCGAGACTATCATCATCAAAGATGTCGCACAGGACACCATCAAACTCCGGTTGTTTCCCTTCTCCCTTTCGGGGAAGGCGAAGCAATGGTTTATCAAAGCAAGAAAGCAGTCAACACGTGGGACAAATATTCCGCGGCGTTCCTCGCTAAATTCTTCTCCATAAGCAAAACAAATGCTCTACGGGAAAAAATATCAAACTTCCAGCAAACTACACTCGAGTCCATTCCCGAGGCTTGGGATAGGCTTCAAGAATACATCCAGGCCTGCCCCCACCATGGGATGGAAGACTGGCTTGTGCTCCAAAATTTCTATGAAGGTCTCACGGCCATGTCTAAGGGGCACATAGATGCCGCTGCTGGAGGCGCATTCCTCTCCCTCACCATCGAGAATGCTATGGCGTTAATCGAGAAGATGGTGGCCAATCAAAGCTGGGGAGAGGGACGCAAAACACAAAAAGGCATGCACACCGTGAAGGAGATGGATCTGCTTGCCGCAAAAATAGAATTAATAATAAAGAAACTTGAAAGACGTGCCACCGATCCTACCACCGGCATTGTTCAGGTCATGGACTCGCACATGACGTGTGAGATCTGTGGAGATGTTGGTCATTCGGGGAACAACTGTCCCGAAACCCATAAAGAAGCTTCCTATGTTAACAACGGGTTTCGCCAACATCAACAAACAGGTAATGGTTGGAACAACCAGAATCGTCCCCAAGGTAATTCTTCCAATTTTAATTCAAATTTCAATTCCTCCCAACCTTCATTAAAAGATCTTATTATAGGACAAGCTAAAATAAATGAAAATCTTACAAAAAAGCTTTCTCGTAATGATAAAATATTTGAAACTATAAATACTAAGCTTGATAGCATGTCCTCATTTGTTAAAAATCAAGTAAATTTTAATAAAAGAATTGAAATTCAAATCGCCCAGCTTGCCTCTGCTGCAAAATCTGCCATTCAAATTTCTAGTCCTGTTGAGAATATAAATTCGGTGACCACGAGAGGGGGTAAGACCACTCGTGATCCCCCACATCCTAACCAAAGAACAGGCAAAACACCAAGACAGCAAGAGGAAGTACCGGTTGACTCGGCACAACCACATGAAGAATCAATGGAAGAAGAGCCGACACCGGAGGGCTATGGGGACACCACGATGTTGCCTTTTCCCACAAGGATGAGAAGAAAGAAGAAGGCCGGAGATGAACAGTTTCTCCGATTTGTGGAGATGGTCGATAAGACACACGTCAGCGTTCCGCTGATGGATGTCTTGCACATACCATCATACGCTAAGTTCATCAAAGATATCATCAACAACAAGCGACCATTACCGTCCTCGAAAATTGTCAAGCTGACGGAAGAGTGCAGCGCAGCTATACTCAATCATCTACCTGAGAAGAAACAAGACCCTGGGTGCCCCACAATCACATGCTCTATAGGCACCCAGCAATTTAACCATGCCTTATGCGATCTTGGGGCGAGTGTGAGCGTAATGCCAAAATCAGTCTTTGATAGACTGAATTTCACCAACTTGGAGCCTACCAACATGACACTTCAGTTGGCCGACTCCTCAATTCGGTACCCAGCAGGGATTGCACAAGACATCCCTATAAAAATTAGAGGGTATTATGTTCCGGTGGATTTTGTGGTGCTCAACATGGAACTCACCAAAGAAACACCACTCATCCTCGGAAGGCCATTCTTGAGCACGGCAGGAGCACAAATTGATGTTGGAGCTGGGAAAATCCGCTTCAATATCAATGGACAAGAAGAGAAGTTCGAGTTCAGGCCTCGCCGTCAAGAAGAATGCAACATGATACGCATTCAATATGGGCCGAATCCCCAAGGCATAAAGGAGGTAGAGATTCAGCCTCAGCTTTTGAAAAATATATCAAAAATCTCAAAAGAATCAAAGAAAAAGCCGGAGCCAAAAGAAAAGGCGGCTCCCAAACAAAATATAAAGGAGCAGAAAAACAAAATAGTTGCTAAAAAGAGGGAAGAAATCCCCAAGCCTTCACCAAAGAAGACGGTGTGGAAACCCAAGGTAGAAATTGAAAATACTACCACACCGCCCAAAACTACTCGCAAAGTATGGAGGCCTAAGCAAGCGCAGCCGTCTACCTCTCCCATGACGGATGCACCATCATCAAGAAAACAATGGAGGGAGAAAAGTCCTGCTCAACGGACTTAAAAAGCTGAGCCCTTACCGAAGTTAAATTGGTAAGTTATCCGTAATTTTTACTTTAAATATTTCGAAATTTCTTTTCAATAAATGCTTAATTGATTCCTCTAATAAAATAAAATTAATAATAATAAATATATATATAAAATAATATTTCAAATAAATATATGTATGCTTGATGATAATGTTGCATTTATGTTTTGACTAAAATAACCCTATGTTTAAACATGAATCTTTGAGATCATAGGGATATTCCTTTATAAATGCATGATAGTGTGATCTTAAATAAATTTTCACAAATTTCAATCAAATCCATTTTCATATCATACACATGATCACACTAATCTACTTCGCATCAAGCCTGATCGTAACTGGGATAAGATTCTACATAGTCAGCTTAACACGTGGCCAAAAGACAGAGGCTGGCAGGCAGGCCCAGGGGACCGACCGCCCCCCTGTCCAAGCCAATCCGTTTCAATCTTTTTAGTACCTCACTATGATCACCTCAGCATCTCGTCCCTGATTACGATCAAGCTGTTTCCTTGCCAAAGACCTCGATAGCACCTATTTAAACCTCTAAAGGTGTCTCTTTTCCTGACACCAACCTTGTTCTTCTCCCTCTGGCAAAGCTTGCTTAGCTCTCTCATCTTTTAGTGTCAACCATGTCTAGCTATGCTCTCTCGCTGATCAACGCTCCAAAAGCCATAGCAAACCTAGACATAGCACCCTATCAAGAGAGTCCATTAGTTAGGGAAGAAGTTCATGTTGTGAAGGAAAAGCCTCTAGCGATCTTGCCAGCACGCTCTCATGCACCTGAAGGTGGCGCCAAGAAGAAAACCGCTGCTGCCCATCCTACCAGCACTCTAGGCCTCAAGAGAAAAACACCTAGTGGTAGAAGGCCTAGCAAGCGCATTGAAGATAAATCTGCTAGCAAGCCCGCATTTTCGGCCAAGGAAGCAGAATCATCTAGCACCCTTCCAAGAATTAGGAGGCACCTACCTCGGCCTCCCATCAAACGTCGTGCAGGGCAGTACGAAAGCAGTGAAGATGAAGACGACTCTAAGATCCTCGCCGACCTTAGAGCTAAACATACTAGCTTGCGTACTCTTCTAAGGGCTTTAGAAGAAGACTTAGAAACCAAGAATACAGAGATTAAAAACCTTAGCGACGACATCAATAGCTTCCGCTTCAAGTTCAATTCTAAGCTAAGGAAAGTCGCTAAAGCTCTAGGTGTGTTGAGCATCATCTTGAGTATCTTTAGGCTGCACCTGCTGCACGAATAATCAGGCACACATTTTTACCTTCATGATCTTTTAAATTTTATTATCAATATAAATGTGCCTATTTGAGTTTATCAATGAAATAAAATTTTTATCTTTTTATGTTGAACACTTGTTTTCGCCATATATAAATTGTGACTAACCAAGACAGGGAAGAAAACAAGTGTGGGGAAGGACTCTCCAAGACAATTGCACAATAACAAAAAAAATCAAAATTCAGTTTGTGTAACTTTCCCCCCTCTCTCATCCTAAAAAGTTTTTAAGATAAAATTTAAAATGATATTTCCTACATACTCCATCAAACATGTCTTCCTGCATTCAAAATGTTTGCATACTTTTTATTCCCTGCTAAAATTCCTACAGATTTATGAACACTGTTTAGGGACCCTATTTCGATCTAAGTAATTGACGGATGAGATATAGTAGGATGACATGATACTTGCTCGTTCTTGCAAAAGTACTTGGGATTTATCTTACAAAAATAAAAACTCAATAGCATGCTCCTTGAATGATTGACAAATACCTACCAAGGCCATATATGATTCTATTTGATGAAACCTTCTACATATGCCGCTTATTCTGTGTTGAGTTTGGTCAAATTCCTGACCGCTGTTGAGAGATGTTTCATATTCCCAAGATCAGATTTCACTTGCACCCACCAAATAAAGCCAATTCTCACCCTGAGAGTTGCGCAAAACATGCACTTCATCCATCCACCAAATAAAAGAAAAAAAAGTGTCGGTTCTCATCCTAAGACCCGTGCATTCTTTCTACAAAATTTTACTCCATTCATCTACCATCATAATATCTCCTTAAGTTTTTCATATGCCAATAAAAGATGTGAGGCTATGATAAAAAAAAGAGAGATCATGCCAAGGGGCATAAGAAAATAACGGGAAAGAAAAGGTTTAAATACCCGTTAAAAAAAAATATATATATATAAAGATCTTATAGCCCATATCTTCTTAAAGTTTTATCCAAGGAGAATCATGATGCATGAAGTACCAAAAAGATTTAGAATTAGGTTTCCACTTTCATACTCTCCACACACATGCACATTCTGATCTAAGAGTATGACGCACTCTCTCCGGTATGGTCTGGGGTTTGACTCGACAACATATGCAGGGTAAGTGTGCCTCATCATTTCTCATTCCTACCTAAAACTCCAAATAAGCCTTCTTAGAGGTAGGATGATCAAAGTGAAGGCATCACCTTTTCATGCCTTGGTAAGGAACCACTTAAAAAAATGAGCGACTTGAGAGAATCATTCAAGGAACATAAGCTATTTTTATGTTTTCAAAATCTTGCAAAAACCCAAGCATCTACGCAAGGACAAGAGTAAGAAGATTTGATTCCAAGCTATTCCATTTTTCAATTACTCAAGGTGAATTGGTAGACACTTTGAAGTTCATAAATCCAGGTGAAGCTTAGAATATCCTATATGCAGATTCTTTTGACAAGGAAGATGAACCCATTTGGTCCTTAGCACTTTACTCGAGGACGAGTAAAGGACCAAGTGTGGGGGAGTTGTTGGCGGTCCTTAACAACATAAATATAACATCATTTTAAATACTAAAACAAATAGAGAATAGGGCTTTATCTAATCTTTCCACGAATTTTATTGTGTACCTAACTTACAAGGACAGCACGTGGAAATGCATGGAAATTACAAGAAAGCGCACTTCCAGAAAACATATTCAGAAAAGGCGCAAATCAAGAATAAAAGAGAAAAACCCATCAAAGCATCAAATGGGATCCATCCGTAACCGCGGGGGAGGCCCAGGCCCAGAGAGCAACTGACCACCCGAAGGCGGTGGCCAGTTGCCGCCTCCCAGGGACCGACCTCCCCCAGGGGCGGCCGCCCCCCAGATGGCACTTCCCGGGCCCAGTTTTCAGCCACATGCTCAAGGCGGTTCCCTGAAGGCGGTTTCACCTCCTACCATACTTAGAACTCCCAAACCGCCCTTGATCAACTATAAATAGATGTGCTTCACCCCCTCCAAAACACACGCCAACATTTGGAGCACTACACCTCACATTTCTTACTTGTTCTCTAGTTTAGTAGTAGTAGTAGAGCAAGGCAAAGCTATCAAGGAGAGCTTGTCTCCTTGAAGGAATCAAGAACATCTTGGTATGAATACACATCGGTTCTCCTCTATGAGCAAGCTCTTATCTTATTTATATAGCAATGCATCTGAATTAGAGTATAGCCTTGTCCATATTATGATCATAACATGTAAACTAGTCCATAGTCTATGTGTTATGTTCTTGATATGTTCATCAAAGTTCTTCATCGTTCATCACATTAGTACGAATAGAGGAAGAACTAAGAATGGGTTAATAGTTCGTTGTGCTGTCATGGTTGCTCCTAACTGAGCCTGTCATTCCGAAGGGTTGGGGTCCCGGGGGGCTAGGAGTTGTTTCCAATTACACGGGCGTGGTGCTCGGGTATGCAGGAATCAACGGATATGTCGGTACCCCACGGGCAGAGGGGTAGGTGGGCAGGTGGTGACAGCCCTGTCCATCCCTAGCATTCCCCCACGTTCGGATATTGAGTAGGAGTTCGTAAAGTCTCTATCGGCTGGCAGACCAGCTGCGGGGATCTCCCTATCATCCCAGACTTAGTCCTGATCCTAGTCTTATTAATTCGATGTAATTACTATTCGTTGCATAGCTGTATATGACCAATGCCTGCTCTCGCAGTTATTCTTTATTTTTTATTTTATATTTTATCCTTGAGGTTGCTCCGATTTGTGTGTCCACTATCTTATAAACATGTTTTAACCCCTGCCTATGCTATGCCTACCTATGCATCCAATAAGTGATCATGTTTATACCAAAAGCTAGATGAAATTCATCATGCCCTCCTACAGGAAATTATAAATACGACACCCTTGAATACTCACGGGTTGAAATGCTACAATGATAGTTCTGTGCGCTTGCAGAGTAGTCTTATTCCTTACTGAGCTATCGATTGGCATACCTAAGTACCATTACTTAAGGAATGTAATTCTTGTGCACCCCACGACGTCGTCCCACAGTTTTGCATATCGTAAGTAATGACGGTTAGGAAGGCCAAACCGGCACTTCTAACTGTTATTATCAGACTGCATTACCTAGGCCGGCGCCACTAAGGGCCAAGGATTACCTTTCTGAAGTAATAGTGGTTGGGAATGCCAACAAGCATTTCTGGCGCCGTTGCTGGGGATGGACTTTTAGTCTATCTTTTGTAACGACGTTAAGAAATGCCAACAAGCATTTCTAATATGGATAAGACTATACTCTAATTCAGATGCATTGCTATATAAATAAGATAAGGGCTTGCTCATAGAGGAGAACCGATGTGTATTCATATCAAGATGTTCTTGATTCCTCCAAGGAGACAAGCTCTCCTTGATAGCTTTGCCTTCCTCTACTACTACTACTAAACTAGAGAACAAGTAAGAAATGTGAGGTGTAGTGCTCCAAATGTTGGTGTGTGTTTTGGAGGGGATGAAGCACATCTACTTATAGTTGATTAAGGACGGTTTGGGCGTTATAAGTATGGTAGGAGGTGAAACCGCCTTCAGGGAACTGCCTTGAGCATGTGGCTGAAAACTGGGCCTGAGAAGTGCCATCTGGGGGGCGGCCGCCCCTTGGGGCGGTCGGTCCCTGGGAGGCGGCAACTGACCACTGCCTTCGGGTGGTCGGTTGCTCTCTGGGCCTGGGCCTCCCCCGCGGTTACGGATGGATCCCGTTTGATGATTTGATAGGCTTTTCTCTTTTATTCTTAATTTGCGCCTTTTCTGAATATGTTTTCTAGAAGTGCGCCTTCCGGTGATTTCCATGCATTTCCACGTGCTGTCCCTGTAAGTTAGGTACACAACAAAACTCATGAAAAGATTAGATAAAGCCCTATTCTCTATTTGTTTTAGTATTTAAAATGATGTTATATTTATGTTGTTAAGGACCGCCAACAGTAGGTTCAGAAATGTTATGGGAGAGCTATTTTTTTAGCACTTCACTTTTTCCCATGCACGCACACCGCCTGAGGCCTTCTTTAGTTGATCACATATGCCGGCTGCTAACCTACTGTCCAAAGGTTAATTTTCTTCACTAATTTTAAATTACTTTAATACATTTGCCTTTAGTTGTCCAAATCGGAGGCCTTTTGTTTGCTTGCATACCTCATGATTTCTACTTCCTATTTATGCTTCTTATCCAAGAACGTTGTAGAGCATAAATGAGTATGAGTTCCCTAGCTGAACTTATTTGCTTACTTACATAATTGCTTTATTCATGACATTGGCCGTTTTCGCTGCCACCACTATGTCCATTTATATTTTCACTGAGCGCGAGCCAGTATATGATAAAAGGCCTATCTTCTGGCTAATTGATACTGACATGTAGCAGGCACCCTTGGAGGATGGATAAATCTCTATATTTCACTTTGCTTCACATGATGTTTTGAAACCACACCCGAGCTAGATAGGTCTTTGTGAGCTTAATTTTTAAGATAATATGGTAGATAAGAAAAAGGACAGTTCCTGTTGATTCATCTCCTAGAGTGACATTAGTTCCTGCTCTAAATTTTCTTACTCCATGTAGTATTTCGGTTCAGCTTGGCATGAAAATCCAGTGCCTTTGACTTTGATGAATTCTGGAACTCATGAAAATCGAGTGCCTTTGACTTTGATGAATCGTGGAACTCATGGATTAGTCTGTTTATGAATATTTGGTAGTATGTACGGCCTTCACTCTGAGAATGCTGCCTTCACCTCCTATAAAATATTATATATAAAAATGTGCATTTTAACACTCTTCCTCCCATGTCTGAAACATAGTGTTTAGCTAAACGTAGTTCCCTTTCTAATCCTATGTATGTTTCCATCATATGAAGTGTCAGCAACAATTTCTCTAGACAAATCGAGGGCCCTCAGATTATATGGCGGCCATAATGTTGAAGACCATGTCCTGTCGTTTTACCATGTTTGAACTTCCCGAGTTATGTTTCTCACATCCTTCAACCAAGGCAGCAGATTGGCAAGGGAAACTACAACTATGATTCAAGCAATCTTGTGCTTGGATAAAGCTGCTAATGCAAATTCTAACTACAGAACACAATTTTCATGCACGCTATTGCTGCTTCATTAACCTCCAAAGGTAAAAATCTCTCTTTGTGTCAGTTTTTCTTGTTTGGCAGTTCATTTCAGTATGCTCCTATTTAATCTATTAGATTGCATTTACTTGTCCCAATTTCTGGATGTTTGTTAGTGTAGCTTATTAAGATGATACTGAGAATTTGTCCTTAATTTCTTATCGCAGGATATTTTTAATTGATACAAACTATAGCTATGGCAGCTGGTCGTCAAACGTCCATCGTGTTATGCTCCATTAAAAAAAGGAGGGTGTTTTTCTCCATGCCATCCTTGCTTTTTCTCCCTTTTTCGATGTGTTCTCTCCTTGCAAGCACTGGGTCCGGGTATGTTGTGGATCTGGCTCACTGGCCTTTATTGTTGGAGGAGCTCCACACCAACGCACCTAGCCGTTGTGCATGGCGGGAGGTTCACTCTCTCCTCCTGCCCTTGGCTCCCTATCCTCAATGTGATTTGCCCCCCCCCCCCCCACCCCACCCACTGGCCTTTATTGTTGGAGGAGCTCCACACCAACGCACCTAGCCGTTGTGCATGGCGGGAGGTTCACTCTCTCCTCCTGCCCTTGGCTCCCTATCCTCAATGTGATTTGCCCCCCCCACCCCACCCCACCCCCCATGGAGACCATTTGCTCCTGCCACTTCTTTTGTTTTTAAATGTGTGGATATTGTGCACAACTGATATCCTCCATTATACTGTAATGATTAATTGTTTCATTCTTCATGTTATCTATTGAGGTTTGAGGTTGTGCAGTGATGAACTATTTTTATACTGCGACAATGGAATTGTGAAATGAAATTAATTATTTCATCCTTCCATAATTTTTGCTATCTGCATTAGCTTTGTGATGTTCTATGTTAGGATAATCTCTACATTAATCTGGCTATTCCCCTTAGAGACCACGCTTCTTTCTGCACATACCCTTCGTTTTGTATGAACTCATCCGCTAATATCGTATCTCTATAACTGCATTGGTGTTTCGTTCTCTGCAACATATTCTGCTCCATATGTATGCGACACAAGTTCCGTAGCCGCATTCATATTACAAATGTTGCCTGTTTATTTGCCTCAAAGGCAGACGGGCGCGCGAATCCCCCGCTACTAGTGGAAACACAAACAATCGTGGTCCGCAGGGCTGATCAGGAGCTAACTACCATCACGTTTCTCCCAGTTCGCTGTCGCGGAACCGCCAGCAAAAGGCACAGCCAAGCATCCCCATTGGATATTTGGATAACGCATAAACCGGATCCGTTTTAGCTGACTGAGAGTGAGAGCACACACAGCTTCAGAAACGACCATGGCGGGTGCAGCGCAACGCGAAGACGGAGACCGGAGACGGAGGGGATCCAGCGCGCTTTTGTTTCTGTTGCGTCGCTGTTGGGTCCGCAAGGAAAAAGCCGTGGTCACGATCGCGACCTGTTCTGTTCTGGACAGTGTGTGTCCAGTGGACATGTAACATATATAGAACGCCTTTTCTGTGTGACGCACAGAAGGATTCTGTTTTTTGTTAGTTCGGTTTATTTACTCCTCCTTGCATTGTGCACACAGTAGTACATCTTTTAATCTAGTTGTGCGATTGATGTAAATGTATGAACTGTTTTACCCATAAAACACCATGATGAAGAGGCTAAGAAGACTCTACTGGAAGGAGTGGATGCCATGCTGAAGATTGCAGTAAAGCTTCTTCTGGGAAAGAAGAGTGCAAGTCAAGGGGCGCATCTGCTTCAGAACGAAGACGGTGACAGCAACAGGAACTGATGTGTTGTTGAATGTTGCTTCAGTATACTCTGATACTTATCTGGCGAATTATTTTAGTCAGTCGTTAATGCTCGTGTCAGTTATGTTTCTTAGTCTTTCTATATCAAGGAAGGAAGGTGTATACTCGTGTGTCTGCTCTCTCCCCCATGGTCACGCCAATTTCAAGCATAGAAGAGCGCAGTATATAGTCGTGTGTCTTCAACAACTCCGGCAGCTAAAAATAGACGGGGCTAAATTACAGGGACCTCCATCAACATCGCCGAGCCAGTGAAATTCACACACAACACCAAGCCAACAACGCAATGCATGGCTATTAATTTATAACAATCTCCTCCCCTTTCTCTCTCCTCCCCCTCCTTAGTCCCCTTGGCGCGCGCCGGCCGTCCATCGTCGTGCTCGTGCCAGGCCATTGCCGACAAGACGATCTTCTTGCAAGGAAAGCGCGCGCAGGCGCAGCGCATGCAAGAACGACGTCATCCCATAGAGGAGGCCGAGGAGGAGGATGCGCGTGCTGGAGGAGGACCTGTTCCCGTCGACGCCGGGGAAGGTGAAGGTGGAGCGGCCGGGGGCGGCGATGACGAGCCGGTACCTGCTGCACCGGTGCTTCGCGTCCACGGGCACCATGTTCCTGTGGGCGCTCTTCCTGGTGGCCATGACGGCCACGTACCTGAGCGTGCACTCCGGCCTGGTGGACACCACCTCCTCCCGCTACGCCTTCGCCGCGTCGTCCTGGGGCGGGCTGCACTGGGAGCGCCAGATCCGTTCCTCGGCGTCGCCGCGGCGGCCGCCGGGGTCCGCCGAGGGCGCGGGCCTCTCCGTGCTCGTCACGGGCGCCGCCGGCTTCGTGGGCACGCACTGCTCCCTGGCGCTCCGAAAGCGCGGCGACGGCGTCGTCGGCATCGACAACTTCAACTCCTACTACGACCCGTCCCTCAAGAAGGCCCGCCGCGCGCTGCTGGGCTCCCACGGCGTCTTCGTCGTCGACGGCGACATCAACGACGGCCGCCTTCTCGCCAAGCTCTTCGACGTCGTGCCCTTCACCCACGTGCTCCACCTGGCGGCGCAGGCCGGGGTGCGCTACGCCATGGAGAACCCGGCGTCGTACGTGCACTCCAACGTGGCGGGGCTCGTCTCCCTCCTCGAGGCATGCAAGGACGCCGACCCGCAGCCGGCCGTCGTGTGGGCCTCCTCCTCCTCCGTCTACGGCCTCAACGACCGCGTCCCGTTCTCCGAGGCGCACCGCACCGACCGGCCGGCGTCGCTCTACGCCGCCACCAAGAAGGCCGGCGAGGAGATCACGCACACCTACAACCACATCTACGGGCTCTCCGTCACGGGCCTCCGCTTCTTCACGGTCTACGGGCCGTGGGGGCGGCCCGACATGGCCTACTTCTCCTTCACGCGCAACATCCTCCAGGGGAAGCCCATCACGGTGTACAGGGGGAGAGACCACGTCGACCTCGCCAGGGACTTCACCTACATCGACGACATCGTGCGGGGGTGCCTGGCGTCGCTGGACACGGCGGGGAGGAGCACCGGCACCGGCGGCAAGAAGCGGGGACCGGCGCCGTACCGGATCTTCAACCTCGGGAACACGTCGCCGGTCACCGTGCCCACGCTGGTGGCCATCCTCGAGAGGTACCTGCGGGTGAAGGCCAAGAAGAACGTGGTGGAGATGCCCGGCAATGGCGACGTGCCCTACACGCACGCCAACATCAGCCTCGCGAGGGAGCAGCTCGGGTACAAGCCCACCACCAGCCTGGAGATGGGGCTCAAGAAGTTCGTCAGGTGGTACCTCTCCTACTACGGGTACAACCGGGGGACCCATACCTTCAGGAACTCATGATGATGATCGTCAGACAGTAATGTGATTAGTAAATGTCGCTCTGCTGTCGTGATTTCCACTCTCTTGTCTCTTATTCTGATCAAAGACAATGCAAGTTGGGGAAGAAGAATTCTGTTCTAGTTGGGTGAGGAGAGGAGGGAAGGGAACGGCGACAGAGCGATGAAATGGAGGGGGTGATGTGATCCCCTTCATTCTGTATTTTCTCCTGTAAATTGTATCAATTATTATAGAGCTAACCTTTCTTTCTCAGAAATTACTCATCGTCACATATAGCAATAGCAACTTTGTTGGGATCTTCTTAGGCAAACAGACAAACAGGTGCTCATCCCAATTTTGAAAATGGGATCGGTGATCTCATCGTCTTCCAAAATAGGCAGTGATTCCTATGAGTCTGCAGTGGACGTAGTTCTCTTCACTCTGGAATGATCAGAGATCAGAAAGGTCTTGAAAAACAAATGTTCCTTCGAAGAGCTGCAAGTTTTGGAAGAGAATTAAAAATAACGTACCTCAAAATCTAAGGGAGGGCAAGACAACCGTGAAAGTTCCTCCACTTGAGTCAAGTCCACGGTCCGCGGCAAGAACATCATGACGTTAGGAGCTATTTTCTGAGCTGCTTGAAATGTCGCATACCTACACACAAAGCGGTCAGGTTGTTAAGACGCTATTGTTCTGAGACCTCTCGATTGTTAGGCTTTCATCTTGATTACTATCCAAATGCTACCCAATTACACATGTATATACAGTTTCAGATTGAAATTTTGTGAGCAAACTTTGGTGGTCATAGCTACAGAATCGAGGTGCAAAATGTGCAAGCTGTTTATCAGTTATCAGGATTCCACTGCAGAGCTGAAACATGAGTTCTCATTTTTATCTTTCAGCAAGGGCAAACAAAGCGAACAACATACCCGTCTTTCGGCTTCAGCATATCAAGGGTGTAAACTGGAGATTGGATGTATGATGGCCCTCCCCAGGGTGGTGAAAGGAACACCAGATCAGCCTGGTGGCAATGAGGCAATCAATCAGCAAATAACTTGAAAGCTGAAATAACTGCACGTTCTTCTTTACAGTGGCAGTATGGTCAGGCGTCAAGGTACAGATACTATGAGTATATGACATGAGAGGTTCAGGAATCAGGAATCAGAGGCCAAAGCTTGGTCGGTTGGTCTCACTGAGCTATCACAGACTGTGAAGATCTTTCAGTCTCCCTGCACTGCACGACTGAATTTATCAGGCAAGAATACAAGATACCTTAAGGAAAGGCGCCAGGCGGAAGAAGTCACCGACAACGAACTCGATCCTGTCCTCGACGCCGTACACCCTCGCGTTATGCGCCGCCATCTCCACCTTTCGCGGGTCAATCTCCACGGCGATCACGTAGCAGCCCCTGCAGCACGAGGCGCGGCGGAGATGGAGTCAGTTTCTGTCGCAAGGGAAGACGGAGGCCGGCTGGCCCGGCGCACGGGAGAGACGAGATGGCGCGGCGCCGCGAAGGTGCCCGGCCGTCACGTACGTACCTGGCGGCGAACTGGATGGAGTTGCCGCCGCATCCGGCGAAGGCGTCGACGACGACGTCGCCGGGCGCGGCGCGGGCGGCCTGCGACGCGGCAATGGACTCCGGGGTGGCGGAGTACCAGCCCTCGGCGTCCAAGCGCACGCCGCGGTCATAGAGGTTGAAGAGGCTGTACCGGACCGCCCAGTACTTGCCCGCCACGGCCGCCTCGGAAGCGGAAACGGCGGCGGCGGCATCGGGGTTCCGTGCCTCGACGTCCTGTCTCTGCTTTTCATCCTCCGCCCTGAGGCTCTGCTTTTCATCCGCCGCCCTCAGGCTCTTGGGCTCCCTCGGTCTCGCGACCTTGCGGGCAGACTTGGCCTTGCGGCGGCCGGTTTTGGGTGCGGTGGCGCCGAGAAGGCGGAGGAAGCGGTGATGGATCATGTGGAGGAGCCGGACGGCGTGGGCGCCGCGCCGTTTCCGGGACTCCGACGCGGCGGCGGCGCTTCTATTCGCCATGCCCTGCTGGTTTGTAAAACCACTGGTCCTGTCAGACCGAAAAACAGTGGAGTGGTGCTCAAAAGAATCTTAAGCGCCCAAAAACAGTAACAAGCATGGACGTAGTGTAGTAGCTAGATTCTTCAAGCATACTCCATGAACAGGCATCAAAATTATTTTAAAAATCCTCAACAGTCAATATGGCAGCAACACTGCAAAGATGAATGGGACCAGAGCAGTATTTTTGTTAGCTTTTCACTGAGCAAACATCGGCGCAAGTAGTTACGTCCCTTCTGATTTTTCTAGAGTTAGCACCACATGCTACAGCGTGGATAGTGATGCACTGATGCTTAATCCTCTATTCAAACATTACTCACAAGCGACACATTGGAGAGGGCAAGGAGTATTAGTTTCTATTTATGGCTGCATTGATCCACAGCTGTGACCAACATGTGCGCACTGTCTATTAGGGATAAATATATATGGTCGCACTGAACGCCTGCACTGATGTGTTGTTTTATTGACAAGTGTGTGCCGTAGGAGCTGTTGTCCCATCTACTTTAAGCTGCAGGGTCAGAAAAGTACGAAGAGATAAGAGATTTTCATGGAAAATACAAAATATAAACAGTACATTGCCCTGTTGGCTTGTTTTGTTTTAGTTTTTTTTGACATAGAATACTATTTTTCTCTCCTAAGTTCCTAACAAATCAGTATTAACTGAAATCAATGTTTTTTTCAGACAAATGAATAGAGAGAGACCGGTTTTTTTAAAAAAAAAATGCACGGAAGAGGGGAAAAAAAAGGAGAGGGCCAGCGTGACACTGACTCAAGGAGCCTCTGAGCCGAAGCTAGAGTGATATAAGCCGAGATGCTCAAGACTAACGAACCATCAGGTTGCATGCAGCTGTGGTCCCTCACTCAAAAAGACAGGCATGCATGTGGGGTACATAGAAAAAAGCAACTAATCACCGTGAAAGAAATAAGCTTGGCCGCTACTACAAGTGGTTTTTTCGGTCTGCTAGCGGGACCGCGGGATTCGGTCCTCGATGCATCAGAACCGAATTTTGTAGGGTTCCTACCACTTGGGGCAGTTTTCAGCTTAGCGAGGGAGACGACCCAAAAACAGAACGAGATTTCAGATGGCCAACGCATTGGAGCCAGCAAAGAGTACAAATTTGATATCTCAATGTTTCTTATTCAAAACTCGTTCTTGTAACAAACAATTCTTATATAGTTCCTAAAAGATGGGAATATAAAACAACTGGATCAGATCACATGCGGCGGCAGTTAAATTACAACACAAACAACAACATACTTTGAAGGAGACGAAATTCCATATGTGCGATCCGTTGGGTGCAGCGACAAGCTGACATCCGGTTCCTTTGCAGACCTGAAGATAGAGTGATCATGAAATCGGCCATGGGATGTGTCTCTCAAAGGTTCTGCATAAGATACGTGGTAAGCTCCTTAGCAGGTCCAAGAATCCAAGCCCGCAATCCGGACATCAGCAATGCAGAGAGAACTTACGGCAGGTAAAGTAGAACCGTTGCTTCCAAAGAGAACAGAAATGCATCAGATGCCAGGAATTAATTTTTAATGAAATATGAGCCTCACAAGTACTTGGATAGCCAAGGAAGATCTGGGGATTCCTTGAGGGCAAATGTCACATCGTCACTGTCAACCCAGATAACGAGGTATTAGATCACGAGAAATTAAGTAGGTTCAAACTGGTATTGGTCTTTGATTTAAAAAGTCCTTAATGCTGTTTCCAAATGCTGACCTCGGATAGTTCAGCTGCAGCTTCTGCAACTTGTGCTTGCTACCCTCTTCGCAGAGGATGATCTTGCTTTCACCAAGCTTGCAGCTGTGGATGGGACATATACAAAATTTACTGATAGATCACCATCAAATCAAAGGAGTAGAACATCAGTAGTTCAATCTCACTAAGAGAAGACTGAAGTGCCAGAGATAAGAGAATTTTCACAAGTAATTTCCAGCTAACTAAAAGCAACAACTGCATTTAGTACAGGAAAAGCTATGCCAATTGGACCACCCACAGTGAATAATGCAGGTCCAAGTTTACAAATTCCACAAAATCTTCACATGCTCAAAATGCCAACACACGAAAGACACAAAGGATGCAATAGCATTTGAAATGAATGTCAGGCTGAAGCATGCACTAGTCCATATAGTCGTCGTTTTCAATAATATTTACTAGAAAATTACTACCTTCGTAGAACATCATTCTAGGTAGGCTAATTGAACTACCTTGAATAATACATGGTCCAATTCTTACAAATTCCACACAATCCTCACATGCTTTTCAACACATGAGAAATATAAAGAATGCAATAGCAATTGAAATGGATGTCAGGCTGAAGTTTTCACTAGAGTATCCAAGCAAGCCCTAGTCCATATAGCCGTTCCTTCCAATATACTAGAGAACTACTATCTCTGTCCCATAAAAACATGTTATTCTGGACTTGTCATAAGTCAAATTATTTTAAAGTTCGAACATACAAAGACTGTCAACATTTATGACATGAAATAGGCATACTATGAAAATAGTTCCATGATGAATCTAATGGCACTAATTTGGTATTTGGAAATGTAGATATCGGTATTTTTTTTAGTATATAAAATTTGTCAAACTTAAGATAGTTTAGCTGAGGAGAAAACTAGAACGTCAAGTTCTTTGGGACAGCCGGACAGGTGGTATGATACATGCAAATGAGCTGGAAGTTGCAATGAACATGGCAATGTAGCTGCATTTGCTATGGCACACAGAAGCGAAGGAAACACAATCACTAACCACATTACACATGATGGTCTGAACATGAACTCATTAAGTCAACTGTATGTATAAGGAACTTGAAAACAGTTTCATCTATTGCAAGCTACACATTAGATTGGATTAGCATACCAAATTTTCATGAGTGTGTCGTAACCAGGCAATACTTCTCTGTTGACATGGCACCAGGAGAAAACTGTTGTTGCTAACTACAGAAGAAAAAAAATCTCGTTAGATTTCTTTAGAAGCACCCATATTAGTATTATTATATGCATGTCCCCAAACAGACAGGACATAAACAAGAGCAGTATTGTTAACATCTTGCCACTATGAAACTTCCAAGGTAAGCATGAAACAGTTCATTGCATGCATCCCTCAGTTCACATGGAAACTTAATCAGATACGAAGCTAGTGGGGGCAAAACACCACTTAGTGTATGAAAGTATAATTAAAGCTGGATGATAATCAATGAAATGGACAATAGCGGAAAAAAATACAGCCATTGCAATAGTTCCATCCAGCTTTACAATTGCAGCAGGGTAAGATAGAAGAGAAAAGAAAATAGTTAATGGAAATAGGGGGTGGCCTAAAAAATGAAGAAGAGATTCTGAAGCCTGAATGAAGTCTGGAAACCTAATAATTGACTGTCAAGAAAAGTTTAGCCATCAGAAAAAAAAAATCAACACAGAGGAAATCTCGAATGAACAATCTGTAAGGTAGTTTTCGGTCAGCCGTCCACATACCGTAATGCCAGCATGGGCTGAGATAGCCACACAAGGATTTTTTTTTTTTTTTAATTTCCACCAACAAAATTAAAAATCAGAAACAAACACACAAAAGATAATCTAACTCACCTTATCAAACATTATTTCACCTAGTCCACTTTTGTAAAGCTCATGAACCAAGGCAACCAAAATAACTTTTCCAAACTTTGGGCAATTCTTCATCACCTGTAAATAAAGAGAAAAGAATGTTGCAGAGATCCAAATAATGAGGGTAGTCAAGTGACTTCAATAACTGATCTGGTTATGAGTACAAGCTCGAATAAAATGCACATTGTCAACTCACTTGAATATGTGGTGCTTGAAAGACTTCATGAATTGCAGCTTCTATGTCACCCATGGAAACAACACCGTCACCTACAGTATCGGACACGTGTTCGATGGATTATATGCAAGTAGGAATTTGACCCAAAACAATGGAAGGTTGAAGTCGTAAAACCATAACACAAATGGTGGGTTTGTCATGGTGGTCAAGGTTTATGTGACCATAAAGATAAAACAATCCAGTATATGCAATTTTTCTTGAATAGTTGATTCCAACACAAACGTACACAGTACCTTTATTTGCAGAAGTCTGTGCAGACCGTTGAGATTGTTTAACACGGTAGTCTGCAAACTCTGCTGCCCGTCTACAAATCTCTAAAGCTCGCCTGGCATCACCAGACATAGCAGCTACCTACAAGCAAAGGCAAGAAAATGGAAGTCCAAACCAACATTACAATAGAAAATGGCATAATCTTTGTACAGGTTAATTGACGAGTGAGGAGCGTAAACTGACAGCCATCTAAAATTCTTTGTTTCCTCAGGCTTAAAAAAAAATTGATCTCTGCAATGTGAACTCATTTAATGGAGTCCCTATGGCTATGAATGACAATTCGGCTAAAATCCGAATTTTTAAACTTTGACCATTCAGTTTGCAAAAATGAAAATCACATGCAAATATTTGTCTTCAATAACACTTTCAAAATCTCATAGATTTATCAGATGTCATAGCTTATCTTTGAAGAAAAAGTATGGTCAAAATTGCACCACAAAAACTATTAAAAATAAAAATGTCATGTGTTTTATACCAGAGGGAGTACTAATATTTTTCTTTGACTTGACGCATAACACGAGTATCATGAGTTCATTTGTAATCAACCATAACATGAACCTATCACCTCATGTGTTCCAAGGAAACCTCAATTTGGTGGAATGATGCAGAGAGTAACAGATGTGGATAAAAAGAAATCACAGCAAACATAGAAACATGGTACTGCAAGGCAAACCTTTCTAGAAGCAAATTCAATAGCCTGTTCTTCAAAGGCATCAATACCCTTTAGACGGCTTGTTATAATTTCCTGTAGTTGCCTAAAATTGTATGGACCAAAACACAGTCGTTGGATACCCATCCGACTTGATATACGAGGCAGTAACTTTTCTGGAAGATCCATTGTGTTTGCTATACCTGCAATCATAGCAAAACAGACAAGGGGTAAGTAAAAGTTAAGGCTAAAAAATCACAGGGCAAAATAAAAGAATAGTAAGTTACCTATAACAACTAGATTTGAATTTGGTTTAGTGGGCCAATCAAGAATGTTATACAGCACCTGATAAGGAAAAAATACCAGTTTCAAATGATAGGAAAACAAATGATAATACCAAACAGTTAGTTTATTTATCAATCTCCCTGGTATAAAACCTATGAGGGAAATAAAAATATAATTTTGGATTGATTATTACTGATTGGTTTCTTGTCAAAAGAAGATCAAGCTCATCAATGAGCAAAACAATTGGCTGGTTTGCCTGCTTTCCAATTTTAGTGCCACCTGAAAAATGTTCTGTTAAATAGTGAAGAGCCTTTTTCCACCCAACCCTATGCCCACTCAACTGTTCATATACAACCTGCGGATTTGAAAAGAATACACCAATTACAATTCTTTCCTGACAATTATGTGCCAGCTACACTTGAGTAAAACAGATTTATTTATCATGAGGCCATAAAGCAGTACCTTGTAGATATTCTCTGGAGATGCTAATTTAAGACCATTAATTTCAATAAAACAATACGGCCTCAGAGTTCCAGAATCAAATTCAGATCTCAGCCTCCTCATAACCGCAAGTACACTCATAGTCTGTAGGTTGACAAAATAGATGTAGAACAAATTGGTTTAATGTTTAGCCACTGCAGGTGAGATAAAACCATAAAAGCACCCACAAAAAGATAGTCTACCTTGCCAGTACCAGGTACACCATGTATATAAAGACAGCGTCCTAGGCATTGGTCATTGCAGATTGCATCCTTCACAAATGTAGATATCTCCTCCATTTCTCTGAAATGAGACTTCAGGTGAGTAGCAGTTTTGGTAAAACACACAACAAAAATTGAGTCAGATGAACAAACATACTTATCCCTGCAAGGCAATGACTTAGGAAGAGTTGCCAATAGCAGGGTTGCTTTTGCCTTCTCCAGCTCAGTCTTTTGGTGGCACCGAACATGCTCAGGAATTTTTCGTATCCCAATTTTTTGTAAGCCATATATTCTACCTTTTCTTGAATTCTATGTATAAGTATGTCATATCAGTAAAGCAATAAAAAAAGATGAAGAGAGAAGAAAAAGGGCTGTTACCGCTGCCAATTCATGTGATTGATTCCTTCTGGCAGAGAAAGATGATGTAGGTTCTTCCTCCTCATCATACTCTGAATCTTCATCAGTGTCACTGTTATAATCATCTCCAGCATTGTAAGGCTTGTCATCGGGATCTTCCTTTGTCTACAAGAAATGAGTAGGAACAAGCTTGGTCACTGGGTGAATCACAATGGTGTCGAAGCTTCAATGAAGACTGTTTTACATCTCAAGAGTTCACGTGCATACCTCCTGCTCATCATCAATATCTGCCAGACGCTTAAAATTATGCCAATGTATATCATACTCATATTCACAATAAAATACATCATCTCCTCCATCATTCGCATCCATAAAGTCTTTGGGGCACATTACAGAACAATGTCTAAGGATTGTTTCCATCTGCACAGGTCATAAGCACAAAGAACTCAAGACAACAAAAGGACAAGCAAAGAAAAATTGTGAAAGAGCCTACAATACATAGAAGAGAGAAGACAATGATCACCTCAATGTCTCCAAGATCATTGGTACGGTACAGCTCTCTTCTCAAATTATGCGGCTGCCTTCCTGCTGAAGTCTCTTCAGGGATAATGTACCACCTGACCTTTGCCCAGAACGTGCAATCAGGCTCCCTCCATATACTGTTACAGACAACAGCACCATTCAGTAAACTTATAAACAGTGCGTTAAGTGTTAAGTATCATTGAAGCATGTCCAGTGTATCTGGTGACATATTGAGGAGATGCGGAATATATACCATCACAGATTGCTTTTTAACATTTTTTTGAGAAACAAAAAGAAGAGGATCAGTATAGAACAACATTGCCTTGCAAACAAACCTGAATGTTACAACTAAAACATTCCACAACTAATAGTAAAAAATTTTACACTTCACTCAGTATTGGAACACCTAAAACATGAATAGGACAAATTATTGCATGATAGATTATAACACCGCAAGTTAGTTATCATAAGTGTTCGGCAAGTCAGTAAGCGGTAAACACCTTCCAATTCACAAGAACCAACTATATATAACCAGTTAAAACATGTTAATATAAGAGAAAACTCCTAGGCCAAATTTTTAGAAATTCGTGGTTCACCACATGAACTTCGAATGACAATGCAATGCCAAAGCCTCACTGACCTCTCGATGCGTGCAGCCCACAGATCGCTGGAAAGGAGTTTCTCCTTGGCGGTCCTCACAATGCGCTTACCCTCAGGCGGCCTGGGCCGCTCGACCACCTTTCCGGCGCGCTCGGCCACGCAGTACGGGCACGCCCAGTCACCTTCAGGCACCCTCCGAAGCGGCGGTCGCACGCATCGCAGGTGGAATCCGCCGAGGCAAGCATCGCACTCCACCATAATCCCGCCATCGGCGCGGAAGCATACGCGGCACTCCTCTACATCAGGGTCCTCCGCGTCAGACTCCGCCGCCTCACGCCGCTTCACGTACACGTCGTCGCCGACCTCGAACTCCCCGCCGTCATACACCACCTTCCGGTAGTATGTTCTCTTCTTCGGGTGTCGTCTCTGCCTCTTGGGCTCGCGCTGAGAAGGAGTTTTTGGTGACGGCGCGGCGCGCTTACTCCTGGAGGTAGGGGCAGGGGTCGGCGTAGCCTTCACCTGCACCTCCAGGGCAGCTTTGGTGGGGGTTTCAAGGAGGCGGCGCGAGCGCCGGACGGTGGAGGGCGTCGCCGGAGAAATCGGGGCGGGCGAGGCCGTCGATTTGGACTTCCGCCTGGGCGTGGGCTTGGACGGGGTGCAGAGGTCCATCCTGGACTCAGCGGGAGCGGCGACGGGCTTCGCCGGCGAGGATCTGGGCTTGGATTTTGACCTGGATGGGGTGGCGGCGAGATCCATTACCGGGCCTCGCCGGAAACAGCGAGGGGTGAGAGTCGGAGGAAGGGGGAAATGTGGATTTGAAACGGAAGGCGCTGATGGGAGTGGGCGGAGTTAGGGTTTCGGCCGTTTGGCGCCCATTCGCACTGCAGTTTTGGCTTTTTTTAAAATAAAAAAAAATGCTCCTTCTTCCAGCGAACAGGCTTTCCTCTAGACTTCACGCTGTCACATATGTTCAGAGTAAGGCTCTGCTCGCTTCAACTAAAGAGCACATATTTTTTATCTCTAGAATAGTATTTTCGTTCATAACAAATCAGGTTTACCTCAAATCAGCTCAACTTTTCAGCTGAAACGAACAGAGCCTAAAATTCAGCTAAGCTAAATTATACGGCTGAACTTGTTATGAGAAGAAAAAATACTGTTTTATAATTGAAAATAAGTTAAATCTAACTTAAATGAACAGGTATGTATAGTCATATTTAAATCATTCATGTAGTATTAGATGTACACTTAAAAAATAATTAATTGTATAAATTACGTGTAATTTATTAGATTAATTTTTTAAACCTAATTAGTTCATGATTTGACAATATATCAATACAGTAAACATATGCTAATAACAAATTATTTAGACTTAATAAATTTGTATCATAGTTTAATTGTAATTTGTTTTTTATTAAAATCTAAAAGGCCCATGCGACACCTCATCTAACATCTAATGTGATACCATCCAAACTTTACAGATTGAAACTAAATTAAAACTTAGTGCACTTCTACTCCATGATAGTGAAAGCCTAACGTGTGCTTACTCCCTCCGTCCTTAAAAATAAGTCATTTTTTACTTCTCAATAAATAAATTTGACTAAATATATATGAGAAAACTATTAATACTTATGGTAAAATAATTAGTACTGCTAAAAAGAGTTTTGAATCTAGTTTTATTTAGAGATACAATGTTGCACGTATTTTTTTTAAATCGAGTCAAACTAGTGGCACGTACACCAACGACGACTCTTTTTTAGAGACGGAGTTCTAAGGGGACTAGTGGATATCCAGAATTACTCAATATTCAATCTATGTTTAAATCCGGTAATATAATGTTTTGAGGTTTTGGTACTTATTGAACTTTCGTTTGTATTTGACAATTTTTTGTCTAATTATAGACTAACTAGACTCAAAAGATTTATCTCGATATGTACAAACAAACTGCATAATTACTTATTTTTAATCTATATTTAACATGCAATCTTAAAAAAAATTAGGAAGTTCGAGAACTAAACAGCCTTAGCCTGGCTGGCTAGAAGGAAGAAACAGCCGCCAAAATGGCCTGCTACTAGGCGACTGCTGCGGCACGAAAGTTACGATCTAAGATGCCTTTTTCCCTGCTTCTAATATCCTTTTAGAAGTTAAACAACTTGTTTTTTTAATTACACAATAGAAATACAGACGTTTCCAATACACGTATATTTATCCTTAGGAACACAGGCACGCAAATCATATCTCTATAGGCACCTTCAAAAGACTATGCCGGTAAATCTCGAGATTGACGAAGTCATCACATGCACACCTTATTGTCGACGGGAACGTTGTCTACCACTAAAAGCATAACACTATTAAATTCTGGAATAAATCTAGAAATGACGTGACAACCAAGATTTGAATCTTGATGAGTAGTGTCCCACTGGACAGTCTTACCATTGGACCTCATATCCATTCATGTTAAACAACTTATTTTAGAGAGTAAAAGATACCAGATTTTTTAAGACACTCTCTAAGATACAATGACTTTTTGCACGGACACAACTTTCTCTAAGACAAACGTAATATTTTGCTTGAATTCATATTTAAACCATTCATGAAGAATATTCATTGATAAGAAAGTGATAGCAAAAAAAAATGATGTTTTACGTAAATTATTCAATAAAACGAGTGATCAAACTCGTTTTGGGGAAAAAAAATCAAAATTTGAAATAGAGGGAGTAGCCAAAACAAAGACCCATCTCCCTTTCTCCAGTGACGGGCCTAAGATTTTAGGACATGGTATTCAAAATATATAGGGGTGCTAATTTTCTTTTTACAACTAAATGGTTAATATTCGGCATGTATAATGTCATATAGCTAAAAGTGCATATTATATAAGAAATATACGTATAATTGAGCCCAATTCTATACATTGAAGAAATTCAGCATAAATTGAAATTGTTTAACATAAAAAAAGATATCAAGATACAAGACTAGTTAATTTGGAGACAAATTGTTATTCGTAAGACACTAACAAGTAACAGATTAAATAATTGAATAGAAAATTAGGATTTGGGGAGACTTTTTGATTAAATAATTGAATAGAAAATTGGGATTTGGGGAGACTGAAAGTCTGAACCTCGACTTAGAAGTTCAGGTTGCTTTCTGCTTGGCTGTTGCCTGCCTGCCTCTGTCAGCTCCTTGCTGCTCGTTGCTGCCTGCCGGCCCCTGCTGGTTGCTGCACTCCTGGTTGACGGCCTGGCGGGTGGTGCGGTGCACCGGTGCCGCACACCCACCCACCTGCACTGTCACGGTGGCGCCTTGCGTGGTTGCGTAGCTACGTCTTGGGCGCCCTACGACCTACTCTCGTGATCTCTTCCAGTGTCCCTCCGCTGCTCCGCACTCTGCCACGGTGCCGCCGCCTGCCAACTAGAGGTAGGATTCGCAGCGGCACCACGCCTCGCCAAAGCTACAACTGTCCAACCCGTCATGCGTCTGCGTGCGACAGGGAGGAGAAAGAGAGGTGGGAGTGCGATTTTGGGCCTTTGGTACGGACAGGGCTGTTTAGCTTTGTTGGGTCATCGTTGGGAGAGAAACCGAGTGGAAAATTAGACCTATTTACTTGTACAATACTTAATTCGTAATTTTTTTCATATACACACATGTATAGTATATAAATAATGTTTTGCTAAAAACAATTGGATGCCATTGAATAATGGTGAGCCCGCCCATGGCTTTCTCCTGTTCTCTCTGATTGCGATTTGAACTCTGATTCAACTCGTGACGCATAGAGAGGGCCTGTAAAGTGTAAACCTGCTGCACGGCGTTCTCGGTGTTTCTGATTTCTGGCTGCGCCCAACTTGGCTACTGGTGGCAAGTTCGGCGTGGCCGTGGCGACCAGACCGCCGCAGGCAGAATGGAAGCTCCAAGACTGAAGGACAGTAGCGCTGTAGCGGAGTACCAGTACGTGTACGTGTGCAGCTACCGCGTGCCCGGAGCACTTTTCCCGCGTCCCTGGAAGTGTAGTACTACTAGGATAGGAACCTCTCACCGGACGCCCAGACCCACTAGAAGCGTCGACCATGTAGCGCACTGCCCGGTGGGCCCACCGGAAGCATGCGTTGCCCTTCTAGTTCCAACGACGATGACGACTGACCAATACCGGCTCTCCTAGTAATCGATTAGCTTAACTACTCCAGCCACGTCACGAAGTAGGGCTACCCGACAACACAAGCCACCGCACACGACGGGCCCGCCATCGCTGGACCCACACGACAGACACCGTTTGTCGATGTCGCTGTGATGTGAGCTAACGAGCCAGCTCACGGTTTTTAATTTTAAAAAACCAACTTAAAAAAAAGGTCAAACGGCTAATCTCCTCAGGGAATCTCCCAATTTCTTAGGACTTCGATCTCATACAACCTTTTTTTACATCACGCTGTTCTTGTTTATATCCCACTTGTACCCTGATGTCTGCAGCTAACCTCTCCATTCACATCTCGATGCCCGGTGGTATTTTTTGGAAGCCATCGGGCACCGTCCGCCTGTTTTCTTGACATTTTTCTCTCCATTTTTTTATTTTTGGCCCGTTTATCCCCCTCGTTCTTCACATTGTACCAAAAGGTTGGAGCAAGCCTTTGATCTGATTGATACCTTCCGCGGTTAGCTTGGCGCTCTGCTGATTCTTTCGAGGCTTTTTTGGATCGATAGGATACAGACGCACCTACCTCCTCCCAGCTCCGATCTTGCTGTTGCTTCCCACTGTTCGTAGGATCCAAGAAACCCCGAATCCGTGCCTGGAGCATCCATTATCCAGGTCATGGAGAGATTGGGTAAAGCCCAGTGAAGAAATCCGAGCTCCCGCACAGTCCCGGTCTCCTACCGGGCCATTGGAGATCTCGCGCGCTAGAGGAGCACAGGCGACTTTCGGAAATGTCGCCGCAGCCGGCCCCAGACGACCTCGCCGAGGACAACGAGAGGGAGACCAATGTCCTCATCGATGCGGCTTCCCCGGGGTCGCCAGCGAAGGCGGCCGAGGGCGACGGCCACGGCCACGGCCTGTCGCCGCTGGCGTGGTTCCGGATGCTGGCCAGGGAGCTGCACTGGAGCTTCGTCTTGGGCGTGGTGGCCACGTACGGCATCAGCCAGGGCCTCGGCGGCGGCATCTCGCGCGTCGCGTCCGACTACTACTGGAAGGACGTGCAGCGGGTGCAGCCGTCCGTGGCGCAGGTGTACCAGGGCGTCACCTCCATCCCCTGGATGGTCAAGCCGCTCTGGGGCCTGCTCACCGACGTGCTCCCCATCGCCGGATACCGCCGCCGGCCCTACTTTATCCTTGCAGGTGAGGAGAATGTGTTGGTTTTTGGTTAGAGTCTGCTCTTGAGTTTGAGTCTTGATTTCTGGAACAACCAGTGTTCCTTGTCCAATTTGGTAGGAACTTTAGTACTGAAAAAAAAAATTTTGTCTTGTTCAAATGTAGGAGTGCAAGTAAAGTTTTGATGACTAGTGGTGCTCAAAAGGGTGTCTATGAGCTAATGGCTATGCACTAGTTGACTTTAAACCTAGTAGGTGCAGCATAAGATCTCACTAAAAAAAAACTTATTTTGAAATGATGATGAGTTTAGTACATCTTAATTTTGATTCTTAAACTGCATAGAGGAGTACCAAATAGCTTGTAGGAAGGAATCAATGTGACTGTGTAGGTGCATTTATTTTAAACAAACTTTGCAGCAAACAGCATAAGCCAAATTATGGCCTGTTTCGCTAAAAACGGCATTCATACTACTATTCTCTTGATAAGAGAATAAGCATCGTTTAGTAAAAGCATAAACAGAAAATGAGTATTTTGTTTGTCTTGTTCCCTCCCTGTTTCTGAGGAGTATGCAGGCTTCATCGGAGTGATTGCGATGCTTATACTCGCTCTCCACAGCAAGCTTCATGCATTGTTCGCTTTGTTGGCATTGATGACCGGAAGCGCTAGTGTGGCAATAGCTGATGTTACTATAGATGCTTGTGTGGCGGAAAACAGTATAGTGTACCCTCATCTTGCTGCTGATATGATAAGCTTAAATGGATTCTGTTCATCTGTTGGAGGTCTTATCGGATTCTCAATAAGTGGTTTTCTTGTTCATGCAATAGGGGCTCAAGTGAGTATCACTAGTTCATCTCTTATAAAGATTTGTTTGAGTTTCGTACTTTTCAATTTTCTTTGATGTGCGTTGATCACCTGCTAGAAGCAGAATCCCTGAATATCTTCATCTTAATCTAATTCAAAGTAATTTCATCAATGCATTTTTTCTGCATAATAATCAGTCAAGTTTACTTGTGCTGCTTCTCTTTTCTGTGACTTGTCAAATGTAAATTAGACTGGCAGTTATCATTACTTGGATGGTGCTGGTATATTTTTCTTCCGTTCAAATTCAGATGGTGCTGGTATCTGATAATGGGTAAATCTTGCCTTTCTCAAGGGTGCCCTTGGCCTGTTAACCATACCCTCTGCCTTGTTAATTTTATCCGGAACTCTGCTAAAGGAGGTTCATACCCCCAACTTTCCATACGAGCAGGTTAGGAATGATGTTGTTCTTGTTTTCTCTGACACCACATATACTCTCTTTTACACTAATTTTTATTTCCTGGCATGGCAAATTCAGGCCCATAATAAGTTTGTAGAAGCAAGTGGAAAAATGTTAATAGCTTTGAAATGTCCTGAAGTATGGCGACCATGTGTTTACATGTACGCATCACTTGCATTGAGTGTCGACATCCAAGAAGGAATGTTCTTCTGGTACACGGACCGAAGCGCAGGATTATCTTTTCATGAGGTACATATACATATCATTTAGTCATGATGCATGCTTGGCAGCTTTTTCATGAATATAAAGGTCTTGCACTTAAAGTTCCTGTAGACCTGACACATTTGAAATGCCATTTCATTTTATGAAAATATAGAATGGCTACTTCTGAAAAATTGTCCCTTCTGAACGCATAGGCAAACTAACTATATGTTACTTCACCAGGGATTTATTGGCTTCATGTTTGCTATTGGATCAGTTGGTTCTCTTGTGGGTGTTATACTTTATCAAAATATTCTTAAGGACCATTCCTTTCGAAGCCTTCTTTTTTCAAGCCAGCTGTTCCTAAGTTTGGCAGGAATGCTTGATCTGATCTTGGTGCTTCGATTAAATCTTAAAATGGGGATACCAGATTACTACTTTGCGGTGATCGATGAGGGAGTCTCCAAAATGATCAACCGTATCAAATGGATGCCTCTTCTGGTGCTTAGCTCAAAGCTTTGCCCCACTGGCATTGAAGGCACATTCTACGCATTGCTCATGTCCATCGACAACATTGGCTCGTTAACTGGATCATGGGTTGGTGGATTGCTCCTTCATTTGTTGAGAATCACAAGAACAGAATTCAAGAACCTCTGGGCCGCAATCTTGATTCGAAATATGATGAGGTTGCTACCACTGGCGCTGTTGTTCTTGGTGCCAAGAAGTGATCAGAATTCCACTCTTCTGCCATCCGATTTGCTGAATGAGGGAGATGACGATGAAACTCAGCGAGTAGAGAATGTTGAGTTAACGCCATTCTCTGCAAACAGAGGTTCTTGCAATGCTAAATCTCTCCATGACTGCGAGGGTCAAGAGGGCCTTGGTGGAGAAAGAGATGACGACGAAGCTTCACTTCTTGCCAACAGGAGCTGATACTGGATGCATATGGAGATTTCTTTTGTACAAGCAAATAGATAAAATTTAGAAAAATCTTTGACATTTATTTACTATAGAAGCTCATTTAGATGTCCACGTTGTTAAATTCATTGATTTTACAGCAGGGTAGCGAAGGCTTGAGAGAGAGATACTGGGGATGCTTTGAGTTTGTTCTCCATTTTTCTGGACTTCCCCATATACCAAAATTATTATGAATCAAACTTTACTAAGTGCAAATGTTGACTTCTTTTTATGAAGTTTACACTTGCTGCTATGTTACAATTGCCAGATTATGGGCCTGATTAAATCACTAGGGCTACTTTCTAGTTGGGGCTAAAAAATTACCTAAATTAGGTATAGTTTGCTAGATTTTTGGTTATTAACGGTTGAAGGCTTAGCTAGCACCTATTAGTCCTCTTGTTTATATGCGAGGACTAATTATGGCTATTTTTTAGCTACCCAACAATTTCTTTGTCCAAACAGGCCCTACATAACATCCGGTCAGGCATTATGGATTCTATAAAATAAATTTTCACTGTATTATAGTATAGGATTTAGAAGTCGTTTATGACAACGATACGGTCTTCAAAGTATGACTTTGATTTCATATATCTATAAAAATATTTATTGAAAAGTGATATATGCATACTTTTATAAAAATATATTTGAAGACAAATCAATTTACATAGTTTTTATATTTCCATTTAAAAGTTATTCATGGTTTATATTTCTAATGTTGACCAAAATCTTGTCTAAAACGACTTTTTTTTTCTACGGAGGGAGTACCACATTATTTATTTTGTTTCAAAAGATAGTTTTACATAAAAAAATGATGATATATCAACAATATTTGGAGGAGGAAAGATCTCACCGAGTTGACAATCCATCAATGAAACCAATAAAAAAACCCAACTTGGAATAATGAAGCTTTTTTTCATCTCAAAAGATAATTTTACATACACAACTGATATATCAACATAATTTTAAGGTGGAAAGATCCTATTGAGTTGACAAATCCGTCTAACCCAAACAAATACTATGTACTACTCTGTCTAAGAAAGGATGTAATTTCAGCACATCGTCACGTTCTAGTATATTAAATTTGTTCAATTATAGATAAAAATGTATTAATAACTTAATATCAAATAAATACCATAGATTAACTACAAGATATGTTGTAATTCGCAAAAAAAATGTTTTCATAATAAATTGATTTTGAATCATAAGTGTGAACATCATCCACTAGAAATCTGGATAAATATTTGTGGACGGAGTACCAACTTGGAACTCTAAAAGCTCCTCTTAGCCAGTAGTGGCGTACAAGTCAGATTAGCGCCTCACAGTCGATGAGTGACTGTTTTCCATGTGAATGAGGCGGCAAAATGAATCATACTGTACTACTGGCACACAATGCGCTAAGCATTGACAGTTGTTAACATCAATCATATACCACCAACATAACTTGAATAAATAGATAAAAATGTTAACAACATATATACCACCAACATAACTTGAATAAATAGATAAAAATGATAACAATATATAGTTACAGGGTTTGATTCTAACAAGTTTCACGAGTTCTATTGCTCTCACTTGTTTTGCAGGACATTAAATGTCTCAAATGATGAATTGGAGTTCACTATTGCGCAAAGTTCGTCGTGCTAATCGAAACGGACCTATACTCGCTATTTTTGGAGCTCGAAATAAAAAGATATAAAATTCGCAAGCGTACCGACTCCAGAAGGTTCTAGAGGGAAAAAAAAAAAAGCGACACGATGATAAAAAACCACGGGCTACCGCCAGGTGGGGCTGACCCCTAGGGCGGTCGGCTTGTCAGTCCGCTTGTCTCACACCGCTTCGTATACGATATCATCTAAGGCAGTGTTGGGTCAGTTTGTTCAACGGTAATCGCAAGAAGTCACACAGATACATGACGCGGCGATGCCTTTGTCCCCTGTTCCGTCTCCCCTATATATAAGGCTAATGGTTTATCAGGAAGCTGTCCCTCGATTCCGCATCCAACCACCTAGAAATTCTGCAAGTTAAGCACTTAAACATGCTGTTGACGTTTAGCGATTCTGAGCAAATTTTATGGAAGTCATTTTCTTTAAGCCATTCTTAATGGGGAGTTCCACCGTCTAGTTTCCAACGCGTGAAACTTTGATATGAAACAGGTTTCTCCCACAATGCAAAGTTTTATAACATAGTTTTTTAACTTATTTTACTATTTATGAGTCTCAGGTGTCACTAACATCTCTCTTCGTAGATAAGAAAAATCGTGATGAAATAAAATAAGACCCTCAGTGCAGTCATGGTGTTTTTAATGTTTTGGAAACAATATAGATATATTTCATGGGAATGAAACGTTTTTTTTTTCTCTTGTCTTAGTTTCGTAAAAAAGCTGACGTAACACTAATTTGAATAAAACCCGTAAAATTCATTGAAACTCTTTAAAAACTACTCCCTCCGTCCCTAAAATATGGTCGTTTTGGGTGTTCATGCTAGTAGTTTAACTAGATTCGCAGAAAATATGTACGATAATTTTATCTCCAAATAAATTTATTAAAAAACTAGACTTAAAGATCTATTCAATGATACTAGTTATGTATTATAAATATTAATATATTTTAATATAAATTTAGTTAAAGATATTTCTCGGTAAGCGAGAACGATACATTTTTACGGAGGAAGGGAGAAGGATCCTACGAATTGCTCTGTTCGCTGAAGCTGAAAACCGCTGAAAATAAACGCTGATGTTGATTTCTTATGAGAGAAAAATATTGTATAAAAGCTGAATAATAAGCGGTTTCATCGTTTATGGAACAGAGCCGTCAGCGTCGGGGGGGGGGGGGGGGGGGGGGGGCCGGCGGGGTTGAGGATGCGTTTTCCACCTGAAACGAAGCGGCAGAACAAGTCGTACACTCGTACTGGCACACAGCGCGCTCGTGCGTCCTGGGGGAGTGGGGTTGAGGATGCGTTTTCCACGTGAAAACGTCCACGTGAAAACGAAGCGGCAGAACAAGTCGTACACTCGTACTGGCACACAGCGCGCTCGTGCGTCCTGCGTCGTGCCAGTACTACTACTACGTACTCCACACCCGAGCCCGACCGAGCATTATCCAGCCCCGCCGCGTGGGCCCGCCTGGCACCGCGCCGCGCTGCAGCTGACAGCCGCGCGCCCGCATCCAATCCAACGACCCTCGCCACTTTATCCACTCGGGGTGGGGAAGCCACCATCTATCACCGACGCATGGGGCCTAGAGAATCCGACCCCACAAGTCATCCACTAGCGCCGCCTTCTCGTGCGCGCGCGCGGCGGCGGCGGCTATTTCTGGACCCTTCTCCTCCCCGAAAGGCCAAGCCAAGCAGGCTGCCGCCTCGTCCCCGATTCCGTCCGCCCTCGCGCTCCCTTGCCTTCCCTTCCCCACCCCCGCCTCGAATCATTCGATTCGCCCCGCCTCGGCGCGCCCGCCCGATTCGATTCGGCCGTCAAGGTGATCGCGGCGGGCGCTAGGGTTAGTAGGGTTCCAGGGATCCCGACCCCCGGATGGTGCAGCTGCCGAGCTCCGGGAAGCGGCACGCGGAGCCGGCCGAGCCGGCCATGGCCCCGGCGCGGCGCGCGGCCGCGGTCAAGCTGGAGGTGGAGGAGCTCGGGCCCGACGAGCGCGGCCCGCTCAGCAAGCGCGCCAAGGCAGCTCAGCCGATGCCCCCGACGCCTCCGCAGCCGCAGCAGGTAGATCCGGACTCTGTCGTTTTTTTTCTTCTTCCGAGAGAATTTGGTGTGCTCGACTGGCAGTGAGTGTGCTGGTTAGCGAGGTGGTCTCGCCATGTTTCATGCCAATCGGTGGAGTTCCGTTAGGATTTTTGGGGCTAGTTTAGCGTGGTATTTTTGGGGAAAAAGTAGAAGAGCTTAGCTGTGAAAATTCAGGCGGTCCATCCAAATTACCCTCGTACTCGAGGACTAGTGGAAGCTGCAACAAAGGGTGATTCTCCTACAGCTTATTTCGTGCAGATAAATTTTCCGCATGTCGTTTGTATGCGACTCTTGCAATGCAAATGCCCTCTGTCTGCTGCAGCTGCAAGAGACAGGTTGACGTTTTATAGACCACATTTACTTTCCCTGTCTGTGCTTCTTATGCTCTGAAGCAAGCAGGGGGGAAGAAACAATAGTTTAACCATGCTCATGAGTCATGAAGTCATGTACTACCATGCTGTTTTATTAGTAAGTCATGTCATGGTACAAATCTATGATTGGAACCTGCTACTATCACCTAGATGCATAAGCACAGATACCAGTAACATGCTGTGGGCTTGGCGCCTTGATATACGATAGTACAGTACTATACTAGTGCACATGTAGGTTTTGTTTAGAGGACTTCACTTCATTATCTGGTCAATATATATGTGTTCATACTTTATCCTGGCAAGAATAGTTGCTGTATGTTCAAAACATATGTTGTTAGGAATAAACGGAAAAATATGAATAACTTTTGTTAAGAAAATAATCCGGGTTGGCTATTTATCCCTAGGTAGCTGTAGGCTTCCATTTTCAGGTGTTCATGATATTTTCCTCCTGTGGAAGTGGGATGGCTAATTAAATGTTATAAAATATGTTCATGCATATATAATTGTAGATTTGTCTGCTTTGAGATTTATTGTTCTTATGTTGATGGACTCTTTCAGGATATGTACCACAATGTACTTGATGAACCTAGCCCGTTGGGTCTGCGGCTGAAAAAAAGCCCATCACTCTTGGATTTGATTCAGATGAGGCTTTCTCAAGCATCAAACGCTGGGGAATCTTCCATGGACAACAGTGGTTCTGAGCCTTCCAAGAAGAAAGACAATAAATCTAGTGCGTCTGCAGCAGGCGAACGGCTAAAAGCTTCGAATTTTCCTGCAAATATTTTGAAGATTGGTTCATGGGAGGTGAGGGAATTTATTTTTTCTGCTCTTTAATAAGCTGAGCCTCTGATATATAACCTAAATATGCATTAGGTGTATGTCTCCTTTTTTTTGCCGCCTTTATTTATTTTTAATAAGGGAAGTACCACATTCACACTAAACATGAAAGACACAATGTCGTGGATAATGATGCTTCATTGTGACATAGTCAGGGCATTAAATTAAATACTCTTATGTAGTAAACCACTATCATAGCTGTTGTCTGTACGTTATGCAACTTGAAGCTAATATCCATGCAATTATAATACTGTTACTCTGTTGCAGTATGAAGTGTTAGTGAAACACCAATGCATCTTCTTTGTTATCCAATCCTTTATGTATCTTTTGTTGCAACAATTGCCATGAGCCAAATTCTGTGCATGCCAGCACATCCAGTAATTCGTGTAATAGTTCACCTGAAATCCTGAATAAAATTTGCCCTTAAATGTCTTAATTAAAGTTCTCTCTGTTCTCTGTGTAGTATGTGTCACGGTACGAAGGTGATTTGGTGGCAAAGTGTTACTTTGCAAAGCATAAACTTGTGTGGGAAGTTCTGGAAGGGGGCCTTAAGAGTAAGATAGAAATTCAATGGTCAGATATTACTGCTTTGAAGGCAACTTGCCCTGAAAATGGCCTAGGATCCTTGGACGTGGTGGTACGTTTATCTGGAAGGTGTTTGTTTCTTCTTTTTCCTTCGTTCACAACCTCTATTTCAATTCTGAGATGTTTTCCTTTTCCTGAAGTTGGCTAGACCACCGCTTTTCTTTAAAGAGACAGATCCGCAGCCAAGAAAACACACACTGTGGCAGGCTACCTCAGATTTCACTGGTGGTCAAGCGAGTATGCACAGGTGAATTACTTTTAATTTGAGTGCTCATAATTCAAATGGATTTCATATGAGAAGTTTGCTCCTACATACTCATAGTACTGTTGGAGTATAAAGCATAGCTTATTATCTGGTTTATGTTTAGAGGCTCTGGTGGCCTTACAAAGGTATTTACGATGTTTACCTGGGTTTCCGTAGTACTATGTGCGGCATGATTTTCACTTTATCGCTCCAGTTTTTGTTCTCTGGTTGCATTCCAGATATATTTATGATGTTTACCTGGGGTTCTGTAGCACAATGTTTCTGGCCTTTGTTATTAGAACTGAAAGAACTGTTTGCCTCTTTTGGGAGCAGTTAGGTACTATAGGACGCATTTTTAAATTGTTTGGATAAGTTATTTAGTAGTGGATGACTTTGACTTGAGTTGTATCATGTCTAGATCCAATCTGCTTAGGAGCCACTTATAAATCTAATAACATAAGGATACACTGTCACCCTTTCAAGTATAAAAAAAGAATTCGTCTTTCTATTCTTTATGTTCTGTTACCCATTATATGGTCACATACTATGTACAGATACTCTCTTAGTGCATATATGTGCATTAAGGACCTCATCCGGTCTCTTTTTGGGCCCTAAAAATTATTCATATAAACTGTTTCACACTGCATAAGGGGAAAGGAAGAAGGGAAGTTGGGATGCATTCAAATATAGCTTTTCGGAGCCAGACATCTATTTAGTAGAGCTATGGTCCATGGTATTATCTATGCCACTTTGATTATAACAAAGTGGTATCATATACTAAGAACTTTGGTTTATAACAGAGTGCCATTTATACTATTACTTGTTGAGCCTCTGTTCTAATCATTTGTTCAATATTCTGATTGTTCAAAATTTTGCAGGCGGCATTTTCTGCAGTGCCCTTCAACCTTGTTGAGCAAGAATTTTGAGAAACTTATTCAGTGTGATCAGCGGCTATATCAATTGAGCCAACAACCAGAAATCGCATTAGACTCTGCATTGTTTGAACCTAGGTGCTCAATATTTGAGGATCCGGTTGAATCAAAATGCGCTGGTTTTACTAATTTGAAAGATGAACATGAGGCTCTACCTGGCTATTCAGGCTCCGTGTCACCATGTGCCGGTTCCTCTATATCTGCTAAAAATGAAAACAATGATTCCATTGGAATGCCAGCAGAATATCTTCCTCAGACAGTAGGAACAGGTAATTTAAAGCCTATGACGGCTTCTTCATTCCTTTCCGCTCTCGCAGCATGTTGCAGGTTGTGTTGCCTTACTGCACTGCTTATCAGGACCTTAAAGTATGAATACCCCCTACCTGTTACATGATTTACTCTAGTTTTTTTGGTATAAGGATCTCGAAGATTGAATGTATGGCTGATCTGCTATCTTGCACATCCTCTTATCTTCTCCTGTTGATTCAAAATTTCAATGCGTTTCACATAATCGCACGATACGTCTGCAAATATTTTGATTAATCTTTCTAACCCACAGGCATTTTTACAGGAGTTGGTGCATTAGGCGTACAAGCTGTCGGCAGAAATGTGAATGGTGCAGCACCAGAATTCAATATCCCCCACTGGTGGAGCCAATTGAAGGTGCCCGGGCTTAGACCATCGATGTCGGTGGATGATCTGGTGAACCACCTAGGTAACTGCATCTCAGAGCAGATCACTTCAGGCAATCCGGCATTGGCCAACAACGAGGTGCCGACCAAAGAAACACTTGAGGGGATTGCTCAGTACCTTCTTGGTGACACACAAGGCCCACCGGTTTCTGCATCAGACGAGAGATCACTGATGGCCAGGGTGGACTCCCTCTGCTGTTTGATTCAGAAGGACACAGTGCCGGTTGCTAAACCAAAGCCCGAGCCAAATGACAGCGACAGCATTGGCGTGGAAGCCTCAGATGGTTCTGACGAAGAATTCAGCTCTGCACCAACAGGGAAACCTACAGATGCCAGCAATCCACCAGCCATGTCAAGAAAGGATTCGTTTGGGGAGCTGCTGACAAACCTCCCCCGCATCGCCTCGCTGCCACAGTTCCTCTTCAAGATACCAGAGGATACTGAGAACTGAACATGTCAAGACCTCACACCCCTCTTTCCCTGAAATAGGGAGTAGTATGCTGTAAAGATTGTATCCAAGCAATAAGAAAGCCCCTCATCACCTCCTCGGAGGCGAGTTCCCCGCCTTGTAAATGTGACACCCAGTAGATTGCTCCAGTTGTATGTTTCGTGACTCAAATGGGTAGTGGAAAAATTGAAATGTTCATTGGTTCTTTAACTCAATCGTGCCCCGTTCAAAACTTGTGAGCTTCATTTTCAGGTGGCACCTCCACTGGTACCCTGTATATGTTCGAGATTGACGTGAATGTAAAGGTTTCCGTCTGTCATAACTTATATAAGCTCTGTGTTCCATTGTTAATTTTGTATTTGGAGCAGTGATGTTTCATCCTCTGCTGAAGTTGGACATAGTATTTCAGTTTTTTTTTTCCCTTTTGTATAAGGGAACGTATCCTGTGCAAACCACGGCAAAAAAGTCGTCTAAATTTATCAAAAAAAATTACACATGTAGATGATATAACGATACACAACCTTGTAAAATATTTTGTCCAAACTCGACTTACAAATTTCAAACCAGAAAGTTGTCCTAGTGATTTGTTAGAAATTTGTTATTTTTATGTCTCACAAACGAAGTCGAGTTTGAATAAGATATTTTACAAGATTGTGTATCATCATATCATCTACATGTGTGATTTTTTCGGTGAATTTAGATGATTTTTTTTTGTCGTGGTTTGCACAGGTTTTCACGAAGTTGTGGTTTGCACACCCATACCTGTAACAGAATCAGCAGCCAGCAGCGTGAGGAGAATGGATACTGGAACGAGGCCTGAGGCAGCTTGTTGGCACAATGGCACACGTGTCTGCTCCTTTGCAGCAACTGACCTCCGCTCAGCTGGTCGTTGGGACGAAACACGGCGCTATCCAGTCCACGGTACAGGCTGAAGCTGGTCGTTGGGACGAAAGATGGTGCTATCCAGTCTACAGAGAGTAGCGCCGAGAGAACCCAACCCCTGAGATAGAGGAAATCGATTCCATTTTATATCAAGCTAAAGTACCGATTGTTTGGATGCCACAAGCCCACAACTGCACCGCCACCGTGACAGTGTGACACCCTACCCAAACGCAATCATACACGAAAGAAAGGGCTCGTGATTTCTGACATACACATTTTATTTTACAACATACGGGTCGCTCTAAAAAAATATCACAACAATGCCATCCTATCCGGGTGGCATAAGGAGGACCTAGAGCCTGAACCCCGAGCTACATGATGGTCAGCAGCCCCAACTTGACGCTGGAGCAAGTCAAACTTTACACAAAAAAGTATCACACGAGACCTGGCACAAAGGCATTTGTCAGTGACTGGAATCATGCAATTTTAAGCCTAACGTGATAGGCAAATAAACAAGGAAGGGACTGGGAATTACATGTCCTGTACTTACCAGCCTAAAAAACAGGTCTAGTCCTGGAGAGCTTTCACACGGGAGGTCAGCTCTCTAACTTGATTCTTGAGGCGCTCAGGGTTGCAGAAGAAATCAACAAATATTTGTCTCTCCCTCCCCACCTCATGGGCACGATTTTCGAATATCTGCGTATCATTTTGCAGTTATATAGTTTTATGAAGAACATGTAACCAAAAGGGGGACAAGACGGTGATGGCGGACAATGAAGCCAACAAGCCAGTCATTCTGTGCAGTATGCATTGGGTAAAATGAAACTAATCTCTGGAAGCATAGTCTACTTTGTGGAAATTACCAGATAAATACAAAGATGGTCAGACAAGCTTTCGTTCCATTAGACAACAGCCACAAAGGATTATAGCATATCAATGAATGAAATACCTTTATCTTCTGCGTCCGAGCCTTGGTTACTTCTTCTACAGAAACTTCGACTTGAGCATTGGCATTTTCCATATCATCAAGTGCCCGCATCAATGGCTATAAGATGAGCAGGGATTTATCACATCATTCCATATGAGCTGAAATAAAGGAGATCCAAGGAATATCACAATCTGAGGGTTCAAATACTGTACCCAAGGCGTCAATATGGGTTCTGCAGTAGTTGAAGATGCAAAGAGAAGCTGTTCCACTGTTTGAATCAGAGTACATCTGCAGGAGTGAAGAAAGTGAAATAAGTGGACTTGGGACCTACTGGATATATGTATTGGCCAACTAAAAGTGGTTTTGCAGGTTAAAATATAATATTAAATGACCCAATAATGCTTCTAGTGAAGAGCTTTGTAGGGAAGACCAGATATTCAGCATGCTGTGATGCTTCCATATTGAAACATTATTCATGTTTATGAACAGTAGAGGAGGCAGCAGCTTCTCATATACGAAAAAACAAGCTGTGAAACACACCGAGTTATGGGGTGTTGGAATTACCACTCGGAGTTCGGCTGCCAGCAAGAAAAATACCCACTATGTGAAATGGGAACAATTGTTTATACATGGGTACGTTGGTACACAGTAAAAATAGGTTGGTACGTAGCAGAGAAAGCATTAAATGAAAGCTCCCAAATTTCGATTTTATATATTTAGGCAGGAAATAAGGTAAATGAAACAAATTATTAGACAGTGCTTTGTTGACTTACAACTCATTGATACATCTTTTCCGGTCAGCCGGAAGGGTGTTCTCCAGCTCAGACTGAAGAGAAAGCAAGTCAGATTGAAGCGCTGATATCTGCTGAACCAATGCGTGCGCTGACATGTATGTTGGCACTGTTGCTTGGACATCTACAAAGGATAAGCCACATTAGGAATATGAAACAAAATACTCATACAGATAAGTAGAGTTGTCCGCTACTCCGCTTACTTGAGTGAATACATAGGAGATCTCGCACTGCATGCAGGAAAGTGTCACGATCATCAATAGCTCCTTGTTCTCGTACTTCAGATGCAGCTTGAATTAATGAATTACAATGACCCTAAGGGGCACATAAACACAAAGAAATTAAGCATATACCTGGAGACAATGAAAATAGCAGGTGACGAAAATAGATGCTGCCGAAAACAGAATATACAATGAAGAGTCACCAAAGAAGCAAGTCAAAAACAATGGAGATTGATTACCAAGCGGGTATTGACTGCTGAGAGGTAGCTTTGTAACTCAGATTCTATTACTCTAAGCAATGAATATGCGCTAGCTATATTCTTCCTTTCAAGTTGGCAAGCAATCTTCAGAAACTGGTGTCTGGCAAGCTGATTAACCAAGTGATTGATGAACTGCAGAATGTATCAGATACCAGTAAGATCAGGAGAAAAACAAAAGGGACATAATAATGACAAAATAACAAGTGCAGCCTACTTAGTCTTATGAGGGAAAAAAACACTTCCCTGTTGCAGTCTGACTTCTGCGAATATAACCTAGTGAGGCAACCGCCTTCTGTCAGACACACTACCCAATGAAATCCACATAAGCGCAAAGGAATACTGGTAAATTGCTGGTGCAGTTTCTTTTCTGCAAATATGCAGTTGTTTTCTTTGTTGTGAATGTGTGGTCGTCTTAGAAATCTTCCAATGCTTTAAAGATGAGCTAAAATAAAGAATATAATCTTACAGTGGGGCTTCCCCTGCAGTACCTTTTTTTTAAAAAAAAGGAAAAAGGAATATAAACATCTGCAAGAGTCCTCCTAGATTTGAGTTCGTACATTCTCATATAGGGGCCATCATAACTCCCCCCCCCCCCTCCCCCACACACTCAAAAGAAAAGAAAAATCCCCACCAATAGTTTCCCTGTATCGAATAACATATAGGGTGGAGACATGTCAACCCAAATACGAGGGACAGAGATGATGATTCATTAGGTAACACTAAATACAGGTTGTTGGTAGGGATTGTTGGATTTTTGTTGCATAAACCTTAATTTTGACTGTAAGAGGTTGGATCAGGGAACTCTTAGGAGATGCTCTATGGCCCTTTATTTTCATAATATTAGAGAGGATACCAAAAAGGACGCATAAGGATGTCGACATAACATGTATATTGTGAAATGAGCTTACTGTTTTTTGCCTGTTAATGTAGTATTCCTGGCGCATGACCTTTAAATCATAATCCCCTAAATATTTGAGTGGTCAGAAGAAGTTAAGACAACAATACAACAAAATTTGTAGAACACTGAAAAATGAAACGCTTCCTACAAACCTTGCAAGATATATGTGCCTTGAAGCTGAGCAAGTTCTGAACAGAGGCATGGTATTGTCTGGAGGGGAGAACAAGCGAATAGATGGAGGAAGTAAGATGTAAGATTGTACCATGAAAAAAAACAAATAAGAAAACTGGTGCAGTGGTGCACTTCCGTAAGAACTATTACTGCTATCTTATCCTCCAAAACCTAAAAAGTTCTTGCAGATAGCGAACATGTCTCTGAAAAAGTACAAAGCTGATCCCAGTATACAAATTTCCAGGTTCCAAAAGCACAAAAATACACCAAGAAGTCAAACTTAAATTTGACTTGTGACCTACCAATTTATAACCCAGGAACAAATATATTTTGTAAAGATAATATTGTGCCTTGCATACCTCAGACACCAAAGCTTGCACCTTTTGAGAAAGTGTTGAGAGCTCTCCAGCAAGTTCAGAACCTTTTCTCCTGAAGGCAAATGCCACAGATACAAGGGAATTTATGAGATAATCAGATAATCTCTGTTTCTGCTCTAGGCATTTATTTGCAGTTATGCATATAACTTATGTATATGGTACAAATCTTGAAAACTGATGAGTTATGATCAATAAACAGAGCAAAACATATACCTAAGAGAATGGATATCCCTATGTATATGAGCCTCGTCGGATGACACTTGTGCTTTCAATATAGGGAGTATAGCCTGCTGTTTAGCATTCTCAACTTGTGCTTCAATCCACTGTCTTTCACTGGTTGCAAATCTGTCACCAAAACAGAGTAATCCAGAGTAAATTCAAGAATGATGAGAAAGTTGCAAAGCTGGAAAACACATTATTAGCTGACTAAGAGGTAGTTACAACGAACAGAATGTGATTCCATATTTTACATAACAAATAACTCCACGAATCAATAACAAATGAAAGGTCACAACATAAAAGTTGAATATTCGAAACGGGTAGCGGTACCAAAATGGTATAATTAGCACAAATAGTGTGCAAACCTATTTTCAGGTGAAAATATTCAAACTTCTAGGCAAACCATTGGATGATGGATAGATCACAACATAAAAGTTGAATATTGGAAACGGGTAGCGGTACCAAAATGGTATAATTAGCACAAATAGGGTGCAAACCTATTTTCAGGTGAAAATATTCAAACTTATATGCAAACCATTGGATTATGGATAGATGATTCAGTAGATCATGAATCGAGGACTGAGTCCTCATAATCTATTCTTAGGTAATTAAGAGGTTACAGAAGTTGACCATCCCCATGAACCCTAAAGTTTTTTTAACGCTATGCATTCATCTTTTCATGTAAGGGATCAACATGAAGAGTTAGCAATTTAGAACATCTGGAACATAAGGTGAGTTTTAGTCAATCATTAAATGAACTGTGCAACAAGACTGCATGAGATGATTGCAATTATGAATTTGATAAGTGCTTTGCAAATAGAAAGACTAAGACAGAGTATGAAGCCAAAGCTAATTACATGGAACGAAGTCGTTGCAACTCAGCAACACGTTGGTGATGATGAGATTTTTCAGAATCTCCTGCACCATGACAGCAAAATGGCTATTAGTTCATCTATTACATCATCCCAGTATTAAAATCATGTCATTTCCTCCATGAAAAATCAGTAACAAATAATCAAATGAAGAACCAATTTACCTCTTATCAAGCAATTAGTAATGTCATCAAGACTAACCCAGGAACATTTGGATTTTCCCTCCTCAGCAACAAGTCGAAATGGTCCCTGATCACATAATAACAATTACCAAATGTTAAATAAGTAAGCAGACAAAGTGTGGAGAGCTGTCCTATGCTACATAAAGGGTAAAAAGTATAAATGTCCCCTGAGATACATAACTGTACAGAACCATGTAGTGAAGATGACAAAATGTAGTAATGTACCTAAATTTGCTAATTTACATGGTATTGACTTGTCCCAGAATGTAAAATTAGCCATCCAGTTAACTCAGAACAATGTGACAGCAAAACATGATTTACCTTCTCAAACTGCTTTGAGAACCACCTATTTAGCTCTTTCGTGCATGCCAAGTCGCCAACAACATAGGGATGGAAGTCTGAATATGCCAAGTATATACTTTCCTCTGTGAACCATAAATAAAGAAAGGACTTCGTTGGATACAGCATGATGTTTATACACTATAGAATAGTTAGTATTATTCATTAATCAAAAGCGAAAAAAATAGGTATGCCCAGTTTTCTCTAGGTAAAGCGCATACCATCCCCTGAATGATAATGGGCCAGTTCCTGGGTAGTAGCAGCGATTCTTCCAAGAACTGCATTCATCTGAAAGTTAGAAAATACATCAAATCAAACTTCATAAAAAAAAAAAAACCCCTCATAAGTAAAAATCTACAGAGACCAAGTATTTCATATATCTTGTTTACATGAGCAAAAATCTACAGAGACTTAAGTATTTCATATATTATATTATCTGCATACTCCAAATAAGAAACATATGCTCACAGGTGAAAGCTGTGATACAAAAAAAAGCAGCCAGCGAATTATTTCATCTAGGAGTGTACTGATACAAAATAAAGGGTCATATTTACTATGAGATAATTGCAGTGCACAGTAAAAGATACGCTGTTATCATTAGTTAAAATATCATCAAGGAAAGCACTCAATCGTGTACCACAATAACATGAAACAAACCCTTTTCTTTTGTCTCTGCTACTTGTAAGACTGTAAGACTGTAACATTCAGGTGTCAAAGTATCATAACCGAATGTAATAGAATCTTTTCCAGACTGTAACTGTTTGAGTTATACCTCCAAGTTTCTGGAAGAAAGTATCTCATCTAACGATATGAGCTCTCCACTAACTGCAGACATAGCAGATACACGTGCCCTTCTACCTTGAATAAGAGTTGAAGCCTGGCCAGCAAGCAAATCAAATTGTGCTTGCTGCCGTGCAAGTTGCTTTTGTAACTCAAAAACTTCGGTTCTATATGCAAGTTTTGCTTCACTGCAAGTACACAAATGAGAAAATTGTCAAGAAAAGCACTTATAAGATGCTAAGAAGGAACTTTTCAATTATGCTGTTGCAGCTTGGCATAATTAGAGTCTGACATCACTTGGGTTTACAGAATGTTCTTAGAGCAAAAGCTCAGGCAGATAACATCAGTTTTAATTCGCTTTTATACAATATTTTCTGTCAAAACCATTCCGCACAAATAGTTGAAGCAGCATACAAACACCCACTTGTTATTGGTTTCATGAACATTTGGCACTAGCATCAATTTTCAGGAACCGGTCCTCACTAAAATTTGAACCCATTCTAGCAATACTTGAATAATTGGAAGTTCCAAGCATACCGGATATCAAGAATGGTTTCTTCTGATCCAAACACGGCCTCTTGATTGTCTTTCTTGCTTGAAAACGCTGAAATACTATCAAAAGCAGAGTCCAAATCTTCACCCTGGCAAAATGATACATGTGCACCATAAGAGTTTTGAGGCCTAACAGAAAGACGCCTACATAAAAATGCAGTTCCCTGGGGGTTCCAGATCTTGGTTGGGAATGAATCTAGTCTCTGATGAAGACTATCCACCAGGAACTAACCAGATTTTAATCCTTCCCAGAGAATTCAGTGTAATTACTTAATATGCTATCCGATCTGACCACATACAAAATTTTGGAGCAGATGAAATTACTTAATATGCTATTTGACCACAGACAAAAAATTGAAGAAGATTTCCAATACTTAGAAAAAAAACACTTGTCACATCAATTAGAAGCACTTAAGATATCATATATTCTTAAAGTGTGTGAGAATGTTAAATGGCCTTTTGAATATACCTCTAACAGTCTTCCCTCTTCCACGAGTTGTTCATACCTGACAGCCACATGCACAAATTAATTAAGTAAAAAGCAGCAGCAGGCAGTAAACTCACCTATTTGAATTAGTATGAAAATTAAAAATGATGATGACAACAAAACTTTTCATAATTGATCAGAAGGCCTATCAAAGGCACAAATACTCACTAACCACTGCACTACAAGTAAAATTGCAAATTCAGATGCATTATGCAAATCATACAGCAGGAAACAAAACTTATTAATGAAAAAGCAGCATATATTCGGCATGTTCTCCCTACGGAACAGGCACCCTTCAAATTGTTCATCCCCAAATGTAACAAAAATGGATGCACTTTGGCAAAACCTCACCCAGAATTCATTATTTCATACCGAAATTCATAGCTTTATCACTCTGGGGAATAATCTCTGACTAAATGCTCCACACAATACAAGCATCTGTCACTAATTCCCAACATTTCGGGCACATAGAGAGTTAGAGACACAAACACTTCCCTAGAGCCCTAGTGCACCTAGCCTCCCCGAGAATTTGCGGTAACTCCATTACAGATTGGCACCCCAGCTGCCCGAATCTCCCAACAACTAGCCTCCCCATAAACCATCCACACCTCAAACTTTTTTAGAATTTACCCACACCTCAAACTTTTTTAGAATTTACCCACACCTCAAACTCAACACCATTTCGTGTCGCATACCATAGCAATGCCGCAACGAAATTAACCTCGGCAGTCGGCAGCAACCAACCACCACTACCACAGCCCAAAAAAGGATGCCAGAGCACGATGTGACAAGGGGATGGGAACAATTCGCTTACTGGGCAAGGTGGGACGGGGAGAGGACGTTGGAGGGGCGGAGGCAGGAGCAGATCCAGGCAAGCAGCGGGCGCGCCTCCTCGTACTGGAACGGCCACTCCAGCGCGTCCGCGTCCAGCGGGTCCTCCCCGTCGAACCCCAGCTCCGTCAGCGCCGCGCACAGCGCGGCACCGCTCATCCTCGCCGTCGGCGGCGTCCGCGGCAGCTGCTGTGGCGGTGGGAGGCTGTAGTGGTGGACTGGTTTGGTGGGTGGGCGACTGGGCGGCCGTGCGCGGCCGGCAGCGGTTGCTCTGCTTGCGTTGCGTGAGTTCGAAACAAAACGGAAAAAAAAATTTAAATAATATTTTTTTAATGATTAATTGTTTGGAATCGAAAAATTACAAAAATAACATCCTGTCGGCCATCCAGTCCCTGTCGGCCTTCCAAAAGCCGATAGCCTTACGTGTCAGCTGTCAGGCAGCCGACAAGCGTCGGCAGCGGTTTTCGGCGCCGACAGCAGGCCTATCGGCTTCTGGTGGGCTGAGAGGTCCAGTCGGCTGCCGGGCGGCCGATACTTCCATGTGCTTTTCATTTTGATGTTTATTTTTCATGTTTTTTTGTCATATTCGTTATACGGTTCGATCCGAAAACTTACTCGGGTCTTTCGAGACTGTTTTATAAATAAAGTGTGTTGCAAACTACGAGAAATAGAATTAAAACAACACATGTTCAATTTAAAAGAATAATCCAGCGATACATGAAATGAGCGGTGCGTGGCATGTATGGTACTCTGGGTTGTACCAAACCTAATCCTAACATGCCTTAGGGAAAGTGAACACAACGGTGGTTTGCAATGGCATGTGTGTGTGACTCTGGTAAGAGGCCACAGACTATTGTAAACATGCCTTAGGGAATTTAACTTGCTGGGTCTATTACATTGTTCTACTGGGCGCAGCGTGGTCGTTTGTCCTTGTTGTCGCGCCGTGAAGACGGTTCCGCTGCATCCCTCTTGTTCTTGAGTGCTGCCTCTCGCGCTTTAAGCTCTTTCTCTTTACGCTTGATGATTACTTCACACAAGCTTAACTCCTCTTTCCTCTTGGCAAGATCTTCCTCCTTAGCTTTGAGACGGATCTAATCTGCCCTGATCCGTCGCTCTTTGTCCTCTCTAATTTTGCAGTCAACCTTACGAGTCTCATTCATCCTCAGAAGATATTGAGCTTTGTCTTCAAGCTCCTTCGGGCGCCTCTGTGGCCATGTGGGCATCTCCCGATCCACCTATTGGATCCACTTGCAAGGCTACATGTGTGGATGTAAATGATCAAATTGTGTATAGTTTACGAGAAACGAAAGAAGTTGTTGATAGTACCATGAAGTCGCCATCCAGATTTGGGCACCCGAAGTACCTACACCCATAGTGTCGGTCCAACTCCATCCACACGCACAACCAAATGACAAACCCACAACGACACTTTGGCCGCTCACGCCACGACGGTAGCTGAGTTAGGTCAGTTGTCCATGACGACATTGTAGTTGAATGAGAAGGGTTTGGAGAAGAAAATGTGTGGTATGTTAACTCGTCGGATGTCTTTAAATAGGTCAGGCATGGAGTGAAGGAGTAATTTCATAGACCCCAGCCTTTTCAGACTTAGTCCTTTATACGCTTTACAGAGTTTATTTTTCGCAATAAGTGCATATGCCCTAGCCTTTCAAGTGCTTGGTAGAACACAAATAATTGCGAATAGCCTGTTCCTCACCTCAGATTACACAGCGAGTAGCTTTTTCAGTGTATTGGCAAATCTAGAGTAGCCTGTTCAATCAGTCAGAATTAACAGCGACTAGCCTTTTCAGTGATTCAGATGGCTTGCGAATAGGCTTTTCAGTGATTGCGACTGCACAGTGACTAGCCTTTTCAGTGACTTTTGCAGACCAAGAATCTAGCCTTTTTAGTGATTCAGAGGGCTTACGAATAGGCTTTTTAGTGCATTGCCTTTTCAGCGAGTTGTCAATTCAATTCATGGCGTCTTCAGTGATTGCGACTGCACAGTAAGTAGCCTTTTCAGTGACTTTGGCAGACCGAGAATCTAGCCTTTTCAGAGTACTTCAAAGTGTTATGCTCAATTAACCCTGCATTAATTCAGTTCTATTCAAACACAATGTCACCCCTCGGCTGCCTCTATAAATATGGGACGGTGCTGGGGAACATCACCAGCAATACAAGATGTCTGGACCAAAGAAATAGGGGTTTGGGGTTGGAAAGCTCAAGGGCACGGTGGAGAGTAAGGGCCCGCCAATAATATGGGATGATGGGGGTAGTCTTGGTCCCGATGAGTTCGACGAACCCATCGACAGGTTTACAGAAGAGAGCAGGAGTGATTATGGTCCAGAAAGACCTCTGAGGGAGTACCTGAAGAAGGATAAAAAAGTGTGGCCGAAGTGCAGGCATGGTGAGGACTGTCTTGTGCAGATGTACACCGAGGGCGGGACACACGGGGGTCGGCGATTCTTCAAGTGTCCCTATGCATATGTAGTGTTTTATTGTCGCTTTTCAGTAATGTATTTCACAACATAAATGAATGTTAACAAATCTATTCATCGCAGACCTCGTGCGCAGAAGACAATTGCGGGTTCACTAAGTGGGTGGACCCGCTACCTATTACCCTGCATTTGGAGTACATCTGGTACCTGCAGGACCGCATCGGCTCGCTCGGCCCAAACTACAGCTCGAGCCACAACAAGGAGGAAGATGAGGAAGGAGGCAACAGTGGGGGTCACATCGCAGGAGCCAAAATGCACAGACCTGTACTGCCGCTACCCTCATCACAAGAACAGTGCCACTACGCTGAAATCGCCACCGCCACCACCTCCGCCAATGGGCGGTTACTATGGGGAAGGTGCCACTCAGCTCAATATGTGGCAGCACTACTAGTAGGTTGTACGATTGTCCGTCTATGTGTGTGGTGCATGTTTCAATTACTTAAGGCATGTTAGGTCTAGTGCAGAGAGTCTTAACCCTTGTTTGGTTCGGATTCTCACATGCCATTTCATGTATTCGTTGTATGTTTTAATTTGCAAAGGCATGTTAGGGTCTACACATGCCTTTTCATGTGTTGTGCTTGTTCGTATCGTTTCGTAATAAGTTAGAGAAGAGAAGAAATGTCCGTAAGTCGAGCGTACTGGAGCGTTGCCTCCATTTAATGCAATGGAAACCACAAATACGATTGGACAGAACACTAATGCATTAGTACGTAATATCCATGGAAACTTGTGATCATACATGCATGCGCCCTCAATCTGCACGACGCCCACGCTTAGGGCCCTGACGACGAAGCTGCTCCGTAGGAAAAGTGAACTGCTGTGGAGGGCGACGCTGGCGTGGTGGCGGGGTCGGGTCTACAGGCTGAGACGGCTGCGTCGGCTAGGTCGGCAGCGGTGCACCAAAAAGCTGTGAGGGGCCGGCCTCATCCGGACGACTAGGCGGAGTACCGCCTATGTCAAAACTCCCGAAGCTGCTAGCCCCCTCTGTGTACTCGCTGACAGAAGGAAGTGTCCCTGCACAAACCAAAGTGTGGTCATGTCACGCATGCGGTGCACGTAATATACAAATGTATTAAATAAATGGCCATCGAAGAAGTACCTAGGCGCGTGGGACGAGAACGTCGTACGGAGCCCGCTCCGGGAGGCACGGGAGTACCTGTAGGCAGGCCCTGGTCGTCGTGCCCAACGACGTCGTCCATGGTGTACCGGCACGATGCTCGACGTACGCCCGCCAAACATCGTTGCCCCAGTCGTTGAAGGGCGGCCACCAACTCGAGCCTACCAGCCTGTGGAGGGTTCTGCTCGTACCGCTGCGCGTACGACAGAAGCTCCTGACCAACGTCCGTGCATATATCTGTCTGCAAACCAGTCATATATCGTTGAGATATTGCTGTTAGTCATTATCAAAGTCATAGTAACAATGAAATTAATTAAAAAATTATCGTTACCAGCGCATGGAACGCAGCTGGTGGCTCCATCGCGAAGGTGTCCGTGATCTCTGCTTTGTGTGGCTCGGCCTCCACTAGCACTGGGAAGCAACGAACGCGCGTAGCTCCGTGCAATCAACGCAAGTACTGGGGGTAGCCGGCCTCCACGAAAGGCCCACCTAGGTCGTGCACGTCGGTCGCCGCCTCTGCCCACGCGGCCACCGAGGGCGCCACCCTGTCCACCCAAGACTGCTCGAACGCTATCCGTTGGCCTTTTCGACTCCACCTGCAAAATAACAAATAATAAATAAAGTTGTCGAACCAAAACGAATGGATGGCATTAACAGAACACATACCCGTGGGACACGTCAAGCTGAAGCCGATGAAGAGGGAACACCTGCGCGCGGCCAAACTGACGGGTCACACGGTCTGGACAGTACGGCTCGACGCAAACGTCGAACACCAGTCGTTTCCTCATGAGCCAGAACTCCTGGTCACGGTAGCACAACTCGAACACGCTGTGTGGAGCCCTAGCCTGTACGTCGTGTGCTGCGTAGGGAGTCCACCGAATCCTGTCAGGTGTAAGCTGGTCCATCACGGCGACGTACGCCGTGTACGTGCCTCTAGCCGTGCCTGTTGCCCACGTCGACTGCAAAACAACAATCATTAGGACTCGTCGTCACTGTAAAAAAACTAAGCTGAAAGGAGAATACGTACGTCGCGACACAACCAAAGTGTGCCCATCGTCGGCGCGTCGATCTCGTCAGGCACATCAAACTCGTCGAACACGTACATCCCGTCGTCGTACTCCTCGTACGACGACAGGGTCGGCCGCCCGATGTCGAACCACTCAAAGGACCATAACATCAGTAGCAGCGGATAACCAGCCAACGTGCCTGTCGCCGTCCTCCGAGTGCACGCGTCACAAAGTGCTCGGTACGTACCTGCCAGCACCGCCGAGCCCCAACTGTACTGGGGGATAGCGTCAAGTGGTGCGTACGCTATCTGCACCGCGTAGTGGACGAAGTGCTTGTCGACGGTGTCATGGTGGGAGCTGGTGAAGAGTCCAACCGAACAGCCACAACAAGTACGCCTCTAGGTGTCGTTCCACCCTTGGGGTTGGCCTCCGTGAGCCACTCCGCACGGAACTGAGACAACCACGCCTTGGGCGGGCCGTGGCGGTCGTGGAAGCCAAACTGCTCCTGTCCAGCCTCAGGGATGAGCGCACCCTAGAACCGCTGCAGTACCTGGTCCTCCCAGTCCCCGGCCACGGCAACCGGGCCTACAGGAGCACCGGCGAGGGGTAGGCCGAAGAGCATGGCCACGTCCTCCAAAGTGACGGTGACCTCGCCAACTGGAAGGTGGAACGTGTGCGTCTTCGGTCACCAACGGTCCACCCAAGCGGAGAGTAGGGCACGGTCCACCGGGAAACGTACGCTCCGCTCTTGGTGTCGCTCTAAAAGACGAGCGAACGGGAGAAGACCAGCTGCACGTAGCCTGTAAGCAACAATATTACACGGATTAGTACAATGCAATGTGTCACAAAACTTCGTATAAAGTAAGTACAACAGTTACCTCGGAATCCAGCGCGGGTCAAGCAGCCACAGCTCGTCGTGGGTACATAGGCGGAGGGCTGGTGGAAGCTGCCCATTCACCAAGTTCGAGCGGTGCCTCTGGTCGACAACGGGGTCTGTAATACCTCTGGTATTACGATTAATAAAACTGCCATGTCATCATGTTTAATTTTTCATAAATGCATTTTTGCTTGTGCATTAGGGTGTTGAGTGAATTGTTGTTTATATTTGTAATTGTATGTTTAGGTCCCTAATTGAGGTTTTTAAAATAAAAACAAAAGAACTTTTAAAGTAGGCCCTAATTAGGTCCCAAAACCCTAAATCAAAAACCATCAGGAAACTAGGGTAGGTGCTTTAATAAAAGTTGTCAATCTTTTAAAATTAAGCAACTTTTATTTTGGGATATTTTGAAGTTATGTTGAAAATATTTGAATTAAACTCAAAATAGTGCTTTAAGATTTGAATTTGAAACTACACTTCAAAATTATTGAGAATCTCATAAAACTTCCTTAATAAAAGTTTTATATCTCTCTGAAATAAACAACTTTCATTTTTACCAGTCTTGAAGTTCTTTAATAAAAATTTGAATTAAACTCAAAACATTATGTTCAAATTCAAATTTAAAACTTTAGTTTCAGAAATATCAAGAAATTGACAAAACTTCCTTAATAGAAGTTGTAGAGCTCTTCGATTGTAACAACTTTTATTTTAGACATTTTCCAAGTTATTGAGAAAAATAAAAAGTAATTTTAGGATCAAGTTTTGAGATTTAAAAACCCTTTTTACCCCCTTTTTAAATAATTTCCAAACTATACCGAATTTGAAAATGCTTCCTTAACAAAAATTTCTTAGAACTTCCTTCCCTACAACTATTGTGTTTGGGTAAATTTGAGTTGTTGTACGAATTTGAATTTAATTTGTACTTTTGTACCGGGGAGAGATGTACTTGTGCACTGTAGTAGAGCCTCCCCACCGTCACCCACGTCGTCGGCGCGGCTGCCACCACGCCGCCGCCCATTCCGTGCCCATGACGGTGCTATGACGTGCGCACAGTGTCGCCAAGGTCACCCACGACCTCTTGGTCGGCTCCTCGCCCTATTTAAGCCCCTCCCGAGCCCCTCCTCTCTCCCCTTCCCTCCATTGCCGCCGCCGGCCGAGCTCGGGTCGCCGGTCAAATTGGCGCTGCGTAGAGCCTCACACTCCGATTCCACTTGCCACAGAATTCAGCACATTCTAGCGCGTCGATTTGGATCGGTGGGTTCACCCCCGACCGCTTAGGGTAGACGGCATCGCCGTTCTTCTTCCCGGGAACCGACGAGAGCGCCGCCGCGACATCCTCGCGTGAACGGCACGTTTGGGTGAGCATAGGATCACATGAGCTAGTGTTTCGAACACCTCTTTGTGTCTGGTTGATCATGCGCTAGATGGTTTCTCGTTTGGCGTTGCAGGTCCCTCGGAACATCGCTCGTGCCGCCGGTTCACGCCGCCGGATCCGCTTTCCGCGACAACTGAGCGTTCCGAGTCTCTCCGACCTCAACGAGCGCAAGCAACGCACCTAGGTGAGCTCTAGGAATATCTTGGTGTAGACGGTTTGGTGTGGTAAGTCCGGTAATCGCCGGAACAGGAGCGCCACTGCACTGCTCCCGGTACCTGCCGCCATGGCCGCGTCGGGCTCCGTCTTAGGCTTCAATCCACCCACCTGAGCACGTAGGTTAGTGCGGCTCGTCGCGTTAAGTGCTCCGGTGATCTTCCCGACGAATCGGAACCGCCCCCCCCACCGGTGGGCAAGCGCCGCGCCGGCGTTCGTGTGCGCGAGCGCGGGCACGACGCCCCTCCGGCGGGAGATTGATGAAGAGGCGTGGGCAGGCCTCCTGGGCCGTGGTGGGCTGGCCTGCTACAGCCTGGCCCGAGTGGTTGGCGGGTGGAAGGCGCGGTGTTGGGCCGGCTGTGCTGCGGTTCGGGCCGAAATGAGTTTTTCCTTTATTTCGCGAATTAAATGGATTTTCTCATTTCTTGGTAAAATGAATAGTAAGCAGTTTTGTCATTTTTGTGCAATTTAAATTATTGCGTGAAAAATTATGGAATTAATAGTATATGCTCTATGTTAGTTGTAGTATTTTATAAAAATAATTAACTTGCTTTTTGAACAATGTCTGTAGTGAATAAAATTGAGTAGATTAATTATTAAATGGAGTTTTGGTGAATTTTAATAATTTTTCTATAACTCCAAAAATCATGAAAATTGGTATGGTTCTGTTTGGCATAAAAACCTACCTGTTGGTGAAGTTTGGTCACAATTAAAATTAGTTTACTTATGTATTAAATGTAGATTAGTTTAAATGAATAATGATTTAGAAATTGGATTTAGATCTTTTGTGTAGCTCCAACAATCATAAATTTCTATGTGCTGCTATCTTAAAATGAAACCTATATGTTAGGAGAGTTGGAACTCTTTTAGAATTAAGATAATTGTTAGCTAATTATTACTAGAGTTAATAATTAACAAAAGGAATAGAAGCTGGTTTAACTCTAGGTTTTGTATGACTTTATGATTGTTTGTGGTTCTAGGTCTAAACCCCTTTGACCTAAAACACCCTAACTTGACCTTGTCGTGTTTAGCTTGGGTAGTTCTATATTGCCCTATGTTAGGTTTTGTTTATTATTGTTCTTCCTACACCGTCATTTCGTGTGCATTTCATTGATCATGCATCATTGCATACGTATAGTGATTCGGTGATCGGAGGTTGATTGATTGATCTCGACGGAGGGAATATTCATCAAGTGACGTCGAGTGGTTTTCTCTGGTCTTCTGGCAAGAGTGTCAGACCTGCAACAAAGGCAAGCCCCGGTGCATTAACCCTTCTACTTTAAAAACCTTTATAACACTGAGTTTAAAACTGATGCATTAAGTTTATAGGAGTTGATTGAAAACCAATTGATGCATTTACCATCCTTGACTACTCATTATCCAAAAGAACCTGATGATTTGAAATGCTTTGTTAAAATGCTTAGCTATGCTTAATTAATCTAGATTTGCAAAAATGCTATTTTCAACTCTGATGATTGAAACAAATGAATTATTATCTGGGAAGGGTATTTGTCCTCGTTCGTTGACAGTGTACCTGATCAGTCCATTGTCATCAGAGGGGACGGGTTTTCCGAGTGGTTGGCCAACTGTTTGGGTTAGAGTCCCAACTTTCGTCGCCATCGGAAAAGGGATTTGAAAACCGGGCGGATTCCAGGGTATTTGGGTTAGAGTCCCAATGCATGGTTTCCGACGGAAAGCAGTAGGGACCGTTCGTTGTAAGGCCTGTTGTGATCATGATGAACAGCCTAGCCACATACCATTACGGAAAGCCTAGAGTCAGGTGGCTCTATTGCTGGAACCGACAACCGCGCACTGGGAGTGGAGAGATGGCGAGAGTAGCGTGTACCCTCGTGGCCACCGTGCGGCAGGCAGGCCTGGAGACGAGAGGAGTACTGTGCTCTCGGGTGGCGTAGGACCGGTTCCGGGATAGAAAAATCGTGACGACGGGTTGGTATATGCAAGCTTAAGTGCTACATATGCAGTGTGGATAGAATCCCCAGCTGGGTACTTACTTGATTCGAATCGACGTGCTCCTCGGTTATGGAGACTTGATCCTCACGTCTACCCCGAAAAGTGGTTCGGAACATAGGTACTTTTGAAAGTAATTGAATAATGGAAAGAATGTGGATTTATGATTGATACTGAAACTTTTGATATTATTAAAGAATATGATGAACTATAATCCTGAAATAAGCTAGTAATGCTTTTCTGCTAAACTCTTATCTTCTGCTAGCCTTACCCTCAGCCTTGCATTCCAAGAGTCAAATTTTTTTTAGTCGGGTAAGTCTTGCGGAGTACCCAGTACTCAGGGTTTGTAAACCCCCTGTTGCAGGTATTTTAATATAAGTCTACGCGTGACCGTGCCGGTTGAAGGATCGCGCATGGTTGAAGATGTGTTCATGGTATAACCCTTGGGCAAGGGTATAGTTGTATACTGCTACTCCACTACAAAGCTCTGGTTTGGGACAATGTAATTTAAGTTCGAAAATTTATATTTATGTAATACTTCCGCGCTCTTAACTCTGATTCATTTTATTTGTGTAAAACTGTTGTAATACTCGCAACGTCTTTACAATGAGATCCTCAGGGAAATTGGGTTTCCTAGGAGACCCGGCAGGCCACCCAGGTCAAAGGGAACTCGTGCTGACTGGTCAAAGGCCCTTAGGGACGATGACGGGGCATGTGGGCCCTATGATTAAGGCGGTTCTGTCACAAGTGGTATCAGAGCATTTCATTGTAAAGTATTTGCAGTATTACTTTACAAAAAGTTTAAAATGTTTTGGATCAAATAAAAACAATGGGTAGTTTGGTCTGAGTTGCTTCTAAACTCACCTCATTCATTCTATGGGATCTTTCTTTGGTTCTTTCTATAGGTCTGTAGATAGATTTTAGGCCTAGTAGTGGATTAGCACCTTAAGTATGCCCTAAGTTCCAAAATATTGAGTGCATGTCACTCTAATATTTTATCTATGTAAATATATAAGTATATCGGAGTATTCTAATTCGCGTTGGAACGCTCATGCATCATGACATCATGACGTTATAACTAATACCCCCATATTGATAGGCTCTAAAATAAGACTCCTTTCAAAACACCTTCTACTTGAATAGATTCTTACCTTTCTTCTGCCTAGATGGAGCCGCAGAGCCCTGTTGCGGGAATGGATGACTTCTTGGCAACGTTTGGAACACCTACACTGTTGTGGCAGCTACTGCAAGAAGTAGGTTACTCAGAACCACCCAAGTACCATTGGTCATGCACTGTTCTCCTTGGTCGTCCGTGTTGTGAAGTGTCTCTCCAGATACCTGCTTGTACCGCTGTCCCGTTTTGGCCAGCTTGGAATGCCAAGGCAGAAGGGATGACTCCCTGGGAAGGAGCCCAGGCAGCTGCATTGGAAATATTGAGGAAGATTAGCTCTAGGTGTCAGACAGAGGTCAGCGCCTCTGCTCCAAGTACGCTTTCGTCAGAGGCACCAGGAAGTTGGGGTATCCTGCAGCGACAAATCCAACAACTGAAAGGAGGTTCTGTGCAACCAGATCCTATATTAGTAGCCACTGCACAAGCTATGCTAGCTATACTCAATCTGCATCTGACTCGTGAGCAAGGACGAGAACAGTGGCGTGAGCTCTACTCTGAATGTTATACTGCACTCAAGAGTACAGAACTAAAGGAGAAGGAGGCTAGTCAGGAAGCCTTAAAGTGGAAAGAGGCGGCTCAAATCAGTAGTGCAGAAAAGATCGACCTCGAAGTTCACATAGAAGCACTTGCAGCACAAGAGCAAGCAGACAAGCACCGCATAGAGGAGCTGGTGAGTCAGGTGGATAGCCTACACCTGCAGACTGGACTTCTCATCCAGCAGCGTGAGGAAGCCCATTCTTATGCTGTCATGGCAAGAGAAGGCCTTAGAGAGACAGTCGGATATTTGCAGCATCAGGATGCGATGTTTTGGGGTCTGCACAACACTTATCAGCAACAACTTCAGGCAGCTCATCAGCATATCACGGAATTGCAGCGTGAGGTACAAATGCTCCATGCCATAAATGATCCAATACCGTTTGCTGCAGTTGATAATCAAGAGGAGTCTGGTTCAGCAGAGGATCCGGACGAAGGATTGATGGGAGCAGCAAATGACTCAGGATCCAGGATAGTGAGTGGTCAGATTGATTAGTCATGAAGCTAGTCGGTTTCTCCAAATTTGTGTCATGTCAGGTTAACCCTTGGTTAAGTGCCTTTTGTAACAAAGCTCTAAGTCAGTAAGAAACTGGAGTCATGGTAGTTTCCTGTTGAAGTAGAACCACCTAAGCTAGTAGTCTAGGTTAATTATTGTGTAAACTTTGTTTACCCGAACCATGTTTAAATTATGTTGCTTTATGATGATTTTCTTCTTATGATTATCGAGCAATAGGTGTGTTAAAAATATGGTGAATTTTGCTAACATGAAGTTTTTACCAATCCTTGTTCATCTCACTCCAGTAGTTCCAAGATCTTGAGAAGGTTTTGGATGCACTCCTTTGCTCTGCCAATCAAATTTCGAACTGTAGTTAATCCTATATTCCTTGAGAGCAATTCAATTGAAAATTCATCTTTTCCTTTTGAAGATCCTATTACTCCTTTTGAAAAGCTATTATAGTTGTAGTCTATGGGACATTGTAATCCATGACCATGATGCAGCGTCGAAATCTAGGGTCTCTTATGGGTCGCAACCATGAGAAGTTACTGCCGGACGCTCGCTGTTATCAAGGTTAATGGTTATGATCCTAGCCTACAATTAACGTGTTTTCACTCTCCGTCTGTGCTCTTTCACAAAAAACTATATGCGTTTCTAAATATTAAAAACTTACTCTGAGACTCACATTTAGTATCTCAGAATTTCTAAAATTTTCTGACCGCGCAATTATCTTAATCTGAATTGATAAAACAGCGGGAATCGATTTGGAAATGGTACCTGAAATCCATTCACCTGGAAATGGTATCTATGATCTGCTGAGGATTCCCGTTGTTTTATGAATTCCTGATTATCTTAGAATCTACAAAAATCTATTTCTTCAAAAATTTTGTGATGTCCTCGCATTCATCCCACTACCTAGTCCAGAACCTGATCTTAATTCTGGATTTCCACCTATGTATGTGTCATGCCTTGATTCGGCACATACCACTCTCTTGAACTCGATATGTTATCCCAATCTTTATGGTTTGTGTCATCTAGTAGTGCCATAACCTAAGACCATGGTGCCGCGTCGAAACCTAGGGTCTCTTGTGTGCCATGGCCGCGCAAGATTCTGCTAGGCACGTGCAGGTATCAAGGACGAAGGTTCTGATCTACTATAGTTTCACAACTAATAAAGCTCTATTCGATTTGGTTTGGTGAAACATGACCTACGATTGAGATACAATGTAGCAACCTAAAATCTCTCGTAACTTCACTACCTGAGATTTTGGAGGTATATGCTCGTGTCAATATCGGTGGTCATATTTCATCATATCTGTAACCACCTCACTTTTCTACTTGCTATGGTCACTTTAATTGTGTTCTATAATGGTAACTCGATCCGTGACTATGGTGCCGTGCTACACTTGGGATCCTCTGTGGACTGCAGCCACCTAGGAGCTCATTAGGGTATGCACTGGTATCAAAGTCAGTACTCCTGGACCATTGTAGCTCGCAATTAATGTGTCATCAGTTCATAACCCTCCTTGAAATCTCTTTTGAGGATCGCAAGTGACTCGTATAAACTCTATGTACTTTTAGTACCACTTTTGAAAAACCATTTCAACTTAAGTAATAACAAGAGTGTTTGTTATAGTAAAAATTTTTTTTTTTGGAATACAAAAACCACCCTGTGGCGAATTAATTGGGTGTATTTAATAATGATGTTAGGGTCATCGATTGATGGTGCCGCGACGCAACCGAGAGTTTCTCTTGTTTTATACAGGAGTAGCTACTTGGCCCACGCTGGTATCATCGCTCTTAACCTTAACTCATTGTGAGATCACCCTCAGATAGCTTTCCTCATAGGTGTTTTATTTTGAAAAATCAAGGTTTAAGGATTATAGTGTTGAGAGACAACTGATTAGGTTAAATAAGAATCTTCATCATAAATGGAAGCTAAGTGTGAGTTAGTAGCGTGTTGACTCCAGTGTCTGAACTCTTATGAGTGTGCAAAGTGTGCTTCATAAGTCACCCCTTGGGGAGTGTCAACAAGGGTCTGATCAAGATGTTGACTTGATAAATGTAAGTTGAACCAGGTCTGGCACACTCCGAGTATCTAGCATGAGAGTTAGAGCATGAAGGGATTACGTGACTCGAAAGGCTCTAGCAAGAGGATATGAGTGTATTGAAATCAGCCGTCAGAAGGAGAAGCAATCCTAGAATTCAGAAAACTGTCCACCCGAAGGCTTTCTAAAATTCTTGCCACCCTTTTAAACATAATTCTCCCCTATGAAGTTCCATAAAATGAAAACCTTTGTTTATATATTAATCAAGTTCTGAAACTAAGTGCTTGAGACCTTTCTCTTTTCCTTTGCTAAACCTAAAGCTTTAGTCGTATCTTAAATCTCGGGACGAGATTTATTTTAGGGGGGAAGGCTGTAATACCTCTGGTATTACGATTAATAAAACTGCCATGTCATCATGTTTAATTTTTCATAAATGCATTTTTGCTTGTGCATTAGGGTGTTGAGTGAATTGTTGTTTATATTTGTAATTGTATGTTTAGGTCCCTAATTGAGGTTTTTAAAATAAAAACAAAAGAACTTTTAAAGTAGGCCCTAATTAGGTCCCAAAACCCTAAATCAAAAACCATCAGGAAACTAGGGTAGGTGCTTTAATAAAAGTTGTCAATCTTTTAAAATTAAGCAACTTTTATTTTGGGATATTTTGAAGTTATGTTGAAAATATTTGAATTAAACTCAAAATAGTGCTTTAAGATTTGAATTTGAAACTACACTTCAAAATTATTGAGAATCTCATAAAACTTCCTTAATAAAAGTTTTATATCTCTCTGAAATAAACAACTTTCATTTTTACCAGTCTTGAAGTTCTTTAATAAAAATTTGAATTAAACTCAAAACATTATGTTCAAATTCAAATTTAAAACTTTAGTTTCAGAAATATCAAGAAATTGACAAAACTTCCTTAATAGAAGTTGTAGAGCTCTTCGATTGTAACAACTTTTATTTTAGACATTTTCCAAGTTATTGAGAAAAATAAAAAGTAATTTTAGGATCAAGTTTTGAGATTTAAAAACCCTTTTTACCCCCTTTTTAAATAATTTCCAAACTATACCGAATTTGAAAATGCTTCCTTAACAAAAATTTCTTAGAACTTCCTTCCCTACAACTATTGTGTTTGGGTAAATTTGAGTTGTTGTACGAATTTGAATTTAATTTGTACTTTTGTACCGGGGAGAGATGTACTTGTGCACTGTAGTAGAGCCTCCCCACCGTCACCCACGTCGTCGGCGCGGCTGCCACCACGCCGCCGCCCATTCCGTGCCCATGACGGTGCTATGACGTGCGCACAGTGTCGCCAAGGTCACCCACGACCTCTTGGTCGGCTCCTCGCCCTATTTAAGCCCCTCCCGAGCCCCTCCTCTCTCCCCTTCCCTCCATTGCCGCCGCCGGCCGAGCTCGGGTCGCCGGTCAAATTGGCGCTGCGTAGAGCCTCACACTCCGATTCCACTTGCCACAGAATTCAGCACATTCTAGCGCGTCGATTTGGATCGGTGGGTTCACCCCCGACCGCTTAGGGTAGACGGCATCGCCGTTCTTCTTCCCGGGAACCGACGAGAGCGCCGCCGCGACATCCTCGCGTGAACGGCACGTTTGGGTGAGCATAGGATCACATGAGCTAGTGTTTCGAACACCTCTTTGTGTCTGGTTGATCATGCGCTAGATGGTTTCTCGTTTGGCGTTGCAGGTCCCTCGGAACATCGCTCGTGCCGCCGGTTCACGCCGCCGGATCCGCTTTCCGCGACAACTGAGCGTTCCGAGTCTCTCCGACCTCAACGAGCGCAAGCAACGCACCTAGGTGAGCTCTAGGAATATCTTGGTGTAGACGGTTTGGTGTGGTAAGTCCGGTAATCGCCGGAACAGGAGCGCCACTGCACTGCTCCCGGTACCTGCCGCCATGGCCGCGTCGGGCTCCGTCTTAGGCTTCAATCCACCCACCTGAGCACGTAGGTTAGTGCGGCTCGTCGCGTTAAGTGCTCCGGTGATCTTCCCGACGAATCGGAACCGCCCCCCCCACCGGTGGGCAAGCGCCGCGCCGGCGTTCGTGTGCGCGAGCGCGGGCACGACGCCCCTCCGGCGGGAGATTGATGAAGAGGCGTGGGCAGGCCTCCTGGGCCGTGGTGGGCTGGCCTGCTACAGCCTGGCCCGAGTGGTTGGCGGGTGGAAGGCGCGGTGTTGGGCCGGCTGTGCTGCGGTTCGGGCCGAAATGAGTTTTTCCTTTATTTCGCGAATTAAATGGATTTTCTCATTTCTTGGTAAAATGAATAGTAAGCAGTTTTGTCATTTTTGTGCAATTTAAATTATTGCGTGAAAAATTATGGAATTAATAGTATATGCTCTATGTTAGTTGTAGTATTTTATAAAAATAATTAACTTGCTTTTTGAACAATGTCTGTAGTGAATAAAATTGAGTAGATTAATTATTAAATGGAGTTTTGGTGAATTTTAATAATTTTTCTATAACTCCAAAAATCATGAAAATTGGTATGGTTCTGTTTGGCATAAAAACCTACCTGTTGGTGAAGTTTGGTCACAATTAAAATTAGTTTACTTATGTATTAAATGTAGATTAGTTTAAATGAATAATGATTTAGAAATTGGATTTAGATCTTTTGTGTAGCTCCAACAATCATAAATTTCTATGTGCTGCTATCTTAAAATGAAACCTATATGTTAGGAGAGTTGGAACTCTTTTAGAATTAAGATAATTGTTAGCTAATTATTACTAGAGTTAATAATTAACAAAAGGAATAGAAGCTGGTTTAACTCTAGGTTTTGTATGACTTTATGATTGTTTGTGGTTCTAGGTCTAAACCCCTTTGACCTAAAACACCCTAACTTGACCTTGTCGTGTTTAGCTTGGGTAGTTCTATATTGCCCTATGTTAGGTTTTGTTTATTATTGTTCTTCCTACACCGTCATTTCGTGTGCATTTCATTGATCATGCATCATTGCATACGTATAGTGATTCGGTGATCGGAGGTTGATTGATTGATCTCGACGGAGGGAATATTCATCAAGTGACGTCGAGTGGTTTTCTCTGGTCTTCTGGCAAGAGTGTCAGACCTGCAACAAAGGCAAGCCCCGGTGCATTAACCCTTCTACTTTAAAAACCTTTATAACACTGAGTTTAAAACTGATGCATTAAGTTTATAGGAGTTGATTGAAAACCAATTGATGCATTTACCATCCTTGACTACTCATTATCCAAAAGAACCTGATGATTTGAAATGCTTTGTTAAAATGCTTAGCTATGCTTAATTAATCTAGATTTGCAAAAATGCTATTTTCAACTCTGATGATTGAAACAAATGAATTATTATCTGGGAAGGGTATTTGTCCTCGTTCGTTGACAGTGTACCTGATCAGTCCATTGTCATCAGAGGGGACGGGTTTTCCGAGTGGTTGGCCAACTGTTTGGGTTAGAGTCCCAACTTTCGTCGCCATCGGAAAAGGGATTTGAAAACCGGGCGGATTCCAGGGTATTTGGGTTAGAGTCCCAATGCATGGTTTCCGACGGAAAGCAGTAGGGACCGTTCGTTGTAAGGCCTGTTGTGATCATGATGAACAGCCTAGCCACATACCATTACGGAAAGCCTAGAGTCAGGTGGCTCTATTGCTGGAACCGACAACCGCGCACTGGGAGTGGAGAGATGGCGAGAGTAGCGTGTACCCTCGTGGCCACCGTGCGGCAGGCAGGCCTGGAGACGAGAGGAGTACTGTGCTCTCGGGTGGCGTAGGACCGGTTCCGGGATAGAAAAATCGTGACGACGGGTTGGTATATGCAAGCTTAAGTGCTACATATGCAGTGTGGATAGAATCCCCAGCTGGGTACTTACTTGATTCGAATCGACGTGCTCCTCGGTTATGGAGACTTGATCCTCACGTCTACCCCGAAAAGTGGTTCGGAACATAGGTACTTTTGAAAGTAATTGAATAATGGAAAGAATGTGGATTTATGATTGATACTGAAACTTTTGATATTATTAAAGAATATGATGAACTATAATCCTGAAATAAGCTAGTAATGCTTTTCTGCTAAACTCTTATCTTCTGCTAGCCTTACCCTCAGCCTTGCATTCCAAGAGTCAAATTTTTTTTAGTCGGGTAAGTCTTGCGGAGTACCCAGTACTCAGGGTTTGTAAACCCCCTGTTGCAGGTATTTTAATATAAGTCTACGCGTGACCGTGCCGGTTGAAGGATCGCGCATGGTTGAAGATGTGTTCATGGTATAACCCTTGGGCAAGGGTATAGTTGTATACTGCTACTCCACTACAAAGCTCTGGTTTGGGACAATGTAATTTAAGTTCGAAAATTTATATTTATGTAATACTTCCGCGCTCTTAACTCTGATTCATTTTATTTGTGTAAAACTGTTGTAATACTCGCAACGTCTTTACAATGAGATCCTCAGGGAAATTGGGTTTCCTAGGAGACCCGGCAGGCCACCCAGGTCAAAGGGAACTCGTGCTGACTGGTCAAAGGCCCTTAGGGACGATGACGGGGCATGTGGGCCCTATGATTAAGGCGGTTCTGTCACAGGGTCGATCAGCTTCATACCTGTCATTGTTCAGAACAATAAAATTAAAACCAAATCGAAATTGTAGAAAACTGAAATCATAATAATTACGTAATACAAGTAGTATACAGTAAACAAATTACGACACCACAAGTGTTATATTACAGCATTTGCGCAAAATAAGTAGTACATACAAAAAAATTACAACACTACAAGTCTAATATGACAACACTTGCGCAATGTAAGTAGTACGTACTAAAAAATTACAACACTACAAGTCTTATATTACAACACTTGCACAATATAAGTAGTACGTACAAAAAAACTATAACACTTCCAAAGTATTGCTATGCGGAAGGGCCGCCTCGACTGCCCTTTCGAGATGATCGATGTGGAATAAGCCGCACTTCTGTACCATCAGAAAGCCTTTCTATCGGATACATATCACAATTTTTCCTCAAATGGTTGCCACCGCAAGTAAGGCAGTATGGACGCTTGTCACCAGCTTCAGAAGCGTCCATATCATTCCTAATACGACGACTCTTGCGACGTCCCTTTGTGTCAACCCTTTTTCGGGATCCGGCGACCAATAACGATCGTAATCCGCAACTCGGCTTGTAAAATCAGCAATGGCCCGCCACCCTCGAAGCTCGCCAGACCATGTGTTGAGCACATTCTCCTTTCTGAAGTAAAGGGGACACAAATGTCATCGGAATGTTGCATTTCCCGCAAGCAGCAAGCACACGGGAGCACAGATAATGGTAGTACTTCGGCTTGTTGCATGTGCACTCACACTTGTTCAGTTCTGGCCACAGCTGACACTCCACAGTTAATTCGCTCGGACCAATGCCAAGTCCACCCTTATCACGCACCCGAACTTCGAAAACGAGGCCCCGATTACCAACGTAAAAGACGTTATGCAAGGCCCCTTTTGCACTTTTTGCATCTAGGTATGCAGAAATCTTGAACGCATATGTCATAGTTGGATTCTGGGCTACTAAGGTCGCTGCTGCACAACGTTCTCGCAGATAAACCATTGTACCTCTCAGGATACCCTCCAAAAGTGCAACCAAAGGAAGGGATCGTGTACTTTTCAGCACCCAGTTGTAAACCTCTGCGAGATTCGTGGTCATTATGCCATAACGTGCACCGTGCGTGTCATGTAACAAAGACCACTTCTCTCAGTCCTCCTCTTTAATCCATTCTAAGAAACAAGTTACTGACCTGTCCCCTTTACGTCGACTAGTCTTGCTTTTAGGCTCGCTTGGTAGTGGTGGAAGGCCCTGCGGCTCCTCCTCTGTTGCCACAACAGGTCGCCTGCGCACATCTTTCATGTGGCTCTGGGTAAGTTCATCTAGCCGTTCCCAGATGAAGTCAAATTTTCTTTTCTGGTTCTGCTTACATAGCCGCTTGAACAGGTCCTGCAGACGCTTGCTCTTGAACTGTTTATAAAAATTTACAGCTAAATGCCTCATGCACCAACGACTTTGTATATCGGGCCATTGAACCTCTGCATCCTCGCCATTCTTCAACTTCTGCACCATATTCAGTAAACCTGCATTCCGATCATGCAACACATAAACATTCTCCCTTTGTTCCACCAAAGCTCGTTTCAGCCACTTAAGGAACCACAACCAACTCTCGTTGTTCTTCGATTCAACCAAGGCAAAAGCAATGGGAACAATCTGACTGTTACCATCAACCCCAATAGCTGTTAGCAAAGTACCTCTGTATTGCCCAGTCAGGAATGTACCATCCACGCATAGCACAGGTCGGCAATACTTGAAGCCCCGTCTCATGCACCCGAAACACCAAAAGGCTCTCTTAAGGACACGGTCCCCGTCAACGTTGATATAGTCCTCATAATCAATTATGGTGTCAGGGTTTCTAGCTTGTAGGGTTTGTAAGAGTGTTGGAAGGTGGTAATATGAATCCTTGTACGTTCCAAATCTCTTCTCCAAAGCTAACTGTTTTGCTCTCCAAGCCATGTCGTAAGATATGTCATAGCCATATCTGTTCCGTATAGCCAGCATTATCCAGAAAGAAGAAATGCCAAGTTTTTCAACAATCTCCCCATGCATCTCATTTGCCACGAACTGTGCTGTCATGTTTCGATGCTTGGTCAGCGTCGCCTCCAGCAAGCAACTATGTGGCTGTACAATAGTAGCTATGAAGTTGCTCTCCGTACGTGGTATATGACCATGAACACGCCAAGGCACTCTGGGCTGACGCACTTAACGTCCCACGTCTTGTGGTTAGAAATGACAACCCTAAACTGCCTCTTATCACAATAAGCCCACCGCCTGACGGCGTGCTGCAGATGAACCTTATCATGAAACATCTGCCCCTGCATCACCTCCGTCCTTGAATACTCCCACGCCGAGTGATGACTATCGTCCACCGTCATGGCATCTGGTGAGAAGTTAGTCCATTCCGCTGGGATGTCGGTCTCGTTTTCGAACCTCTTGCCAGCGTGCTCATCCACAAATGCCAGGTGCTCTGCATTGTCAAGTTCCATCTGTTCCACGATTCTTTCATCCTCCTTGCCCTCGTCAGCTTCCATTTTTGTACTAAAACCTTGTTCTTCCGCATCCTCTGTCCAATGCTCAACTCCTCGAGAATCGGAAACCAAGGTCTACTCAGCATTTGTTGCATATTCTTGTTGTCCTGCATCCTCTGTCCCCAACTGAACATCGTCAGAATCGTGTGTAACAACCCTAAAAACCCACACAACCTAAAAATCCCAACCAATTAAAATTTTTCATTTATTTATTATGAAAACCCATTTTTCTTGTGCAAGCATATAGGTTTCATTATGAATTTGGTAAATAAAGGAGTATAGCTTGCATTTTAATTCCATTCACATAAAATAATAACTTATGCATCACATTTGGGATTTATTGCAATTTATGTTTGTGTTTACTCAATATTTAAAATGGGTAATATATGTATTTATACCCTTAAGTGAAAATAGAAAGAGAAAAAGAAAAAGAAGAAGAGAGAAAAAAGGAAGAGCAGAAATCGGCCCAACACCGCGCGCACGCGCGATGCCGACCGCACACGCGCGCAGCCCGGGCACACACGCGCGCAGCGCCTTTCGCAGCCGCTGCCAACCGGGACCCGCATGTCAGCCGCCTTCCCCTTCCACTGTTTCTCTTCCACACGAAGACGACGCCACCGGGTCACGCAAATGGCGTGACCGACAGCGCCATGCATGGCAGAGCCCTGACCCCGCTGTCCCCCTCCTGTCCCCTCCTTTCTTGGCCGCCAAGCGAACCCGCGCCCATCCGGAGCCCTAGATCCACTCGAGCCACGGCCCTTCGATCGGTCGAGCGCGATCAGGACCGTTCGCCATTGGAGCTGGCCAAGCTCGCCTATAAAAAGGAGCTCATCCCGAAGCCCTACCCTCATTTCCCCTCACCGCCACCGCGGCACAGACCGGCACACTGCACCACACCGAGAGAGAGAGAGCGTAGGAGAAAGGCGGAGCAGAGGAGGAGGAGCTGCCGGAGCGTTGCCGCCGCGGAGCGCGCCGAACCAGACATGGGGGAGAAGCCGGAGCCCCGTCGCGGTTCGGCACGGCACTGCGTACGCTCTGCACGGCTCCAACTCGCCACTGCACCGCCATCCTAGCTTCACTGACACCACGGTGAGCCACCGCAGGCCATGTCCGAACCTCGCCCTGCTTTTGCCATGGTGTTCCGCCCATGGGACGCGCAGGCACGAGCCTTTACCGGCTCAGGAAGATCACCTGCACCATGCACTCATGCGACCAGCCGAAACCCCTGAACTACAAGCTTGCTAGACCGAGAACGCAGCACGACGCGTTCTCGGCGGAGCGCGCTCACCACCGACGCGTTCCGACGCCGAATCACCCGTTCCGAGCAATCCGACTAGCACCCGTATAGGTTAGAGCGTCGTGGAGCACCGCCACGACCCCTTGAGCTAGCTACGCGGATCTAAACGCTAGAGGAAGCCTCGTCCGCCCTGCTCGAGTGCGCCGCGACCTCGCCGGAGCGCCGCCGCAAGCCGTCGCCAAAAGAAGGCCGTGCCATGGCTAAAGTTCGCCACTAGAGTGTTGTATGCCTCTCTGGCCTCACCAATTTGACAAGACCGCATTCGATTGAACCAAGACATGGTCGTAGCCGCGTTGCCGCCTTCCGACGTCGTCGGCGACACGCCGCCGCCACAACCGAGCACCTTGGAAATCTCGGTAGCCAAAATTGGTAGTTGGTATACCATCGCGATAGACCCTGGAGGCGTATACATCTCCTAGAAGACCTCCTTAGCCCCGCTGGAACCTCACAGTTGCGGCGACATCGCCGCCGATGACTGGAGCATCTCAATACCGCGACCAGGAACAAAAACCGACCACCTCGGACAAGCTTAGCTGTGGAAGATCGAACCTCCATAGCCCGGAACACCGAGAGGTGCGTTCTCGGGGAAACGTGATCGCCACCGACACGTTCCGCCTCGCCAAAAATCCGTTCCGAGTACCCCCGATCGCCTCGCGCTGCGGAGAAAGGCCGCCGAGGTTCGCCAAGTCTGCCTCGGCACCGCCGCTAGATAGCCGAGCCCCGAATCATGTCTGTCGCCTTGGCTACGTGCGCCTCCACCTCGTCGGAGAACCGCCGTATGCCGTGGGATAGAAGGGAACCACACCCGTTCGTGCCAAAACCGAACCCCGGCCACCACACCGCCGCCCGCCTCGCCGGAGAAGCGCCTGTGCCGTGGCCGAGCACCAAAAGGGACCCTGTTAGCCAAATTGGATCCCTTAGAAACGAATATTGGGGCCCGGAGGGGAGGAATTGCCTCGCTGTGAGCTGCAACGTAACCTACCGGAGCTTTAGCCCTGCGGCAGCTCGCCGCCGGCCGCCATGGCACGCCGAATGGTCGGCCAAGGTCACAAACCACCCCCCGACCACTGAGAACCAGCCCCGACCTCTGAAGAGCGGCACCCTCGGAGCCCAAAATTCCGATTCGCCCGAGCCTCCCCGGGAGAGCTCGGGAGAGCGGCACCCTCGGCGCCCAAATGTCCGATTCGCCCGAGCCTCCCCGGGAGAGCTCGGGAGAGAGGCACCCTCGGCGCCCAAATCTCCGATTCGCCCGAGCCTCCCCGGGAGAGCTCGGGAGAGCGGCACCCTCGGCGCCCCGAATCTCCGATTCACCCGAGCTACGCCGAGCTACGCCGAGCTCCGCCGAGCCCCGCCGAGCTACGCCGAGCTCCGCCGAGCCCCGCCGAGCTACGCCGAGCTCGCCCGACCACCGCCGAGCTACGCCGAGCTACGCCGACGCCCCCCGACCTCTGAGAACCACCGCGACCTCTGAGAACCACCCCCGACCACCGTCAAGCTCGCCCGACCACCGCCGAGCTACGCCGACGCAACCCCGACCAACGTCGAGCTCGCCCGACCAACCACCGAGCTGCGCCGACGCCGGCGACTCTCCGGGAACCAGCATCGAACACCTGGTGGGCGACCATCGGGTCTGAGTTCTGATGAGGCGCCACATGCCGCACTACTGGACCCGCGCGCCACGTGAACCAATCCCGAGCTGGCCCTGATTAATCGACCATTTTCCATTTTTCAGAAAATAGAATAATCTTCGGAAATTCATAACTTATTCATACGATGTCCAAAAATTACGCACCATATATCAAAATTCTTAGAAAAATGAGATCTACAATATAAGACTATGTTTGTGTGCATTTGGCTCTTTATTTTATTGGATTTTTCTGAAATACTCTATAAGAGTCGCTGACGCGACTATTTCGTGTTCGATTTCAGAGCCGGAGGAGGATCTGACTAAGGAAGACGACCACGAGTACTTTTAGGAGCTAGGAGACGACTACGAAGGTGCCACGTCCCACCAAATCCTTAGATCCTATTTACGCATTGCAAATGACATTGTTGCTATTGCTTTATGATTATGTATGGATTGGTTGCATGGTAGTATATTTGAATTCCCTGCCTTGATAAGACTTTACCCTGCTGCCCGCTGCTAGGTTAGCTGCTGCTTAATTTACTGTTACTCTTCCACTACTTACTACTTGCTATATGCTATGTGGTGGAATTGGGACGGTGTATAACTGATTATAACCACTGGGAGAGAGTGCTGCGTGCGTCTTGGGTGCGTGGTAAGGGTTGATGTCGACCAAGTGGGATGTGAGACAAGCCCATGGGGCAAGTCGTGCCGGGGGTGCAACCTGGGCATCCCCAAGTGAGATACCTGTGGCGGGTAAAGTTATTGAGGAGGTTCCGGGTGGGATAGCCTTGGTGGTTTGAAGCCCGTGGATGGAGGTGCTGTGATGGCACGGGGAGAGTATCCCCTAAGTGGAGATGCCTGCTTGGTCAAACCTAGGATGGACTAGTTTCAGGTTCATGGGAATCCTTTTCTACTCACTCGCTTCTGATGGGCGGGAGACGGCTGGACTACTTGGTAGGACGGTGCCACTACTGCTAGGTTGAGAGGTGATAAGGGTGGGCGGAGACGGTCGATGGGTTCCCGTTCCGTTCTAGATGCACAGTACCACTGGATGGGCCCGGTACTAGTGTCTCCCAGTCTCAGCATAACGGTGTAGGATCCGGAATATCCCAGGGCTGAGTGGTAGGGTGGCATCGACCTAGGCAAGCAAGCACCCGGAATTCTGCCTAGGTGTTGCGCAACACCTATGATGGCTAATCTTGTGGGTAGTGAAACCTCTGCAGAGTGTACGGTTGATCGATCGATACATATGCCAACTCGTTGGCTATGGACCTTTCCTGTGAAGCTTCTACTAGTGTAGTGAGTGTTCTCTTCTCCCCCTGGATGACATTTTTCCGGCAGTGTACCCGTTGTGGTAGTGTGCCGCTGAGATAGGCCCGAGAGGGAGTTGGGCCTGTCGAATGAGAGCGAGGTGTGGGTAAGTGAGATGTGGTGATGGGAAAGGGACGATGGTGTTAACTGGAGATAAAACTTGACTAATTAAACATTGATTACAGCTGCATAGGAAACCTCAGCCTATAGGTCTGCTTGTATAGCCTTGCATCCACTTTTCACAAAGCAAATGCTGCATAGGTGGGCTCCGTGGCCAGTACAAATCGTACTGATAAATTTGCTGTCAGGTGACGAGAATGAGTACGACTTCGAGGAAGACGATGGCGAGGAATAGGGTCACGTGCTACACTCAAGTTGGCCGTGAAGGATGAAACGTTTCCGCATCTTCTAAAGCTTCTCTGAGTGTTGATTCCGCCAGTGTGGTGATGTAATAATTGTTTATGTAAGACTTAAATATCGTTGTATGGATCCTGGTGTCAACTGAGATATGGGTAATTTCATGGATTGTCCCAAGCAATCTGTTGAATTACAATTCGAGCCTGTGGATTTCCCTTCGCGGAAATCGAGGTCGTTTCAGTTGGTATCAGAGCCATACTTGACTGTAGGACGAGACCCATAGAAAATGGACGTTAGAATAAGAAGCCAGACTCTCTTTCGGTTATATTACCGACCTTGCATTCACTTTTTATGCAATGGCTTATCTAATACAAGGACCTGCTAATCCGTTTCTTGAAAAATTTGCAGATGACCAGCCTTGGACCACCACTTCGTCCACTGCACGACGGCACTATTGAGATCCCGATCAACGGAAGGAACCACGACGGATTTGCCATGGTACTACGCCAGGTATTGGAGGAGCTGGGAGCACCGTCTGACCAGATCCAATACTTCAGCCGAGGGAAGCTTGTCGAGGCTGAGAGGTTTGAAAGACCTGTCACTACCAGAGTTGAGACACCCATCAGCCTGACCCTTCCAGGGATGCCGGTTTTTACTGACTACACTGCTGGAGAGACTGTGGAGGACGGAGTACAGTCCGTCTCCCGCAAGGTACTACGCGCAGTTGTGTACACAGCATACGAGTACCTTAAGGGAACCCATTTCCGTCTGCTACCTCAGGCTTTGGAGCTGCACCCTAACCCCATCCAGAGGATTCTGTACACCAGCCAGATCGTTCTGGCCGAGACTGACCCCTGCCTACGCATAGTGGCACACCACCTCCAGAAGCAGGACGAGTTCATCAGCTCATTGGAGCAAAGGAGGCAGCGTGACCGAGCACGCATGGCAGAGGTCGAGGACAGTTTGCAGAAAGGGACTCAGACCCTGGAGAGTTTGAGCAGAGCAGTCACTGACCTGCAGTTGGAGATGCAGCGTCGTGATGAGTTACACCGAGCCGAGATCGCCGACTTGCGAGACAAGATCGGAGATTTTGGGCTACGCAATGACTACCTGAACAGCAGAGTATTGGGATTACAGAGGAGGCTGGACGACAAGGAGAGAGCGCTTGCTGAGAGGGAGCAGAGGAGCAGAGACAGAGGAGTCGAGATGAGCACGTTGAGCTCCAGGATCAGGGAGTTGGAGAAGCAGTTGGAGAAAGCCGAGGAGAAGTCCACCCGCAACCAAGGGATTCTGATCGACCGCGTGAAGATGGTGGAGTTCCTAAAGGACAAGCTACGGAGGACAGAGACAGCTTGGAAGCAGTCCGACGCCAGGGGAGCTATTGAGGTCCGGAAGGTACAGAGTTCGCTTCCCCCACTGGAGATGGTGAAGCCCCGAGAGGGAGACTTCCGCGTACCACCCACTACGCTCAACCTGGGAGCGTGTCCATCTCAAAGGATGCAGGAGATTAAGGCCACCCCAGAGCTAGCTGTAGCTCTTGAATATGTCAAGCGCCTGACCATGACCGACGACGAGATCGAGGCAGAGGACAGCCACATACCCGACGCCGTACTCGACCTTATGCACCAGTAGCTTATGGGACCCTGCGTGGCCCTTAGACTAGTGATACCATGAGTTATCCTGTCATTGGCTATCTGCGCATAGCACGATCTTCTTAGCAGCTAGGAACACCCTTTTTGTAATAATAACCATGTGATGAGTGACATTTGGATCTTATGCTTCTTATGGTTCTCTATGCTTCTTTGGTTGAGTGTAGGATAGCATGAAAAATGTTTTAATTCATTTAAATCGTTGAAAACATCTAACTCCTACTTAAACCACTACAAGATTATTACCGCACTGAGCACATACCTGTAACCCCGAGAGCAAACCCCATCCTAACTAGCTCGCCCTTAGGAACCTTCGGAAGCGTTCACATATGTAGGGGAGTGATAATCACAATCGAGGGACTTGACTTTCGAGCTGACCTAACCCTACTACCCTCCAATAGCTTAGATGTCATCTTAGGCATGGACTGGCTAACCAAACACCGGGGAGTGATATCTTGTTCACCTAGATATGTTCAGGTAACCCACCCTTGGGGAACAGCCGTCCGATGTATACCTCAAACCGGGAGAGTCCAAGCCCTCCTATGTGCACTGGAGACTAAGGCAGGTAAAAAGGAGCTGACATTCAGAGATGTGCCAGTAGTCTGTGAATTCAATGACGTATTTCCAGAGGAGTTGCCAGGAATACCACCAGATAGAGATGTGGAGTTTGTTATAGAGCTGATGCCAGGGACTGCACCGATTGCCAAAAGACCCTACAGAATGTCGGCTGATGAGTTGAAGGAACTCAAGAAGCAGCTGGGAGAATTACTGGAGAAGGGCTTCATTAGGCCTAGCGCCTCGCCCTGGGGATCTCCCGTTTTGTTTGTCAAGAAGAAGGATGGCACGATGAGGATGTGCATTGACTACCGGAATCTGAATGCAGTTACAGTCAAGAATAAGTACCCATTGCCCCGCATCGATGATCTGTTAGATCAACTGAGTAAGGCCAAGTACTTCTCAAAGATTGATCTCCGATCAGGGTACCATCAGATGAAGATCAGGGAAAAGGATATCTCGAAGACTGCATTTGTCACTAGATATGGACAGTATGAGTGCACAGTAGTCTCATTTGGACTCACTAATGCTCCAGCATATTTCATGAACATGATGAACAAGATCTTCATGAATGAACTAGACAAGTTTGTAGTGGTATTTATTGATGATATATTGGTTTACTCAGCCACAAAAGAGGAACATGAACATCATCTAAGGACCGTATTGGAGAGGTTGTCTCGTAACCAGCTATACGCCAAATTCTCCAAGTGCGAATTCTGGCTTGAGGAAGTTGCTTTCCTTGGTCACGTACTGTCAGGAGAAGGAGTCGCGGTAGACCCAGCCAAGATTGAAGCTGTGAAAGAGTGGGAACAACCCCGTAATGTGTCAGAAATCCGAAGCTTTTTGGGACTCGCAGGATACTATCGCAGATTTATTGAGAATTTCTCCAAGATTGCAAGACCCATGACCAACTTGCTGAAGAAAGAGAACAAGTTTATATGGACTCCTGAATGTGAGAAGAGTTTTCAGACCTTGAAGGAGAAGCTCACTACTACACCTGTACTAGCCCTGCCCGATATTCACAAAGATTTTGTTGTATATTGTGATGCCTCTCGGCAAGGTTTGGGCTGTGTACTAATGCAAGAAGGAAGGGTGATAGCTTATGCCTCAAGACAGTTGAAGGAACATGAGCAGCAATACCCGACTCATGACCTAGAACTTGCAGCCGTGGTACATGCACTCAAGATTTGGAGACACTATCTAATAAGCAACAAGTATGACATCTACACTGACCACAAGAGCCTGAAGTACTTCTTCACACAAGAAGATCTGAATATGAGGCAGCGCAGATGGCTAGAACTCATCAAGGACTATGATCTTGAGATCCATTACCACCCAGGAAAGGCTAATGATGTCGCTGATGCACTTAGCCACAAAAGCTACTGCCATACCCTCATCACCAACTCTATGCCGCCTGAGCTCAGGAGAGAGTTCGACGCGTTCCAGCTCGAGGTAGTCCCCTATGGCATGCTAAATGAGCTTCGCGTCGAGTACAATCTCACCTCACGGATCCGTGAAGCACAAAGGAACTATCCTGAGATAGACTATATCCGTGGTTTGATGAAGCTGGGAAGAGGCCCCGAATACCGAGAAGATGAGCAGCGAACTGTATGGTACAAAGATAGAATCTGTGTACCGACGGATTCAGCGATACGAGAAGAGATCCTGTCGGAAGGGCATGACTCCAAATATTGCATTCACCCAGGGTCAGCCAAGATGTACCATGATCTAAGGAAGCACTTCTGGTGGGAGAATATGAAGACAGACATTGCAGGGCATGTAGCCCGATGTGATACATGCAATAGAATCAAGGCCGAACATCAGAGACCAGCAGGGTTGCTACAACCAGTTGAGATACCAGAATGGAAATGGGAGTGCATATCCATGGACTTCATATTAGGACTGCCCCGATCCGAGCATGGATATGATTTTATATGGGTAATAGTGGACCGTCTAACCAAAGTTGCACATTTTATACCGGTCAAAAGGAAGTATAGAGCTAAAAAGCTGGCAGATCTGTACGTATCAAACATTTTGAAGTTACATGGGGCGCCTCTGAGTATTATATCTGACCGAGGCTCACAGTTCGTAAAACAGTTCTGGAAATCCTTGCACAAGTCCATCGGGACCAAGCTCGACTATAGTACAGCATACCACCCGCAAACAGACGTGCAAACAGAAAGAGTGAACCAGATTCTCGAGGACATGTTACGTGCTTGCGTATTGAGGTACAAGGAAGGATGGGAGAGCTGTCTACCCCACGCCGAGTTCTCATACAACAACAGTTATCAGACAAGCATTAAGATGTCTCCATTTGAAGCGTTGTATGGAAGACCGTGCAGAACCCCGCTAATGTGGTCAGAACTAGGTGAAAGGACATTCTTCGGTCCTGCTAAGATTGTGGAAGCAGAAGAAGGTGTTGCCCAAGTAAGAGAGAATTTGAGGATTGCACAAAGTAGGCAAAAGAGCTATGCAGATAGAAGACGTAGAGAGCTTGAGTTCAAGGTTGGGGATTATGTCTACCTCAAGGTATCTCCGCTTCGTGGCACTGTCAGATTCCACGTAAAAGGAAAATTGGCACCAAGATATGTTGGGCCATACAAGATCTGTAAAAAGGTTGGAAAGCTTGCTTACAAGCTGGAACTACCGGAGGAATTATCTGGAGTACACCCCGTGTTCCATGTCTCGCAATTAAGGAAGTGTTTGAAGCTTCCCGAGGAGCAAGTTCCTACGGATGCATTAGACCTGCAAGACACACTTGAATACAAGGAACATCCGATCAAGATCTTGGCACGGGATACCAAAGAGACGCGAAACAAGACAATTCCAATGTGCAAGGTACAATGGAGCAATCACACCGAAAGAGAAGCTACGTGGGAGAAAGAATCGGACTTGCGGATTATATTTCCTTACCTCTTCGATGGGTACGTTGTCTCTGAATCTTGAGGTCGAGATCCTAATGAGGGGGGAGGACTGTAACAACCCTAAAAACCCACACAACCTAAAAATCCCAACCAATTAAAATTTTTCATTTATTTATTATGAAAACCCATTTTTCTTGTGCAAGCATATAGGTTTCATTATGAATTTGGTAAATAAAGGAGTATAGCTTGCATTTTAATTCCATTCACATAGAATAATAACTTATGCATCACATTTGGGATTTATTGCAATTTATGTTTGTGTTTACTCAATATTTAAAATGGGTAATATATGTATTTATACCCTTAAGTGAAAATAGAAAGAGAAAAAGAAAAAGAAGAAGAGAGAAAAAGGAAGAGCAGAAATCGGCCCAACACCGCGTGCACGCGCGATGCCGACCGCACGCGCGCGCCGCCCGGGCACACACGCGCGCAGCGCCTTTCGCAGCCGCTGCCAACCGGGACCCGCATGTCAGCCGCCTTCCCCTTCCACTGTTTCTCTTCCACACGAAGACGACGCCACCGGGTCACGCAAATGGCGTGACCGACAGCGCCACGCATGGCAGAGCCCTGACCCCGCTGTCCCCCTCCTGTCCCCTCCTTTCTTGGCCGCCAAGCGAACCCGCGCCCATCCAGAGCCCTAGATCCACTCGAGCCACGGCCCTTCGATCGGTCGAGCACGATCAGGACCGTTCGCCATTGGAGCTGGCCAAGCTCGCCTATAAAAAGGAGCTCACCCCGAAGCCCTACCCTCATTTCCCCTCGCCGCCACCGCGGCACAGACCGGCACACTGCACCACACTGAGAGAGAGAGCGTAGGAGAAAGGCGGAGCAGAGGAGGAGGAGCTGCCGGAGCGTTGCCGCCGCGGAGCGCGCCGAACCGGACATGGGGGAGAAGCCGAAGCCCCGTCGCGGTTCGGCACGGCACTGCGTACGCTCTGCACGGCTCCAACTCGCCACTGCACCACCATCCTAGCTTCACCAACACCACGGTGAGCCACCGCACGCCATGTCCGAACCTCGCCCTGCTTTTGCCATGGTGTTCCGCCCACGGGACGCGCAGGCACGAGCCTTTACCGGCTCAAGAAGATCACCTGCACCATACACTCATGCGACCGGCCGAAACCCCTGGACTACAAGCTTGCTAGACCGAGAACGCAGCACGACGCGTTCTCGGCGGAGCGCGCTCACCACCGACGCGTTCCGACGCCGAATCACCCGTTCCGAGCAATCCGACTAGCACCCGTATAGGTTAGAGCGTCGTGGAGCACCGCCACGACCCCTTGAGCTAGCTACGCGGATCTAAACGCTAGAGGAAGCCTCGTCCGCCCTGCTCGAGTGCGCCGCGACCTCGCCGGAGCGTCGCCAAAAGATGGCCGTGCCATGGCTAAAGTTCGCCACTAGAGTGTTGTATGCCTCTCTGGCCTCACCAATTTGACAAGACCGCATTCGATTGAACCAAGACATGGTCGTAGCCGCGTTGCCGCCTTCTGCCGTCGTCGGCGACACGCCGCCGCCACAACCGAGCACCTTGGGAATCTCGGTAGCCAAAATTGGTAGTTGGTATACCATCGCCATAGACCCTGGAGGCGTATACATCTCCTAGAAGACCTCCTTAGCCCCGCCGGAACCTCACAGTTGCGGCGACATCGCCGCCGATGACTGGAGCATCTCAATACCGCGACCAGGAACAAAAACCGACCACCTCGGACAAGTTTAGCTGCGGAAGATCGAACCTCCATAGCCCGGAACACCGAGAGGTGCGTTCTCGGGGAAACGTGATCGCCGCCGACACGTTCCGCCTCGCCAAAAATCCGTTCCGAGTACCCCCGATCGCCTCGCGCTGCGGAGAAAGGCCGCCGAGGTTCGCCAAGTCTGCCTCGGCACCGCCGCTAGATAGCCGAGCCCCGAATCATGTCTGTCGCCTTGGCTACGTGCGCCTCCACCTCGTCGGAGAACCGCCGTATGCCGTGGGATAGAAG